>JAYKAV010002943.1:17169-92006 GCA_035582835.1 Phoebastria nigripes
AAAAAAAAAAAAAAAAAAAGGATAACAAAAATACAGACTAGCTGTAAGTGGATAAACAGATGCCTCTATAAAATGTCCATGAAGTATTGTTTAATCTTCTAGCTGGCAAAGATACTATTCTAATTAAAACTGTTATTATTGATTTTGTTTATTACAGAGTGTCTATGAATAAACTCTGAATGCAGTCCCATTTTCCAAAATACAAGATACAATAACAAATATCTCCCTTCCCTCCAAAAAAAAAAAGTAGTTTTACTATGAACAAACAAAAATCTTCAATAACCATTATTCTGGCTTTCAAATAACTCTCAGAAAAAAAAAAAAAAAAAGATCTACAATAGAAGTATATGGACAAATTATCAGTTTCCCTACCAGAGAAATATTATCTGGAAAGAATGGATTAGACTGATTAGACATTCCAGCCCATGTAAATTAGTTTACTGAAAACATATCTATAGAAATTCATTTAGGTAAACAATAGTTAAAAGCAATTCAAATAATTTTAATGAAAAGCATATATTAATATGCGTATTAATGCTTTCTACTAGATCTAGGTATGGCGCTTGAGCACTTAATACTACCTGGCACAGGCGATAAATGCCGAATGCCTTATCACTTCAAAATGAAGAGTGCTAGGTCCCACTGTCATTCTTCAATACGTGGAAGTATAGATGCTTTCTACTTCAATGACCTATGAATAGGAAAGTACTCTAGTTTTCAAGGTAGACTACGCTCAGTTTTCTACAGTCTCTCTGTAGTCTCCCAAAAATAAATCTTAAACCACTGGAGGTTTTAATCATCTTAAATATTTGATCTTTTTTAATACAAAAATAAGCTATGATGATGAAGTACCTTCCTGGTGGGGCATGCCTCTTCCAGCTGTGAGAGGATTATAATGATGTCTTAAACTTCCTTCTACCTACTCCATGTCTCCTTAGCAGAAATCTTCCCTTCTCTCCTGCTTTCAGGGAAAAGAAAATGGAGATCTTCAGTTATTTTCACGTCACCATCTTTTGTTATGTCCATCCATATGCAAAAGCAAATAAGCGATTTTGCAATAGGAACTCAAATACTAGCGAGCTGTTTCTCTAGTCTGTTCCAAGCTGACTGCCTCTTTTTTTATGGCTATTGCTAAAATTCAGTTATAATAATTTCTTTTTTAAATAACAAATCAAGTAGATAACATAACCCGCTGTTCAAGCACATGAATAAATCAGGTGATGTCAGATCTCATGTTACAACACTTGCTCTTACCTCCATCACCCTCACCCCAAGAGGACTACATGCTAGCTGTAAAAGATTTGTAATGGCAAATGCTGTAACCTTTAGTCAGTTTTCATGTTGGTTTTAACGTTACCTTCCAGTRATAACTACAATTCCTGTGAAATGTTCTGTACAAAAGCACTTGCCTGACTAGGAGCCGTTCCGTACTACAGCATGTAACTATCAGAGCTGGCACTTGTAACACAGCCTGTGTCCGTTCCAAGCAGCCCTCCAGCTGCCTTCAGGCAGAGCACGAGACCCCGGCATAGTGGCTGGCCCACAGCAACGGTGGGTTTGATGGCCCACATCAAAAAATTAAACTATGTTTAATTTTCCCTTGCCTTTTCTGAAGCACAAACAGTGCAGTAATACACAGGTAACATTTTAATCCCATTAGTGCATGTAGTCAAAGAAAAGGGACAGCACTTTACTTATTTCTTCTTATTTTTCTTCTTTTGTCTTTTGAAATTGTGGACAAAGAACTGAAGATTTTTTTCAGTGGACCTGGATTAATTCCACTTTAATTCAGATATCTAACTGATAGATATGACCATATGAAATGGTCATTTAGGAACTTAGCTGAGGTCCCTTCCATAGTGAACGGAGGCTGCACACTGACAACACCCATTTGTTGTGTCTACGTGCGCACTGGTTTGGATCTCTCCGAGGTTAGACTTAGATGTCGAACCTGTGCCTGGGACTCTTACCAGCCTCTTATCTGGACTCCCTTTGTTCCTGGAGAGAAACAGTGAGTGATTCATCAAATCTGAAGCCCGTACCTAAAACGATAAACTGCCTGTTTCACTTCACTGGTGAAAAAGGTTGATTAACACATATATAGATGTTTACAATGTAGCCAAATAAGGTAAAAGCTGAACCTGACAGCATAATCTCTGTGCAGTCCTTCTAAACATCAACAGTGGTACAATAATGGTAAATTATTACTATTATTATTCAAATGTAAGAGTACACCTAAGGTGCGAGGTTTTCACACAGTTTTGCCATGCTCTCTTTTGGCTAAAAAGCACCAAGCTAATGTGACTGGAAAAATGTTATGGCTTACGGGTATTACAAGTCTAAACAAAAAAAATCCCCATTGTTATTTCTATATCAGCTTTTACTGCTGCAGGAAGAAGGAAAGAGCAAGATTGACATGGAGAAGATACGAAACTGATCCTTATTTTTTCCCTAACCAAACTTAACCTGAATAGTTTACTGCTGATACTGTAGCAGACTATACCAGGCTTCAAAGTACAAGCCCAGTGTTGGCTATTTGCATTTTCAGGATGGAAATAAAAAAGGGTATTTTCAGGGGAGGTTTAGGAGTAAAGAGCAGAAGCAAGCATGCAGAGAAAAGCGGAGGTCAGCTCTCTCCTGCTGGAGAATCTCAGCAGCCGGAGCGGCTCCACAGAGAGCGAAGGTAGCAGAGCCTTGCAGGAGGCAGGAGGACGCTCCACCGCCTGCGGCTCAGGAGCTGAGGTTGGTTCTCTCCTCTCTCCAAGTAAAGCAAGTGAAGGCAAGAAGAGAGAGTTTCTTTTCATTGCAAAGGAAGTGAAAGGAATAGGAGTTCCTGCTGAGTGCTGGGAACAGGAGTAACAGAGGTTAGGGGACCTGCTGCTAAAGTAAAGAGCTTATGTTACATTTTAGAGACATGGAAATTTGTTTATGATATCCTTTCTGAGCAGTCAGCATAATCTCTGGGTAGTGTCGCCCAACAGGGGGTGCAGCCTATACATGTAAATAGCATGGAAAGAGAGACTGCATGATAGAGTTACATCAACAGTGACGTGATTACTTCAGGACTCTTTTGTAGAAATTTTCTCAATGTATGACTCATATTTCAGCCCTCTCAGCCAGTTCATATCTGCTAGAATTACTACAGTTTCTTTATCTGGCAGAGAAAACCCTACTCATTATCAGAGATTTTGAGATATGGAAGTTTTAGCAATATTAAAAATCCCTATTAATGTTTTTAAACAACTGGGCTTATCTATCAGATTTTGTTTTCTTGGTAAGGCATTTTTGCTATCTCTGGTAACTGCCTTGCAACTTATTGTTTCAAGCAATGTTGGGGGACTCCACAGACTATTATTCTGGGGAAAAACAAAACCAAAAAAACAGGCAACGTAAACACACTAAAAGAAATTTTTACATTAAGGAAAATTATGACTTCTTTTCTCTCCATAGTTAAAAGGGTCGATTCAGTATTGGAAAGGAAAAGTCAGTTCTATTCTGAGGAAACAAAGTGACCTTTTCAGTTCATAAATGACAGACTTATCCTTACTGTTAGTTTCTTTTTTCAAATTGTCAGAAAATAACTATAAAATATAGTGTAAATGTGATAATTTAATCCTTAACTACCTGGAGTAGCTGAAATTGGATCATGTCCACAATAACAACAAATTATACTAATGATGACATCTCATCGGTAAGGTCAGTGTGTTGGAAAATGCCTGGGCAGTGAAGATAAGAAAATGTTACAGAAGGTGCCTGAATGATTTTACTACCTGGATTTCTAGAAATCTATGAACTGCTGCCATGAAGAGTGCAGTATCACTCCCGTAGGAAACTTCTGCTTTATTTTGGGAGCTCCCTTGTTCTTGAAAACAGTGTAGGAGACTAAAGTTCATTTTATATTAGCCAAACACACAGTGATTATGAACAATATGGTGTGGCATGAAATAGGCTACATACCAGGATATGTTAGGTACATTATCTTCATCCTGTTGATATGTAGAAACACAGAGCTATTTACTAATTTTCATCTGTTCCTCAGTCGGACCTTAGTTGTAATTAATCGTGTTCAAGAACCAGGAATGTAAATTTGGGACTGGTGCTGGAAATGCTATTAGAGTGACTTGAGAAATGAAGAGCCTGTTTTTACAAGAAAAGACTGAAAAAATTTAGCTTGTTCAGCCTAGAACAACATAAGCTGAAAAATAAATCGGGGATTAACAGTAGGGAAGAGYTGATCTGTAAAAATTTGCAAGAATAAGTGATTGTACATAAATTGGTCATGCATAACTTTAGTACATAAAGCAGAAGTGACACTCTGGAAAAGCCCTGTGAATAGTGGAAAAAAGAACTTCAGAGATTTTAAGATGGTGCTTCATCACGTCACGAAAGAGATCATTGTATGCCCCAGCTCCCTAGCATAGGACACAGCTCCTTTCTGAGAATACTGATCTGGGTCTCCATGCTCAACTTACTTGCATTTACCACCTTTCATTTATAAAATTGCTTATATGTTTAGTCGTATCTTAAAATTGTTCTCTTATCGTCATTTGTATCTTAAAAGCATTTGGATCTTGAAAACTTGAAAGAGCCTTTATTCGTTCCTTTTGCCCAGCACCAGGGGTGAGAATGGCTCCTGGAGCCAGCAGAAAGAAAGGGAACCCTCTGTCCTTAAAAGCAGTTATACACTCCGCAGGCCTCCCCCTGAGGGGAGTGTGAGGGGTTATCCACCAGTGTGATGGGAAAGTGCAATGTAAGTGTATTGCCTCTCGAATGCCAAAGGTGGGGTTTACGATCTGTCTAACCCGGGAAAGGAAAAAGTTATCTTTAGGTGTCCTCTTTCCTCCTCCTTGGGATGGCAAAGGAGGTTGAGGGGCTTTGCTGCAGGCAGTATAGCGTTCACTTTTAAAACTCAGAAGGAACTTCTCTCTTAATAGCAGGTTGGTCTTAGAAGGCCTTCTGTGTTCTGGCATCCCTCTCAGCAATTTAATGATCATTTGTGAAATTTAAGCTGTTGTAACCAGGCACATACCCAGTACAGGCAATTCAGTAGAAGACCTCATTATCCGGATTTGATACAGATTAGCAACTTATTTTATTCTCTTACCTTACTTAAATAAGAGTATAATGAGGCTGGAGCTCTTGATGCCCAGTAAAATGAGAAGGCATTCCCCATTCTTCAGCTGTTTATCTCATATGAAGGTCACACCTGCAACTCTAAGGGGATGAGAAGTATTTTATGGAGGCTGAGGTTAAGAGCACTTTGTCCTGGAGCAAGATGACCTGGGTTGAGTGAATAATCTTTGGATAGTTGAGATGCACTGATAAACAGGCAGCCTAGTTAGACCCTAATGTTAGCATCAAATTGATCTACAGACAAGAAATCTTTTGGGGAATAAAAAATGATTTTAACAAAATAACAATCTGGCTCTGGAAGGGAAGGGTAAAGTWTATTTTCTCCTGCAATCAAAAAGATTGGTCTGCAAAAGAAAACTCTTGTACTAAATAAAAGCAAAACCTTCCCTCATTTTTAGTTCCTCCATCTTCATTACTCTAAATGCTAAAGTTTCACTGATTTCTGAACTTCCTTTTGCTTCATTTGTGAAAGGTGGTATAAAATTGATTTATCAAGAAAGTTTTCTATCCTTCAGGCCAAAATAAGTTTGACTAGTTTAAGAAATTTGCTGTCCTTTTTGGATTTTTTTTTTCCTCCTCACAAACATATTTGCTAGTAAGATCTTGGTTCTAACACCTAACGGTCTAAACCTAACAGCAGTTCTCATTACCTGCTAATTTCAATGACTCTCTTGCATTTGTCTCTTACAGTTAGCATCTGTCCTGAGAGAACACAAAGTTGCCTATCCAGATTTGGCGAAACTCCTCCTGAGTGACCAATGTGCCTTTGGGTTTGCCGGGCGTGGAGCGCTGTGCTGGAGTAACGAGGGCACGGACTCCCCCCACCCCTTCTGACTCTCTGCCTCCTTCATGCAAAAGCCAATGATGTCAATTTGGTTTTTATTCGCCAAGACGGCAGCCCAAGCCCTTGGGTACCTCTGGTGGGTGTTGTATTTCCCTGAGCACAGCATACTGTGGCAGGCTGGAGCCACTACTGACTTTAGCTTTCCTCATGGTGCAAGGGAGCACCAACCTTAGTCAGGTCCTGCTCTAACTTCATAGGAATGGCTTCAGTTTCTTCTTGGAGCCAAGCTGCCTACAAGAGGCTGTCGTGTGATATGTTGTGACTTTAAAAGAGAACTTGCTATTTACTGTAACACATCATTAAAGCTAGAGATTTCCAAGCCTGGATACCATCTAACCAATTTAACACATAAGCAGACTACAGGCACTGAAAAGATGCACATTAAAAATGAGCCCAAAATATCCATTGAGTTCCGTGTGTACTCCATAGCTACAGGACATGCTCCCTCTCTCCCTGACCACAGATTGCAAAACTCTGAACTGTCAGGGGTGAAAATTACCAGTAGCAAATGGTGCCTAAACGCTCAACTAGTATCAATTATCAGAAGTCAGGTTAAATGGTCTGATATATTAAGACTGAGTTTGAGAGGAAGATGGAAAGATTTCCAAATTGTAGGAGAGCTTGCAGAAAAAAAATTGCAAGAGGCCTACAATAACATGGGAAAAAACACCACACTAGTATGGAGATGTGATCTTCAAGAAAAATACAAGTTTAAGACCAAATAAAAAGTATACCTTCAAAAACAGACATGAAAGTTCAAAATCAAAAGAAATAAAAGGAATATACAATGAAGTGAAACCCAAGAAAATCAGTAAAACCAGTATTTCTGTTTGGGATTGAGGAAGCATATTGACTTACAAGCAATAACGTTGCCTACAACTATAACGTTGTGTAGACTTGAAGTATGTTAAAATACTCTACTTTTACTCCTCTAAAAATATATGGCTTTGAAAGACAGTAAAGTTCACAACTGTGAAATAATTTCCACTCTGTAAAGAGAAAAATAGACTTTTAAAATAAAAATTATTTCCCCTTCTTAATTCAGCTAAAAGTATGTTATACAACGACCTACTGCTATGAATCCTCCAAAAGTTATTTTTGTGCATCAAATACAAATTGCTTTCTGCTTTTGGTGTTTTTTTGTTTTTTTGAGGGAGATGGGAGGAGGGGAGAGGGAAGGTTATTCTTGGATTCTTTTATTAGTTCTTTCTGGAGAATTACTTTTTTTTTTAAATGCTCTCATTGACATAACACATTATGAAGCATTGTGCTGTGAAGTGTAACATCAGCTTGTATCAGTCACACTGCATTACTTTACATGCCTAGCCTAATGTGTCACTGTACAGTAACAGCAGAAACACCCTACATAACTGAAAGTAGCAATAGCTTGCAGATGAAAATATTGTAAAATAATTTTATACTGCTTGTATAAACATGCTGCCAATTCTAAAAGGTAATACCACTTATATGCAATTTCCCTGGGACAGCAGGAGGTTATCTGCTGTACAAATGCCATCAGAAAACAGACCATCAATAAAATTCTAGCAAAAGGAAGCATCTCCTGTGCCTATTTTAGAAATATCTACATATTGAAAAGCAGCTTTTTACTGTTCATAGAACCCTCTGACAGTCAAATATTTTGGAGAAAAATTGCTGCTGTTATGGATAAGTCTGTCTGCATTTTGCTTTGAAAACCTTATTTTCATGTAAAAGGAAGTATGCTTTTTCTGTAAATTTGTAGATATAAGGAGACTGGTTTTGGATTGACTAACCCTCTTTTCTGCTTTTCCTGTCCTCACAAGCTGAAACAGGGTTTATTTTTAGTTACATTTTTACATCCTCACTGTACAGCAAAGGATTTAATTTAACCCTTTTGTAGTTACGTGTTTTCAGATGAGGAGTAATTATTGTCTAGGCAAACAAGCGTCAGTATTTATCTAGGTACCATTATACAGATAGCCAAGTTCCTAGGCAATATTCTACTTTTGAATGAATAGACAAGAGTTACCAAAAGAAATTTTTAAAACAAAGGTAAGTTACTGTCTTTTCTTTTAGGTGCGAGATGCTCTGACTTGAAGTTGGGTTATTGATTGAAATATTTGGTGGCAATCCGTGACATGAGCAATGAAAAGCTGTCTTGAAACTCAAGGTAAAAAAATTTTAGGTAAGGGATAATTTTTCAAAGTGTCAGTGAAGTTCTTCAATAAGAAAACTATTTATCAGTTTACAATTTATCATGTTTTACCATAAGTGAGGACTAAACATTGTATAATAGCACATGGTTTTCAGCAGTCTGATTTAAGCATGGAGTAATATAGAGCTCTGTTTTATTTCCCTTTTCTGTTCAAGTTATTGCTTGTATGTTTGTATTTAATAATAGTCTTCTTATGTACATCTTCTCTTAATTTAAAACTGTAATGAGGGTTCAAAAATATCTGTAGGCCCATTGAATGTTGCTGTCACTTGCAGTAGGCTGAAAAGTCTGGTCCCATCTGCTCAGCTGAGCAAGAGCAGAGCTGGTTTCACAGCTCTCTACTAGAGAAAATCCTGAACATGCCTACTAAGTGCCATATATGCACAATTAAATTGTCCTTGCTCTCAGACTGCCCTCAGTGCTTACCCATCGCACACTATGCTCCAGGAAGGCTTTCAGGTTGGGTAATTGTGCATTCTTCCCCCATTTTCTCAGAACTCCTCTTTTGGTGTAAGAAAAAATACAGCATTGTCCATACTCGGACTGGACCAGAACAAACTGATTCTTTCCTCTTTTTTTGTCCTGAAGCCTCTATATGAAAACATGCACACAGCACATCATAAAGCTGGCTTAGTCCCCTCTCCATAAAGGGAAAGTGATAGTATTGGAGTTGTGAAGTAAGTGTGTGCCATCCTCAAATCAGCCCCCTCTCCAGAAGATTCAACTCCCCCTGTGATTAGCAAAAACGATTTTGTATGCAATTCCTAAATCTTCCAGTGCATTCAACAAGTTCAGCCTAGCTGATACATGCAATTTGTCTCACACTATTACATTTCACCGCAATAAATATACATTCTTGCCTCCAAGGATCAGAAGACTGAGTAATTAGTGTCAAGCATGTAGAAGAAAAATGAAACTTTTTCTATGCTCAGCTTATAGAAGCCCAAAGGTTAAACTACATTAACATGTACTTTTGGAAACAACATGTCTTCTGTGGCCTCCTCTGTGGGTGAATTAGAGCTGATTTTCACTACTGCATGAGAACAACACAGTCTTCTATCCATTTTAACTGGATTGTTGGGTATTTTTCCTTTCCTATCGTACATCAACTTTTCCATCTGAGGATCTCAAAACTCTGTTTACAGTAATTTCTAGCTTCCAAAATAACTTGAGTGGCAATTACTGAAAACTAACAAAATCTTTTCACATAATCTCACTTTATTATCTATTATAACTTTTAGTGTGAAACCAATGCTTACATTTTTTAATTGGCTTTCCAACATCATATAAGGAAGCATAAAAATTTAAATTAGATTAAATTTCTATAAAAGTCACTTAGACTTTAATTGCATATATTCATGGCATTACCTTATTTAAATCTTTAGATCTTTATTATGAGTTCTATTAGGTGGTAGTTTATCGATGATTGACTAAAATCTGAAGAGCTTACATCAGTAATTTATTTACATATGTGTATAAATTTGCAATATGATTTACAACATATTTCAGACAACTCTAGGAAAGACACGTTAAGTCAATGACCCTGCTATTACCAACTTGTTCCTCCTAAAACATATTCCCCATCCACTGATTGCCACAACTATTCAATAATATTTTTAATTGAAAGAATCAGTAAGCAAGTCTTTTTTTTTCTTCTTTTCTTTTTTTTTTTCATAGTGCTGATTTTCAGCAAACATAGCAAATACAGGACACTTAAAAGGACCAAAGTGCTGGCAAAAGCAACATCCCAGAGGAATAAGATTGTCAGCTGAAGTTTTTATGTGCTTCCCAAAAATTTACCTTCACCAAATCTTCATTTGCAAGACACTGAACCTCCCCACCTTACAGTCCTGCTCCTTGCACAGCCTAGATTAGATTTTTTTAAATAATGATTTTCTGTTTCTCTTCACAGTTTGAGGCTAGAAGTGAAAACACACTTCAGAGGCCTGGCAAACTCATGTTTCAGTAAATGAGCTTGCCTCCAAGGCAATAACTAATTAACAGCCAGACACAATACTCCAGTAGCCAACTTTCATTTTTTTCRCAGCAAGTCTACAATCCCCCAACTCCAACAGTTAGTTAATCTTCTGTATGTTAGGATCTGACATTTAGGAACTGATAGTTTGTTACTCACTGCAATGACGCTGGCAGCAAAACTACTGGGGCTTTAGCCTGGTGGCAGCGCGAGCAGCATTCCTGCGCTCCCACCTGCCGGGGGTCTAACCACCCGCCAATGCAAGAACTGCAACAGCAGGCAAGGTGAAAGCATCATTAAACAAATTACGAGGGCTGGTAACACTGTCGTTAGCCAAATACTGCCTCTGTTCAAAACCAGCTCCTGGTTTCAATGTACCCAGGAGATATTACAGGCCCACAAAAGAAACTAATCCATAGTTCGCTATTTCAGTGTGTCTTACACCAACCGTAACACTTGACTGGACGTTAGAAGTTTCTGAGCTGAATTTTCCCTTTTCTTTTATTGACTTGCTAAAAAAAGTGAGATGAGTGTATCAATTCAAGTACCATTATCACAAAATTTTTACCTATAAATGTTAGCTGACTGCAGCCCTGCAAGTGTGATATTGGG
This sequence comes from Phoebastria nigripes, assembly GCA_035582835.1. NCBI lineage: Eukaryota > Metazoa > Chordata > Aves > Procellariiformes > Diomedeidae > Phoebastria > Phoebastria nigripes. The sequence continues at coordinate 27,928 of JAYKAV010002943.1, forward strand.
AAATAGTAAATACCAACAACTCAGCTGTCAAAGACTTGTTTGGAACTACAAATTTGATTAAAAAAACAAACAAAAAAAACCAAACCAAAAAGCAGTCTTGAAGGTGTAATTAAAAGCCCATCCCTGTAAAGATGACTGATTTGTTCATGTTTTACCTGGCAAACAGATGTAGGTCAATGTAGAAAAGAATGATTTTTAAAGTGTTCAGAGCAGTTGTCATTAAGATGCTCTGAGCAAATCTTGGCTCCAGTGGACATTTCTCCATAGACTTCAGCGAAGCAAGGATTTTGCCCTTTACGTAACATATAAAATCTCTTCCTCTAGGTACAAAAAATAAATTACTTAAAACTTTTCAGCTCTTTAGATATTTTTGGAAGCAGCAAGCCAAAATAAGGGCATGAGTTACATATGAACGCCCTGTGTATCCTTAATAAAACATTAACAATCTTAAAAGAAAGCAACAGGACTTGAAAGTAAGAACAAGAGTTAAAGGAGAATAAGGCCTTCTTTTCCAGTGCACATGCCACAGCACAGCATTTACGGATTCATTCCTGCTTATAATACATTTGAACAGAAGTAAAATAGATGGGGCCTGAAGAATTTTTCCAATACCTCAGAAATTTCGAAGTACAGTTATACTTCAGCTCTTAACACTGAGAAAATCTTTTCCATGATTTCAGAGAGAGATAAAACACTCCAAAGAAAGCAATGAAAAATGGCTACATTGTCAGCACTATGTGTACTATAGCTCACAACAGGTCTCTGATATTTCATTTTGCCTACAGAAAAATTACATGCACATACATGTTATGCTATAGATACACTTTGAAACAGAGAGAGGTAATAAGCACGTGTGCCATAAGCACATGACACCAATAATCCAGAAATTAATTGCATTTATCATGTTTCATTCACCTTCATACTGCTCAATAACCCACACTTACAACCACCTATTAAGAAAGCACCACCCAACTTCGCAAGGGGAGAAACTGAACTTGGTTTAGTTTTCATGGAGCCTCGAATATCAGGCTAAGAATTGCCTTTATTTCAAGGGAAAAAAAGTCATAGGGTTTGTTTTAGAGTATTTCAAAAGTATCAAATGACAGTTAAATATTATTACTAATTTTCCCTGAGGTTAATTCTTCGTGGAGAATAAAATGAAAAGTGTCAATATAAGCATTTAAAAATTGTGCATTTCTAAAATTTGTTTTCTCCACCTCTTTACATAAAACCACACATCTTATGATGACATAAAAACTTTTACTAGCTCTTATTGACAAAGACCTCTCTTTCTGACTTTATTAGAGTTAAAATTGGCTTTGGCTTTATTTTAGCTTTTATGTGGAAAACCATCCTGCCAAGTTCATCCTCATGAAACCTTTATACTCTGAAACAGCACACTGTAATAATGCATGATGTACGAATATATTAAAATACAACATTATGCACCGACAAGCAAATCCATCTATACAAAATGAATGGGGATAATTAAGTAGTGAAAAATACTGCACAAAAAGTACTTAACAACTGTAAATACCACTTTTATATATAGGTTAATTTGCAAAGAAATATAACTGGTGCTGTTATGGCTATATGATTTTATTTCACTGGGAACTGAAACAAATCCTTTGTCTTTGTTTAAGTGAACATTTCAAACATATGTACTTTTTTAAGGTACTTTGAGGAGAGTATGAATGGCATTTTTCAAAACTAATTCCATAGAAATTTGTGGCTTACTGAGCAGCAGCTTTGGTAATCTTAACAGCAGCCTTAGGATTTAGTTCTATTGAAGTAATTTAGTACCACTTATGTATATAAACATGTATGATCATGACCAAGTTCATAACAGAAACACTGAAATGCTTTCTATTCAGATTTACTGTTATATTTGGAAAGTGGTGGGTGGTTTTTTGCTCTTGTTCATGTGTGGTACTACATTTAGTTAGATACCACAGTCTGCCTGAATGATAGAGTGGATGATAAGTGTTCTCACCCAGACACACTTGCACCCATTTATTTCAGCTGAGCGGGACTGCTTACACGCGCGCCTGCAATACAATACCACAGCGATCTGCGACTACGCTTCTGTGATAAGGATATTCAGAGAGAGACATTTAAAATCCTTCTTGCTGCATTCCTGGCCAGGGCAAAGTAGGTAAGAGGAGCAAGGAACAAAAATCCTTCTGTCATTACTTCGGCGCTGTTCCCACAGTACAAGGGGAGCACAGCAACTCATCGAGAAGCAAAGTGGGCTAAAGAAACCAGGGAACTGAGACATATCGTTGGAATTCAGACAATCTTTTGGCTTTTCATTAAGACAAAACACAGAATAATTTTGCTGTTTTAGATAGGAGTATCCTATAATCCTGTAAGCACTTGTGTTGTAGACACTCGTTCTGAGAGCATGGATGATGCTATTGCTAAATATTTAGTCATTTATCCTTCCATTTTTCATGGAGATAAAATTATGGTTGCAGCAGCTGTAAATTTTAACTGGAGAATTCTGTGATTAAAACAAGAATTGAGGTGGCGGCTGGCTTGGAAATACAGTTTATAATTTCTTCTTGTACTTCAGCTGTCTCTATTCAAGTCACTACTGCTCCTGTGTAATTGGGTGTTTCTGTCTGCACTAATTAGCAAAAGAGCTTACTGCTGTCACCAGCCCAAGCACACGGTGTTGCAGGCATGCCTAGCAAGTTTAAGAGATGTTAGACTGTTTGTTAGTTCACCAGGGCAGCCTTGGCACTGCTGTTACACGCTCCAGCGTTTGATTATATCCAAAAGCAAGTGTGTGTATGTACGCATGGCAACGACGTCTCATACTTCAGCATACAGCTACTTTTCAGCCTTCATTAAAAAATAGAAATAATAAAAAAATCTACAAATGTATTTTTCTCCATTTCATTTGCAGTTAATTAGATGTAGATAATAACCAGTCCTGGTGGGTAGAACGGGTACACCTAGTGTTTTACTTTGTCAGTTATTCCAGAGCTTATTTGAGATTAGTTCCTCCATAGAGGCAAAACGCCACAAATGAACTATTTTATTCAAAATTTTATTTGACCTCTTTGCTAATTAGTGCGTATGAAAATGTCAGTTTACCCAGGGGCAGCAGTAACCCAACTAACAGTTGCTGAATTACCAGAAAATGTTGCTATATTTTTATTCTGATATTTTATTTGCAATAATTTGTTTCAGTATATTTTTTTACTGCATTTTTATTCTTCCCTCATTAATTCATAATGAATTGCTTGCCATACTTGTTCCATCAATAGTTCATTAAGAAAGTTATTCCAACCAATGTGTCAATTACTGTGATCATAAGGGATCCTGGGTGGTCACTGGGAACAGGATGATTTCTTTTATGCAGGCATACCCTGCTGTCCCCTGAAAATATGTTCTGGAGAAGTTTGACAGTAATTTCCCAGATAGTGAAGCAATTTTCCCCATAAGAAATTACATAATGGAGAGATGATGTAGGCAGGGGCTTAAAAATATATGCAATTTAAATGCCTAGAAAAAATATATTGTACTGTAACATCTCTCTTATTTGTATCACAAGAACATTGCTCAAAAAAGTGAGACTTCTACAGCATAATGCAGAATAAATACAAGAGGGCTGCTGCTGCATGGCCACAGGCAGGATGTTCCATTCCCTTCTACTAGCATCAGTGTAAAATGTAAATAACGTTACTGAAAAATTAAAAATATTGTATGATAACCTATTGTATCTGTATTTGTAGCAGTTATTTTAGCATAAATATTACATGCAGGAAGTTTCATGCAGTAGGGTGAAGAATGGAAAACGCTGTGATAGCAACGACTATCAGAGCAGATTTTTAACGGTTAATGATGAAACTCTGCAATGACAGAGAAGTGACTATAGTGCTACTGTAGTACTTTTGGTCAAGGCTTATGAGTGATGCCAATAATAGCCAATCCTCACCTCAGGACAGAGAAATGTAGTAAGTGTGACCTGGAAAAGTCATTTTCAGTTATTTGCTATGAAAGATGGAGAGAAACGCTTCTGAAAATAAAATATTAGTTCAACATCATTAGCATTTCATGGCATAGCACACACACCTTGGAGATACACGGCTTTTTCAATGTTCTCACATACATTCATTCAATTTGTTCAATTGCATGGCAATTCTTTGTTGCTGATTCCTTCCTCAAACCATTAATATTGATGCTGTTCAATTATCTAAGTCATATTTAATTTTAACCTCACACATGAATGCTAGACAGTTTACGATGAGCTTCAAAGTTCAATTTTTTTTCTGTTTTTTAAAAAAATCACATGTACAAAACTAATTCCTCTGCCTATACCTCTACATTCCTAAATCAGGTACTGTATTGCTTCATCTCCTTTCTGTTGCTTGCCCAATGGCAAACATTTTCTCTACAATTACAGCACTGAATTCTGTAATTTTGAAAAATAGGATTTTCAATGTCACTAGAAAATAGTAAATAACAGTTAGGAAAGTCAGGGGATGCAGTATTCAGAATTTACACCAGAAAATCAATTTATAAAATTTACTCAATTGTTATTCTAAAATTTTTGTTGGTTAAATACTCTAATTAAAAACCTAACTACCTCAGATGAAATATAACATTTACTAATTGATTTGATTTTCCCCCCATTTTGACACCCATTAGCTCAGAGATGGCACACCACTACTATTTTGCAGGAGACCTTTCAGAAATTATATGGATTTGTTATTTTGAGGTTCCCAACTAAATGTATTCTCTGGAGTTTTTTAATTAAACATGAATCTTGGGAGAAAAGTACTGGCTCAGTATATTGTAGAAATAAGGCTTACTGGTGGCATTTCAATAACAGTTAACTTCTTTTGTTCCAGGCCATGTACAAATACAGAATACAATTGCTTCTAACCTGAACATCTTTCAGACAACAGAATTTGGTTAAAGAGAATGACACGCCTAAAATAATGCATAAAGTCAGGCACTGAGCTGAGCACACTAAGTCTTCAACTGAATGCTTTAATCCCATGAATCTCTCAACTGCCTTGCCTGGCAATAAAATGAAATAAACCTTTTTCAGATATCAGAAATCAGTTTATAGAATCATCTGATGGTCTTTTTCAATGTGTCCTTCCCACATGCCTAACCAGATTAGTGAAGAGAGAACTAGACATATATCGATTACAGGTGTGATGTGCTCATAAGCCTCATGTTATTTTTTTTTCTCTTCAAGGTGTTGTCCTAGCACTTCCCAATAATGTTATATGTGTGATTTAGCAATAGGTTGAACTATAGGATCTCATCAGAATAAATATAAAAAGTCTGCCAAGGCACAGACTGAAGAGAGAAAAAAAAAATCCACATTCTTTTCCTTTGAACCTTGATGTGCAATTGGCATGGAAGATAAAACCATGACAGCACATATCAAAGTACATTTCTTTGAGTGATATATATCAATTTCACATAGCCTCTTAAACTAGTTGTTTGGGGTTTTTTTTTCTCCATGAATAGGTGCTGCTATAGGTATGACTCCTAGCAGCAAAAAGTCTATTTACAGCACATTTTTAATGCAAGCAATATCCATTACAGAACACAAGGTAAGTGGAAGAACGCACAACGAACATAACAGCAGACCAAGACCATTAGCAGAGCACACACTTGAATAACTGGTGTTTGAAAGGTTTAGTGCCCTGGGCCTGGGATAATGTACCAACGCCAGCTCTACCAATGGTAAAACAAGTGGCAAATAATAACAGAGAGAAAATGATTAAGATCGTTACATGATTAACCCTTGGATTTTTAATACAAATGACAGCTAAGTATCTGTTATGGAATACATAGATGGACTGTTAGGGATAAATGAAATGGCTAACAACCCTGCCACAGTAGATTTTAATACACCTCCCAAATACGAACTTTTTACTTAAAGTAAGACCGTGACAAGTACTGTCGAGAAATGGCAACAGAATATTAATTCTCCCCATGAGGTAGTTTCACACAATCCTGACACAAATATATATATATTTATTATTTTACACATAGCTCCAAAATGAAATTGTCCTCAGTAAAGAGTAATTTTACATCAGGTTCTACATCAGACTGCCAACAGATTTGAAAACAAGAAGGGAGAGAGTTTGTGATATCTATTCTGAGTCCCCTTGTAACAAGAATTCACCTAGTAGCTCTTGCATCAAGTGTGAATTCATAGTTGTAGTGGTTTAACCCCAGTTGGCAACAAAGCACCACACAGCTGCTCGCTCACCCTCCCGCCCCAGTGGGAGAGAATCGGGAGAGTAAAAGTAAGAAAAATTATGGGTTGAGATAAGAACAGGTTAATGATTGAAATAAAATAAAACAATAACAACAACAACAACAGTAATAATAATAAATTTTAATGAAAAGGAAAACAAGAAAAAGAGAGAGAGAAACAAAACCCAGGAAAAACAAGTGATGCAACTGCTCACTGCCCGCCRACTGACGCCCAGCCAGTCCCCCAAGCAGTGATTGCTGCTCCCCAGCCAACTCCCCCAAGTTTATATACTGAGCATGATGTCATATGGTATGGAATAGCCCGCTGGCCAGTTYGGGTTAGCTGTCCTGGCTATGCTCCCTCCCAGCTTCTTGTGCACCTCCTCGCTGGCAGAGCATGGGAAGCTGAAAAGTCCTTGACTTAGTATAAGCACTGCTCAGCAACAACTAAAACATCACTGTGTTATCACATTATTCTCAAGCTAATTCTAAAACAGCACTATACCAACTACGAGGAGGAAAATTAACTTTATCCCAGCTGAAATCAGGACAATAGTTAAAATAAAGCAAATACTTTAATACCTGATTTTGACTGAAAGAGCAGAAAAATTTCAAGTGATGGAGAATCTATCGTACTCTTGCACGATATTTACAAATGGGTAATTAACTTCACTAAAAATAATTCACATATTTGTAACAATGTTTGACATAAAATCTGTTTTTAATTGATTGTTTCCAGTCATTGGAAGTTGAATGAGACGAATTTCTTAGCAAGAGAAGAAACCCCCTCTACCCATAGAAAGATCAAACAAGGAAATGTTCTGCTAAAAACTGAAATGCCTCCAAAACATGTGAGGTAAGGAAGGTGATGTACAGCAAGGCTGTGTGGCTTCCATCTCAGCAGACCGTTTAACTAGAGTGACCAGAAAAAGACAAGAGTCTGTTCACTGAAACAAAATGCAAAGGCAGACTATGCTACTCTGAATCTGTCTCTAATACTTCAGATGGAGTCACTTTATCCAGTATATGAGAAGAGGGAGATAAGAGCATTTACTATCCTGCACTATAGTAACAGAAGCAAGGATGGGAACTGACAAAACCTTGCTGACCCCCCATCATGTGCAGGACCCAAAAAGAAACAGTAAGTCCTTATCAATCTTCTCCAAAACCTTCCCAGCTTTGTAATAATTTTTGTGGGTGAATAGTCTTGAAAATAGTGAGAATCCGCATTCACAAGGCAAATTATTTTTTTCTCATAGAACAAAGTGGGAGGAGGTGCTACTCCTTTTCTTCCTTAAAACTGCACAGTTTCATGTTAATAACGTTAAGGTAGTGTTTTTACAGTTTTTCCTTCCCTGCAGAGAAAGGGTTTGATGGGAGCTGTACAATTTCTCTATGTAACAATAAACAACCTGAGTAGAAGATACTCTAAACGAAATATTTTTTTTAGTTCAGAAATCAAGTTATTTAGCGTTTTGTTTTCTTTTTAACATGCCTAATTAAACTTTAAATTTCATGTAAGATTCTCTCTTTTTTTCTCCTATTTTATCCTCTAACTTTCATGAGATAGCATGAGTACACCTAATAATTTCTAATTTTCGTTATTTTAACATTTTTCTGTTAGCACTTTTTCAAAGATCATTACTGACCTCATGGATGTGATCAAGTGTATTAAGATCTCAATGAAAACTCTTTTATATAGGATGAAAATCTATCGATACAGGAGAAGACAGAAGGGACTGTAAAGATAAAAGAGGCAGTCCAAAGATTACAGTTTCTACATTTCAAAGTAAAGGCCTGAGGGCTAAAACATCTAAACATACTAAAAATGGGGAACATATGGGGAAAAAAGCACCAAGTCAGCCTTGCAGCGGGTAGGAACGCTTAAAGAAAAATGTGGAAAGGACAGTTACATGGGCAATGAAATTTGGTACAAAATTTCAGAAATAGAATTGCGCATTGTGACTTTTTTGTTGCAGCTATAGGAAACTGGATGCCTGTATAGCTAGTAAATAGCATGAGAGGTTGTTCTGTGAATCAAAGAAAGAACATGAGGTGATGAAGTATTACCAATCTTTAAAYTAGAAAGAAACTTCCTACATACACTGATGATTTAATTCTGATTAGCTGAAGGCCAGCAGAATGCTTTCTGTATCTAGTCATGTTCATACAATGCAAATAAGAACATTATTGTAAATAAAGATGGAAAGCTGAAACAAAGCAAAACCATTTAACTTCATAAAGCTGATTCCTTGCTTTCACTTACTAGCTATTTCACATCAGCAATACAAAAAAACCTGTTGCCTGTATGCAAATGTAGCTGCTTCCTTTCATCAAACATTCTATTCTATTCTATTTTTAGGTAAAAAGAGGAAACAAGAAATGATAAGTGAACAAAAGCTTTAAATAGTTCAGAACTTGTGCTAGATTCAGAAGAGCCTCACAAAGTCGACGTGCTTATCTGGAGCTTAGCTGAAGCGTATGAACTCCTGGCATCTGAAAATGCAGACAGGAGCTCTTATGAGGTCTCTCAGATGCTGGTGCTGCTCATCCCATCTGGAAACACTGCAGGCTTGAGTCATCGCTGCTTTGCACCCTGTGTAACCACTTATCCCTGCAAAGACTGAAAGCAAAGAAGGTGCAAAATGCTAGAGGATTACAGCGTTTCAGCACCTTCTTTCTCACACAGGCACAGAAATGGATAATGAACTGTTCAGAGCTGCTCAGTCTGGTTCTCATCTCAGCAGCTTTACTGATGTCTAGAAAACACCCACCTTCCTCATGGGCAATATGGCTACTGAAGGCAGCAGATGAGCTGCCTTAGACAACTTTCTTGGTTTAAGCCCAAAATATATAGGACTAGGAGCCTTTTGGGACTTAATTTCTCCCAGCTGAAGACTGCACAGCTAACAGGTCCACTGCCTGGAAAATTATAATCTGATAACTGTAATTTATCTACCATTTTGGTGGTCTCCAAAGGAAGGTCAGAGTTTGCACACAGGATGCGGCTCCTGACTGTTGGTCGTGAGCCCCCTAGCTGTCAAGTATCTAGTCATGGCATCATGCAAGCTGACTGTATCAGTCAGTTACTGTAGTAGCTGTCTTTGGGCCAAACTTGACAGAAGGTTAATGGGGCTTAAACAGTTACCGTGTGTCAGCTGACTTGCAATAAGTCTCCATGTGCCTGAATCACAGAATCACAGACTGGTTGAGGTTGGACAGGACCTCTGGAAGTCATCTGGTCCAACCCCCCTGCTCAAGCAGGGCCACCTAGAGCCAGTTGCCCAGGACCATGTTCAGATGGCTTTTGAGTATCTCCAAGGTGGGAGACTCTACAACCTCCCTGAACAACCTGTGTCAGTGCTCAGTCACCCTCACAGTAAAATAGTGTTTTCTGAAGTTCAGAGGGAACCTCCTGTGTTTCAGTTTGTGCCCATTGCCTCTGCTCCTCTCAATTAAAGAGGTCGTATGTAATAGCCTGCAGTGAACCAAGCAGATGGAAGCTAATTCGTGTATTTCATTCTAGTGTCCAACTGAAGTGTGTAGCACAGGACCCTGGCAAAATCTTTGGTTTGTTTCAGGGAAAGAAAGATGCAAGTCTTGCAGTTTATGCTGAACCATGCTCAGCACTGTCAGCTACTCACGGATGCAGGGTTTGGCACTGGACATGTCTTTAACTCCAAAGATGTGAAATATTACCTTCAGTCAACATGACAAGCATTTTTCTTCCAGAATTGTCTTCAAACCCACAAATCTCAGCAGCAAGTACCACACAAATCTTTAAAATTGGGCAGTGAGTAGGACTTGCTGCTTTTAATTCTTTTCTAACCTTTGCTGAGGTCCTGTTCTTTAAACTGTTACTACAGCTACCTGATTTCCTACCCCAGTATTACCAGCTGTTATTTTATTTATTTTTATTTTTATTATTTATTTGTTTCTTCTTGCCTGAATGAGGAAGATAATAACCATGTCACAGTGATGCAGAACTGACTCCAGGCACCAGCCCTGGCGGTGTCATGGCTGTGTCACAGCACACAGAACGTTGGTGGTGGCCATGTCACAGGGGAGTTGTTGGTGACACGGGTGGCCCAGGATGGGTATAAAAATGGCTGTGCCAGACCAGGCTGGCAGACAAGCAGCCAGGTGAACAAGAGCTGAGAGGAGAGGGCAGGGGAGGGATGGGCAGGGGCTGCCCATGGAGGCGGGGGTGGCTGCTCCTCCTTTGTTGCTTCTGTCTATTACAGCCGAATGCCTGGATAGGGTTGCAACCAGAAACCATTGCATCTCCCTGTCCTCTCCCTCCTCCAACACTCAGCCAGAGAGCTGTCAGCACGCTACAGGACAGATAAGATTGCCCTAACCCATACCCTGTTACGGTCTTACAGGGAGCTGGGAGCTCCCTACAGCCATGGCAAAGCCATGCACCCTTTTTCCCCAGGTAGCCAAGGGCTGGGCCACACAGGAGCTCCTGGCACCAGCCCTAGCATCCAGGTCACAGCAGGGAAAACCCTGGTGGTGGCCCAYGCTGCAGTGGGGTTGGTGACATGGTTGGGCCAGGACGGGTGTCTCCTGTCCGTCAGGGAGACATGGGTTGGACAGCCTTGATGTGAGGCTGGGAGAGCCCCAGGCAGGGAGGCAGGGGCTGCCCCATGGCAATGGGGGGTGGCTGCTCTGTTCTTTGATGCTCCTGTCTTTGACAGCCACATCCCCAGACAGGGACATGACCAGATCATGGCACGCACCTCTCCTCTCCTTCTTCTACCACTCAGCTAGAGAGCATTGCAACTTTCTACAAGGACATTGACCTAAAGATAAGGAAACGTGCATAGCCCTAGTCTGTACCCTGTCATGGTCCTACAGGCAGCTGGAAGCTCGCCATAGCTGTGGACAAAGGGAGCTCCACACCCCCCACAGTCTCTGTATGAAACTTATCTCAAAATAAATTTTGATATTCATGGGTTTTTGCCGGTGAAAGGGCTGGAAGGCATGTCCTATGAGGAGTAGCTGAGGACTTTGGGTTTGTCTAGTTTGGAGAAAAAGAGGCTGAGGGGCGACCTCGTTGCTCTCTACAGCTTCCCGAGGAGGGGAAGTGGAGAGGGAGGTGCTGATCTCTTCTCCCTGGTATCCAGTGATAGGACGTGTGGGAATGGTTCAAAGCTGTGCCAGGGGAGGTTTAGACTGGACGTTAGGAAGCATTTCTTTACTGAGAGGGTGTCCAAACACTGGAACAGGCTTCCTAGAGAGGTGGTCGATGCCCCAAGTCTGTCAGTGTTTGAGAGGCATTTGGGCAATGCCCTTAATAATATGCTTTAACTTTTGGTCAGCCCTGAAGTGGTCAGGCAGTTGGACTAGATGATCGCTGTAGGTCCCTTCCAACTGAAATAGTCTATTCTACTAGTTCTGTCTTAATAATAAAGCTAAGCTATACACATTATGTTCAGTTTTAGATCAGACAGGGTAAAAAAACCTCATCATATATCCAGAAAACATATGAAAAAATACTAGTCCAGATAATATCTATAGGGTTGGATTCTTTAAAACGTGATATCAAAATTAAACCAAGGGCAGCTTGGAGATTATTCTTCAGCATTACAACTTGATTCTGTAGCTGACCTCCAGCAGACACTTAAAAATTCAGAATTAAGATCTCACTTGTGATTCCTGAAAGATTTACATGCTATCAAAATTTCATGTTGAAATGGCATTTTCATTCATGCTCTTGTTTAGTGGAACCGAATTTTGCACTTCTGTCCTTAAGCAAATAAAATACTGAAGAAGAATAGAAGAGTATAAGAATACCAACAGAATAAAAACGTGTTTTTTTTCATTTTAAATGAAAACCAGACAACTTACAGTAATGACCTAATATAGCACCCAAAATGATCAAGCTGACTTTCATCTGTACTTGTAGTATTCAGTTCAGTGATTGCCAGCCCCATATTCTTCTCTTCACTGACCATCTATTAATGTTATTAGTTTCAATGAGATATATAATTAAAAATGCTATTATATAAAATTAAAGAAAAGATTAGGAAGTTATTACTGTGTGGTTTGTTGGGTTTTTTTAAATTACAAAATACATCATTTCAGAGCCTAGGTAAGGAACCCAAAAACAGTAGTATCACCACTAGGAATGGAGTATGTACTACAAAATAGACAGAGGTGAAAATGATTGTTGAATTTTGACTTATTTCATGAATTTTCTAAGAATTATTTTGTTTTGTAATCCTGAGATATAATCCAGATAAATAAAATAACAATGTACATTTAGGTTAGTGTTGGTTCTGTCAGATTAAATTACTACGTTAAAAGAGAAAAGATGGAAGTATTATGGGAGGGAGCTCTGAAAAGCTCTTCAAGTACAATCTGCCTCAACAAATGCCTTAGCACTTCAGAATTAGGAGTCATTACTCCTTCTGGCCCAATGAATTACACAACTGCATCAGGAAAGGCAGGAGTACCAGCCTACAGTATTTTGCAGCCTGGAATTAAGGTGTGACATTTTTCAGATGTCATATGCCTCCGTTAAGTCTCCGAGAGCAAAAGAATTTTTTTTTTTTTTTTTTTTTTTTTTTTTACCTGTGCTTCTCACAATCCAAGTGAGGACTTTCCCAGTATATTCTGTAAGAAAGGGACAGGTTATTTGCTTTAGAGAGAATTTAGAGATGAAAACTTGAAGTGAAGACGGAAATCATCTTCCAGCCTAAAGTAGATGCTTCTGCATCTTTTTCATCAGCAAAACTTTTGGCTAAACGAGATATGATTTTTCACTCAATTCATTCAATTTCTGCTCTTTGATTTCCTGATTGTAATTTTTTTCAGTGTACTGTTAAGAAAATGACTTCCATTTATAGGCACTTGATTCTTCTTTAGAGGTTGGACAAGAAACCTGGCAATTCACCAGGGCAAGGGAGGCAGCGTCAAGAGAGGGAAAGACAGCTAAGAGAAAGAGGTCAGTGCCCACCACTGCAGCCTACGCATGCAGCGCCTGTCCCTGGAAGCAGGTGGGGTGCCCCCAGCTACCACCCTGCAGCGGGCATCCGGACAGCTAGTGCCATGGGCTCTGAGCTTACCCGTTTTGTGAATTTAGCCCTGGAAACCTGATCTAGTAAATCAAGGAATAGTTTTTCTGTTGACTCTAGTGGACTTAGTTCAGAAACTAAGTTCACCCACGCTCTCATTTCCATTTGAAAAGTTCATTTTGCAGTCTTCAGCCAACCAAGACATCAAGTCAGTGGGAAAACCAATTTCAAGGGAAAACTTGAACAGACAAAGATCCCCAGTAAAAAAAGTAATTGACAGAAGTTATTTAGACATTATAAAACAAAAGTGGAAATGTTTGCGAACCCAATATCCTAATTGTATTTCTTTTAGCATATGTGTCCCTCAAGATATAAAAACAATAGCATAAAATTGATGAGGATGAAAATATTAGAACATGGTCACTCTCTTCTGACTAATTGTATGTAGTACTAGTTCCAAAATTTTACAGTACGCAAGATAAAGATGTTTCCTTTAATACCATACAGGAAAAATAATAAAACTGGTCAGTTGCATGACTTTTAAATTTTGTTTTAAGTCAGTCCAAAGCTGAACATGAAAAGCTGAGCACTGCTTTCCATTAACTTTAATGGGAATTTCACCCAGTCATTTATCACCGGATTTTAACTGATGCCAAGGTTGTTTCTAAAAACAAAGAAGTGCAATATGTAATTCTCTAAGTGTATAAGGCATATACATAGAGAAATCAACAATGCAGTTCTGTCAATTCTTCTGAAGGCATTGCAGCTTGTCTGTTTTATACTATTTACAGACATTGTCCTTCAAAGGAAGATAAAAATGTCTTCCATCAAATAAAACCAGTCTCTTCCRACAACTGTTTTTTAAAATATATTAGTGGTTAAATTATCATAACTTACAGAATTGTTCCAGATGAAGATCTATGCTTAAGGAAAATGGGACTTTCCATATATTTTTCTAAACATGAGTTTTCACACACAAACAATGAGGGTGCTACATATTAATTAAACAACGGGCACACTTACTTCAAAATCCTGCAAACGTCAGGGGTCCTAAAACTGTACGCCATTAAATAAAATTCATGAGAAATTGGTCAAACCAGAACATGCTTTCATAAGAAGGTCCTCAATTGCAGTCTTATTCATTTGTAGTATCATCAAAAAATTCATTTGTTGTTATACCAAAATAGATGTTAACATGTCATGTCTAAATGAATCACATCAACAGATTACAATCAATTTAAATTTCTAAGATGCTCTCAGAAGTTTTTGTTGCTTTATAATGCTGGTAAGCAGATATTCTGTGACTATTTAGATTCAATGGAAAAAAAAAAGGGAAGAAGAAAATATGTTTATTTATTAATGTTGCAGCTTCTCTATATATTCCTTTTCCTTCAAAAGACAAAATTCTGTCATATTGTGTATTGAAAGTTGTTTACCCACCATTGAACAACAACAACAAAAAAATGTACAGGCAGAAATTGGTAAGTTTTATATAGTTTCATCATACTAGTCATCCTGGATAATTGTGTCCTGAGCGTTTGCTACAAACATTTGTTTGTTAATTGTTCATAGATTTGGTCTAGAAAATGTCTATAACCTTTCCTGTATTGTCATACTGACTCCTGAAGAGGCACCAGCAGATTTGAGAATGCTTTTTTATTCTCCTTAACTTTTTAATCTTGATCTCTGGTATCTACGGTTAAGGCCAAGAGCTGTGCTCACAGAGGTGGTGGGTTCTCTCAGGAATGAGATTGAAATCATTGTTGCATTCAGCAGAGGTTTCCAAATATAATAATGTTTGTTATCTGACAGTTCCTACGATCCCAATCATTGAGATGAAATAAACAAATTGGAACAGGAATAGGTTAGGCAAATAAAGAAATGGGCCTTACATCAGAAAAGAGGTCTTCAGACGGAAACAACTGTTGTTTCTGACATCATAAGAGTATGGAAAAAATTATATAGGTCTGTAATACATATGAGTAGAATTACAGGGAAGAAAAATAAGGATACATCTGCAAATGCAGTCATTTTGTTGAACATGATTAAATTTCTTTGTCTTTCACTTTCCATTATACACAGCCAACTTTAATACAACCACCAGAGACACCAGGCCTAACTGTAACTGTGATGATTACCTTATATTTTATCCACTAGCATATGCTATTTTCTTGCTCCATACCACAATTGTGGCTTATCATGCATTGTGTCATCTGGAAAGTGGTTGCAGACACTTACTCTAATGAAATGATTTCATTTTTAAACAGTGCTTCCATTTTGTCAGCCTTCTGTAACATGAGATAACTAGCTTTATGCAGGTCCCTACTTTCTATAGGGAGAAAGCAAAAGGTTGATTACCAGGTGACGATTCTATGACAGCTCTAACAAAATGTTTCCACAGATGAACTTCAGTAAATAATTTTCCTGATCCAGATGAGAAATAAAAAGCATGGAGGTACAAGTCTGAGTAAATGCATAGTAATAACAGGAGAACCATTATTTCTTATCCCAGAATATAGGTTGCTTTGTGGCACACTTCCAGAAACAATGGAATCTGTGCTTTTAGGTAAACTGCAAAACCACAAGTTTCAGGAATATTCAACTGTTGCCATTGGCAAACTCAAAACCTCATATCTGTTCTAGCACCACACATGAAAATTCAATGCAACCACAAGTTTCTCTCACATCCCCATCCTTCTTCAGCACCTATCGGCTGTGCCTAATGGTTGTGAAAACCGTGCATCTAAATAATATCTTTTCATATGTAATTTTATTATGATTGACAAAACTCAATTAATAGTGCCCCACACTACTAGCAAATGTTTTTATCATAGTTTATTTTTTAATATGCATTATCTAATCACCTATTGTACCATCTGAGTGTGACATGATAGCTCCAACGGTGATTATTTAAGATAATTTAATCTGCATAATTGTAACACAATCTAATTTGACCTCTAGGGCACTTACAAAACACAAAAAACCAGTCTCAAGTCAAAAACATTGTCTTTTTTTAGCTTATTATGACAATTTAGAAACCATTCATAATGAAAAATCCGAACTTTTCAAAAATGTGTATTTATCCCTAATTCCAATGCTTTTTCTACTATATATTTTTCACTGAATCTGTGAATTTAGGGGTAAGCCTTTTTCTCTTAAAAAAACCACACACACATACACACAAACAAAAAAAAACCCAACCAAAACTCTCAAAGAAATACATTTACTTCACTAAATTTCTGCAACTTCTCATGACAAAACAATCATTTACAAAACAGTTTATTGGAAACTCCTGTGGAGCAGTTATTGTATTTTTTCTATCTCAACACGTGATTCTTCCATACAAATTATCAGTCGGTGAAAGAAAACCAGGCCTGTCCTCCTTCACCTTAAACCTCCCTGTCTACTTCACAACAGAACACGCATGAATCACCTGAGGCTTGCGAGTTACAGATGGCTTGTCCGCACAGAAAGAAGCATGGTCTGGACAGAGGTATCAGCAGCTAGTATTTCCGAGTTTTAAATCTACATCTGCAATAAATCACAGTTTTATTTTCAGCTATTTTTCACAGAGCAATATTTCACAAAACTTTATAAAAATGTTTAGGAGGGGTTTCAATGTGTTAGGCAGTGGCAGTGAGGTATAGTTCAGTTCTTGTGATTAACAGAATGACAACCAGACTGACCACAGCATTGCAATAGCCAGATTTCCATCTGTACTCAACCGCTGGCGTATGTTCCACACTTGCAAGGCAGCAGAGCCTCTGCCCACACCTGTAGCTTGTGATCCTTTCCCCGCCTTGGACAAACTGATCCTTAGCGTGTCTGGTTGTCTCTGCTTATTCTTGAGGCTGTCTCTGCTTTCTTGACCTCATCCTTCATTAAACTTCATTTCCTTTTGGACATTTCTGTGGAGGGTTATCTCAAGATTTTCTCGTTTGTCACTTAATTATTTTGAAATTATACTAGAAACAACTTGGTAAAGCAGAAAGCTGCATAACAATTGCCTAAATATATTAAAAAAGATGTCTTTGTTGTGAGGAACTAGGAACTCACAAAATGGGATATACACAGTGGATCTATTACCACAAATACTGAGAAAAAATTGCCATCTTTCACTTCTTTCACCTAGCCACCTGACCTATGAATTTAAGAAGGAAATCCAAGCACTCCCCCCACTCAAATTTCAAAGCACAAGAATAAAAACCTGCAGGTATGCTTCACTGCAAACCTAAACCCCCAAATACCTTGAACACTTATTTTTACATTTCAAAAAACATTAAAATAGAAGAAAGCTTGTCATTCCAGATTCTGAACTTTGAGGTGCTTATCCACATCCAAACTTTTAATCGTCTTCCAGTCAGTACTTCAGTCACAAAGCAACTGTATATACATACCGGATAAAAAGCAGAACAAAAGTTGGAGCTGCTATAAATAACAATTGACAAACAGAAGCACTAACAGACACAGTAATGAAAAGAAATAGTTTTATAGCATTGAAGGTACTATGACTTCACACTACTTTACAGGAGGGGATACTGTATGAAAAAAGACTTGTTTCATAGCATACATGAACTGCCTGAAATATACCAAATTATGTCACAAGATGCTTTCTAGAAAGGTAGACAAAAAAAATTAAACTTTGCTTCTCTGGTGATGAGTTAACTCCATCCTGGCTCCTGAGTCTTCTGTGAAAGCTCCCTTACCAGTATCACCATTTCATGTCTCCTGACATTCCCCACACAATGGAAGCAGTGAGCTTGGCTTTCTGGGTTAAAGCATCTGGTAACCAGGCACCTGACATGGTGCTATTATTGCTCCTGGCAGGCTGCTACCCTCAGCAACTATTTCACCATTGCCAATAATACTGAAGTGCATTGTAAATTTTAAATATATTTATGCTCTCTGGATGAGTTTTATTAATTTGAAGGTCCCACTCTCTGTTTTAAATGAGAGTATTTATGTTTGTGTTATGTTTATCTAGTACAATAAGCAATTATTGGTAAAAACATGGTTTATAACATGGCCACCTTTTTAGGAATCCAGATCCCAGCTCTGTCTGTGCAGTCGCATAGAAAATGAACATTCAAAAGATGAAATTTTATTTGAAAAACATTCCAATTTGCAGTCTTGCAAAACTAATAAGTATCCAATGGTGAACAATAGTCGCAAGTTTTATGCGTGCAAGGTAGCAATCTATTTCTATGTCCTCTTAACTCTGAGTCTTCGAGTTATTGCACAAAAATAAAAGTTCAAGTTTTATAGATTTTTCCTTTAAAATAAATATAAAACAACCTGCTGAAGTGAAGAAACAATATTGTCTAGCTTTAGTACATCTGTCTTAAATACCTCGCATACAATTCTTTAGTGAAGTATCTCATTCATTCTAGCCTGCCTTCCACATTACTCACAATTTATTCAGCCTTTG
The DNA here is from genome assembly GCA_035582835.1 of Phoebastria nigripes. Classification (NCBI taxonomy): domain Eukaryota; kingdom Metazoa; phylum Chordata; class Aves; order Procellariiformes; family Diomedeidae; genus Phoebastria; species Phoebastria nigripes. The sequence goes on from JAYKAV010002943.1 coordinate 46,612, forward strand.
CAGAATGACTGCAGAAACAGAACRATAATGCGTAAGAGCTAATAGACACATATGCTTTTTAATTGATTTCTGGGCACAACAAAGAAAACATGAGCTCAGTGGATTTGAACAGACACGTTAGAAAAATCTATACCTACATCACCTTATTTGTACAAATAGCTATACGTTTGGACCCCCTCTGAGGGGGGACAGATAGGGACACTGGAAACTCTACATTACAAACATGAGACTCTTAAATCCAAATCCAGACAAAATTTACAGTGAACATGACTGAAAAGGAGTAAGGTTTTGATTCAGGGCCTGGCATCGATTTCTACTGATAAAATACTACTACATAAATCAGAATGAATTGTATAAAATGCATACACTAAGAAACTACAAATTTGAAAATATGTTGTTGAAATAATTCTGCTTTAGACTGAGCACCTAACGAGAACGTTATATTTTGCATGTATTCAAATTATACCTGCCACACTTGACAAGCCAAATACAAGTAAGGCCAGTCACTCCTGATCAAGACCACAAAACACAATTATATCCTCTTTCCATCAAGATTACAAAACATTTAGCAAAGAACTTGGGATGCTGACAACTCACTACAACTCTCCGCGCTGCCTTCTTGAGGAGRCAGTTATTGGCAATCTGATCACCTGGAGAGTCAGAAGAAGGGTGAATGTGACACCAGACAAAGAGGGGTACATATTAATAAACTTCTCAATGACAATTTATAACTGTATTGTTAAGGAGTTTTGTTTTGTGTTAATTAGATAATTTGGAAAGAGAATGTTAACTTCATTGTAAGTGGACTAACCACAATACATTTTTGTTGTGTTTTTATTAACTTTTAAGATTTTAATTAGCCTAACAATACTATTTGACTTCCTGTATAAGGTGTACTCCCCATAATGACCTGCTAAATACAAACACAGAAATTTTCATGTTTTTAAAAGATTATCAGTAAATATTTTCCTTTTTAAAAAATCTTCACATCAGTTACCAAACCAGAGTAGGCTTTTGTTTTGGCATCCAGAGTTAAAAAAGTTACTTTCACTGAGAATCAAAGTTAACTTATGATTATTACTTAGTCAAAATTTATATTTCAAATCAGTTGGCTGCACCTTATGCTCATGAAAGACTTAAAACTTATTATAAATTGTGATTTTATGTAGCTGAGAACCAGGAGAGGAGTTGTTTCATCTATATCATACATGGAGGGCAAGGCAGAACCAGTGATTAAACTTAGAATTGCCTATTTTCTGGTCCATTGCCCTAATCACAAGATCATCCTTCTATGTTCAATTTTGGATAATAAAGAAATTATATAATATGGATTTTTCAAGCTTCATTTCCAATGATTTGTCTGTAACCAGGGTACAATTTTATCGAGTTGGTCTCTTAGGCAACATTCTTTATCTCTATTTGTTTTGAAGTTAATAGATTTTTTTGTATGTAGTGACTACTTTTTTTTCTTTCTAACTGGTATAGATTATTCAGAATCTCATCAGCAATGAATAGATATATTCAGCTTTTCACAGTGTATTTCCTTCTTTTGGCTGGGTACGTGATCACAATCAAAACATTTCCAACAGGCATACCTGCCTTTACAGGTTCAAAATTGACTTTCCATGGTGAACAATAGCATTAGGTCCAAAACCAAATTTGATGAACACTTTTGCCAATGAACTAATTAGATGGAATATTTGTAGAAAGTGGATCACAAATTTTGTTTGTAATACTTCGAGGCATTCACACTTGCATACACATAATCACTAAGTTTTATGGATTTAATGTCCTCCTGGATCTTTACTTTGAAAAATCAGCTGTGTGTAGTAGTTAAAAAATCGGTGTGTAGAAATACAAATATTTACTTCCAAAAGCCAATGAAGTAAGTACTGCCTGTAGTTGGCAAGACATTATAGAAAGCTACAGGATGATAACTCTAAGTTTGACTAATTCAGTTTTATTTGCATATGAAAAACCAGAATCATCTAGTGTGAACTCATATGCTCCTTTCCCAAGTACCACAAACATTTGAGGCAGAAAATTAATTTTTCCAAAGCTTAGGTGTTTATTCCAACCCCTAAATCCCTCAAAATGTAGAGCCCAGGATCAGCAGTGATCCCTATCAGGTATTGGGAGAAGCAGTGGAGTCATCAGCAGCAAGTGTCACACTTGAAATCTCTCAGAGTGATTATGTCAGCTTTTGAAATTCCTTTTCACAAATTAGAAAGATTTCACATGCTATGGACATAACATAAGAAATAAAACCCACTCTCCACCTCAACTGCTCTCACAAGGAGTCTTATCTGTCTTACCAGCTCTTAGAGGTCTAACATGATGTATCAGTCAAAATCTTCAGACTACCTGATACATAATTCAAGTAATCTTTCAAAATGAAAAACAAAAGCACATTCACAAGTCTGCAGGCACTGCTTGTTTGTGCAAGTCTGAAGATTACTTTTCTATGATAGCATTCTTTGTGGAATRTATTAATTACAGTTATAATTATATATTAATATACTCATTAATATTGTCCTTTTGAACTGCTCTGAGCAATCATGACCCAGACTATAAGGAACACCATCTTTTTGTGTAGTTTTAATAATGTTTATATATTCAGTAGTAAGTAGTAAGAAACATGGTCTCCTGTCAAGAAAATAAACTTTTGTCAAAGTGTTTTCTTTTTATCCCTACAGGGGAGCTTTTTGTCCTTATTGGTCAAGACTTTCCAAGGTCTTGAATAATGACAGCATGTCTAAAAATAATGGTAGAAGAACATTAACAGCTACGGTAAGTAGCAGAGACAGTTAGAGGGCAACCAGTCTTTCTCTCCACTTCCTGAATCAGAGATAACGCTAATATAAACACATGGATACATGAACTTGATACACTCTTAACCAATATCTGGAACTCATATTTTTATTTTTGGACTTTAAAATAAAAGAAATATAGCTGAATGAATAATATTGTTTAGACTGTCCTGAAATCTTAAAATCTTAAGCATAGTAAACCATAGATAATTTTTTCGACTATAATACAGAAGGAAGGAAAAAATTAAATATAATTGATCGCATGTACGTTTATCCAACACATTACAATGGCAGCAGGCTTGATGAAGATGCATCATTTTCTCTGTAATTTATATTCAGAAGCTTATCAATATAAGCATTGTTGACCAGTTTTATCTGATGGGTCCAATGAGGTGGTCCAATGTCCTGTGCTCAGAGTTCCTACTTGTATAGGAGATAAGAGCTCTACTGTATTTGACTAACTCAGCATAGCAGATATATCCATCAAAAGCTTTCATCATAATTTAATAAAATCCTAAATAATTTTGATTATGATTTAATCACAAAAGAGAAAATTTATTTTAAACATTTGAAGTACTCTGCCAATAATCTCAAGAGAGTTGCCTTCTCTAATGTCAGGGCTGTCCATACAAAACAAATCATATAAGAAAAATAAGAACAATTGCTGTGTCTGATAGATCCTTAATAGCCCATCCATGTGCATTCATCCCAATTGTTCTGTCGAAAATGTGCACAAATTTATCGTCACAAATTGTTTCTGCAAAACTATCATTCATTTCTTCCCCAGTTAAATGTTATCTATTGATAGCTAGAGAGGAATAGTAACATAATATCTCAGTTCATCTTTGGAAATGTAACAAGGAAATAAATATTAACCTCTTAGATTATCATTGACAAGGGCCAATTTGAAGAACTCTGCAAACACTTAAGAATCAATCTAATTAGTTTTGAGCAATGAATTCTTTGAAGTTACATGCATGTTAATGCCTTTGCTATAATAGATGTCATCTATGCTTATGAAGTAATCCCTCTTGTTTCAAGATTATTTTGCCTGTGCTTCTAATATAAAGACTTGTATCAATATTTATTTTTAGGTTTGAATCCTTTTGTTTACAGTTTAAGGTATGCTATTAAAGCTCATCAGCATGACTAACCATCAGTTATTTATACAAAGTTTCAATTAAACTTTTTCTATGATAAATTACGATTTATAGTTAGCTTAGAAACATGTTGGTTCAGTAATGATGTGATCAATATCAATTATACAAAGATAATTAAGACTGTTTATCAATGATAAAAAGGGCAAGTTTTTTCAGTTTTTAAATACAATCCTGTTGCATAGCTAATGGTAATAGGCAAGCCTTGGTTTTCTACTTTATCCTGCCTTTTGAATGCTCTCATATTTTTATTTTGCTAAAGGAATGGAACAGAAAAAGCCCATATAAACTTGCTGCACTAACCTCTTGTTTACTGCTGCTGTACTGAGCTTAAGCTGAGGACCAAAAAATCTCACCATGAAACCTTGTCTGAAAAGGAAGGAAGGAATTCAGGCAACATTTGTAGAATCAGCCAAGGATTCTGCTATAGTGAAAAATGTCTTCAGTGCCAAATCTAATGGGCTTTTCCTTTCCCTCTGTATAGCCTAAATGAACACTTGATACTTCATGTTTGTCTTTGGTTGAGGTGTAGAAGATGAGAATTACACTCCTGTGCAAGCTGAGACCTCATGGTGATTATCAGTGCAGGTAAACTCAAGGGACTGTTTCTTAATTACACCTTATTTTCCTGAATTAGCTTCAGACTGGAAAAAACACATTGGTCAAAAAAAATTTGAGGGCAGAACTAGGTATAATTAATGGAAAGATTTTCAAGTTAAGTGAATTTTGCATCAAGTTGTTATAATACTTCGTGAATACTTTGCAGGTATTTTGAAAGGCATGTCATAAATTTAATTTCTTAGTTTCTGTCAAGTCCTCTAGAACAAGAAAAGTTTTCATTACCTTTCCTGATAAGCAAGAAAAGCAAACCTTATACTGACAATTCAGAATTTCTATTTACTATTTGAAATTTTAAATCGTTATATGAGTCACTCAGGAAAGGATAACTTTGGTTTGGCTTAGTTTTCCCAGACAGGTGAGAAAAACAGAACCCTGGTTTGTGTGATTTTGCACTTTTGTATATGTTCATGGTTTCACATCTAAACTTTGTTCATAAAATCTTTCCCAAAGGGTGGGCAAATGCACATTTCATGTAAATCCTGCTGTATTACAACCATACTCATTTTATGTCAAAATGAAACTGTACTGTAAAAAAGGATGTATTTTGGAAGTCAGTTTCTTAGCTGACTTAAGATACATCAATACAAAGGACATAATGTAAAGAGAAGACAGGGAAACGAATTTTGTGCTCCTGAAATTTCACGCAGTCGTGCATCTTTTAATCTATGATGGAGCAGATGAGAAGCTTCTGTAGTCTCTGCTTGGGAAACTATTTTCTTTAAGTGATAGTTTTGCTTGAGTAGAAACTACAAGATAAGACTACCACAATTGTTTCATTCAGAATACGCTTCTGTTTTAAGAGTACATTCAAGATATACCAGAATATGATACTACTCAATTTAAAGTTTACTCTCATTTAGCTGCATGTTCAGATGACTGCTTGTAACATCTGACCCTCATCCTTCCCCTTCTCACTAAGAACTGTTTTGAGTGCAATAGAACCTCCGACTAAGAAATTCTTACATGTGCTTTGCAAAAATACTACAGAACCAGTGCTGAATTCATTTGACCAAGAAAGACAGATAGCAATGAAGAACGAAGAAGGTGCCTGTGGAGAGGCATAACTGTGTTAGATCAGGAAATGCCTTCAACCTTTGTGAATACATTTTATAACATTGGTYAATATGAAATCATATTTTCATGTCCTTTTTGCTTTGTAAAACTAACTCATCTCTGCCTAGTGTTATTATTCATTTTATTATTTTTAAAGTAAATGGGTCTGTCTCTTTTTTTGGTCTTTTTCTGCCATCCCTTTTAATTCCTTTTTTTCAAGTTAGCAGAGTAGCCTGAATGGAATGCAGCATAGCAAGAAGCCACAAAGTGAATTTACAGAGTAAGATGTACCTTTTCACTTTCTTGTTCACCACGCTGCATTGAGCAAATACCCTCATCAAATTTTCATCAGTGATGGCAATGTCTTTCTCTTAAGTGATCACAATTAATTTAGTACCCACCAATGTGCCTACATAATTCAAAGGGTTTCAAGAAGAAGAAAAAAAAAAACTTCTTTAAAGCATTATCTAGGGCCAAAGAGTAGAAAATTGATCTTTTTAAGCTTTAACATAATGTACAAACAGATCTATGTTGGGAATACCGTATTTTCAGTGACATCATAGCAAACACTGCCAACCTGCTTTCTAGTCCCAGCTCATTCATAGGACCAAGCAGTCTGCTACTTAATCAAATGTCTGTAAATGCAACTGATCTCCAAGTGAAAATCCAGCCCTGAACAGTTTAAATATAGCAAGTCCGGGCCTATCCCTGCTATGCTGTTAGGAGACCTGTAATAAGCCACATAAACTGGATGCAACAATCTTATCTATTCTGAGGAATCCCTTATATTTGCAAGAAAGCAAAATGTGAATTATTTCTAATCTCTGCACTTTGACAGCCTGCTTTGAAAGAGAATGTAAGAAATAAAACCAGTAAATGCATATCCTGTGGCATTTTTTTTTCCTAAGAAAAGGAGGAAGGACAAATCCATGTACCCAGGTAAACCTATATCACCTTTTTTTTTTTTCTTTTTTTACTTTCTCTCAGTAAAACAAGTTTCATCAAACGAAGAAATAGCAGAGAGAAAAGGAAAACCCCACACCTCACAAATGAGACAGGTGGAAAAATCCATAGTGTTGTAAATGAACAAAAACATTCTGATTTTGAGAATGAACAGCTACATTTAGGAGGAGATACGTGCTTCCTTTTTCCGTAGTGGAATTGATTTACGCTAGTGCAGACTGAATAGGGAACTGCTTTCTCAAAGTTCAGCCTAGAGGTGCCCAGCATCGCCTTGCGCAGCCCAAGTGACTTTAAGGGCCAATATCACACGGATTCTGACCTAAGCAGCCTCCAAGTGCTCTCTGTTGGTTTCTGGTATTTTGTACTCAAATATTCTGTCTATACCCATAGATGCAATTTTAAAGTATTTCCTGCAAGAAGAGACTTTGTTTTAAGGTATGTTATCACAGTTAAAACTGACAGCAATTATTTTTAATAGTAGAACCATAATACTATCAGGCTTCACATTTGTAGATTAACATTCCTCCTTGTGGAAGTTATAAATTCAGTTCTGCCTGGCCTATAGTTTAACGATAGGACCTTGCCACCATTTTCAAATATTTTTTTCTCAATCGTGTTCTTAGCTCAAAAATTCAAAACACAACCAATGTCTTTCAAAAAAATGAACTATTCTTATATGGTAAACGCCTAAATGAGGGAGAAGCTTTATCTGAAATTGAGACATTAAACAGCCATTTCACCTTATGCTTTGCAAGCAGTGAGTACATTATACATATATATATTTCCCAGTATTATATTTCTATATCCATATAGATGTAAAACATTGTCCAAAAATCTACATGCATTTGTCCCCCATCAATAAAGAACAAAACATTTTTACCAAAAGCTGAGAGAAAGGAAGAAGCTCCAYTCCAGCCAGTTTTCTGATGAGCAAACAGCCCAGTCCCCAATTCACGCCTCCCTTAACCAGAGCACCCCTCCTTCTCACCGTCCCAAATAGACTGAATCTGCCTATTGTGTCTCTAACAAAAGGTAGCACAGAAGTAAAACTCATATGACTGAAACAAACACTGGCTTTTTTTCTAGCCCATCCCTGCAACAAGCTGATAATAGCCTTACTGTACTGCTGAGGGTTAAAGGTGGTTTGAAATGTGAGATTATTTCAAAGAACAAAAAAAAAAATCTTAGAAATCAGAAATGGACAAATCCTGCTAGATCTCTTTGGTAACAATCCCTTTATAATGATCCCTTTTATGTTACCTGATGCATTTCTTTACTCATTAATGTCCATTTTCCTTTCTACCTTCTTTTATTAAAATAGTTTAAATATGTTAAATTTATAAAAGATAATTTCTTATTCACTAAGGCTTGTCACTTTGCCTAGTGGAAACACAGAGCTAAAAATTTAACCATTTCAGAAGGAGCTTTCCAGCTTTCTAACATTGAGTTTGCTGAAAATACTGGGAATGGAGTCTCTGGAATAAAAATTGTTTTACTTATGCCAGTGAGCACATCTGCACAAGGTGGTGAAGTCTCAGAACAGTGTTGGAGTCTTGCCAAATGTTACTGATATCAGTGAAAATAGTAAAAGCTGCTTCCCTGTGGCAGGTTTTAGTTTCTTCTCTTCTGCCTCTAGTCTTCTCATTTCATTATAACTTATGTGAACTCTTAAATATTTTTGTCAAAGGTATGCTTAAAATTTTAATACTTCATAAATTAAATAAAATAATTACCTAAAGAAAAATATGGAATTATTCTCACTATAATAGGAGTCGGGTATTTAAAGAGTAATTACTGTGATAATTTTTACTTTTCTGACATATGCCATATTTTCTTTAATCAATCACAAAACAATCCATAGTACACCTTCCTATGAAGCAGAAATAATGGTTCATTTGCTTGGGGGCAGGAAATGGTATAGCTTCTCCTGAGGATGAGCAGGCATGAGTGTATTGTATCAAAGATTCATAGTTACTGCTGTGTCCTGGTTTCAGCTGGGATAGAGTTAATTTTTTTTTTCCTAGTAGTTGGTATAGTGCTATGTTTTGGATTTAGTATGAGAATAATGTTGATAACACACTGATGTTTTTTAGTTGTTGCTAAGTAGCCTACTAGTCAAGGACTTTTCAGCTTCCCATGTTCCGCCAGGTGCACAAGAAGCTGGGAGGGAGCATAGCCAGGACAGCTAGCCCAACTGGCCAATGGGGTATTCCATACCATGTGACGTCATGCTCAGCATATAAAGCTGGGGGAAGACGAAGGAAGGGGGGGACGTTCGGAGTGATGGCGTTTGTCTTCCCAAGTAACCGTTACGCGTGATGGAGCCCTGCTTTCCTGGCGACGGCTGAACACCTGCCTGCCGATGGGAAGTAGTGAAGGAATTCCTTGTTTTGCTTTGCTTGCGTGCGCGGCTTTTGCTTTCCCTATTAAACTGTCTTTATCTCAACCCATGAGTTTTCTCACTTTTACCCTTCCAATTCTCTCCCCCATCCCACCGTGGGGAGAGTGAGCGAGCGGCTGTGTGGTGCTTAGTTGCTGGCTGGGGTTAAACCACGACATGCTGTCATCAACATTCATGAAATAGAAGCCATGTTTCAGTTGTCAAGTCCTACAATTCCTTTTCTTTGTTCCAGGACACACAATTTGGGATACATTTAAAAGTAGCAGTAATAAAAAAATCCCTAACTCTAAAGTCATTCTTTAATGACACATTAGAAGTGTCATGCAATTTCCCTAAGTGACAAATATAAATGCTACAAACATACTGAGTGTGAAAAAACATTATCTGAAATGTCAGTTTACACACAGAGGTGTTTGACCTCATTTATATTCTTCTTCCATCTAGCACAGATAAAGCACATCTGGCAGTTGATATTTTGTGCGTGAAAGTCTTGCTGAGCCTCATCACAACCAAGWGTGTCCAATTTTCTCTCCCTGCATGAAACATGTAGTAACTTTTGTGCATCAAAACTTAGCACAATTTTTTCAGCTCATGTTTATCCTCTTTCAACCACTGCTGCGTTTGAAATACAAATGCATTAAACAGCACAAGTACATAGGTGTTTGAAAGTTATTGCCAACACTGGTAGGAAGCACCTTTTCCTTTTCAAACTACAAACTAAAATCTTTACATTTTCCTCCTATGTAACCCACAGAAACCATATGAAACAGGCCAATACCTTCTACTGACATCCATAACTGCATTTCTGTGGAACGTGGGAGCAACACCATCCCTGTCCCATTCCAGCCAACCTGAAAGCGCCTTCCAACACATCTGAAAGGTAAAAACAGGAATTCCTTGAGACAGAACAAGCATTTTGAGTTGAGAAAAATCCTTCAGTACTGACCCCAGCAGGAACTACAACTCCAAGAGCAAATACAATCCTCTTCCACATCAAATCTGCCCCACGCTTATAAAGCTCCCTGGACAACAGCAATGTTATCATTCTGATCTTTTATTTAAGATGTTAGGAGTGTTTCTATTGTTCACCAGCAGTTCTTTTAACTGCCATCTCCCCACTACTGTTTTCCCCCATTCCTTCCTCTGTTCTTTCCCTGGATTACTACTGCCACCATATATATAAATGTGTAYGCACAGAAAAGGAAAAGGCAAAACCACAAAGCTTTTCAGAGTAACTTCAATCTCACTACAACTTTTCTAACCTTATTTAACATTTGATTTTCACTTGTTCATTCCCATACTTCTAACAGAAAACAAGTGATTTTTTTTTTTTTTTTAAATCAAGAAAAAGAATCAAAACTGAAACAAAATACTTTTATCATTATAAAAGGTCCAACCACATATATAACTGAAGGGGAATCAATTATATGTCTGAGACTTCATACACTACAGCATTACCTGTGATGTTGTCAGAGCACAGGAGAACAGAGGGATACTCCTCTTTGTCACAAAGTAGACTGCTGAAAAGTGAAAATCATGAGAGTTCTGACGAACATTCAGTATAAAACCCCATTATGTGGTTTCAGATTCCATTTCAACCTTGGAATTCACTCCAGCTTTTTCTAAAGGTAAAACGAGACATTCCCCATTTTCCCTTGGACTCTTGTGTGGTTTTTCCATCTGCAATTATCTTTGCTTCCTGTTCTCCTGACCATTAGTGATACTTCATCTAAACATCCCATGGATCTTTCCTGATTTTATGCGTCCATGTTTTAAAGTTTATTTTCTTTCTGAGATTGAGTTGACACTTTAAAGAGGAATGCATTACAGCAGGTTGAGTCAGTCAATGTGTTTTGGAACACAATGAGAAATTATTTATGCCAAACAAAACAGTTTGAAATGCATTGGACAAGAATATAAAAAAATGCAGGTATCTTCATTGTTGAAAGTGCTGGGTACTCTGCAATAAGGTTTTTCATAAGCTTTTCTTCTTTTAAAAATAGAAGGAAAAAAATAAGCCAGGCTTCCTTACTGTTTCAAAATCACTAACTACCAACTACTTTTATGAGATTCCAAAAGTCTTCACACTACACAAATTTTATACACAGTCATTGTGGTTTAACCCCTGTAGGCAGCCAAGTCCCACCCAGCCGCTCGCTCACTCCCCCACAGTGGGATGGAGGAGAGAATTGGAAGAGTAAAGTGAGGGAACTCGTGGGTTAACATAAAGACAGTTTAATAGGGAAAGCAAAAGCTGCGCATGCAAGAAAAGCAAGAAATTCATTCACTAATTCGCATCAGCAGGCAGACATTTAGCCATTTCCAGGAAAGCAGGGACCCATCACACATCCTTTGGAAATAAAATTATAATTATGGTATATAATGTGATTGAACTCAAAGTGATTCCTCAAAAAGGACAGGGAAAAAAACGTATAGAATTGTATCTGCTTCTTCTGTAAGATGTAGGAAAGAAAATAGCAGAGATTCATGTTTTACTTCATATAACCYCACTTGGAATATAAGACACTAGTCATTTGGTTTGCAATAAACAGCAGAAGGGAATGTTTTTAAAGTCAAAGTTGCTTAGATACATAACCCTACTTAAATCAAYATGAATTAAGCATCTAAAAACATTATTTGTAATCTGGGCCTACGGTGCTTGTACATCAGAATAATCAGGAGAGATTTAGTATGCATGGTTTGTTTTCCTGAAGGTTGAGCAAGAGTTGTGGTCAGCCAGCATTAGAAATGACTTAAGATGAATGGATAAATAAGTTTCACAGATTTGAGCTTCTGTTGCGGACTGAGGCATTTGCACAGAAGGACAACCCTTCTGTACTGACCAACAATCCTCACCTATTCCAATTGCAACAAGCTTCCTATGGGATTTATTGTGTTATTACATTGCCATCTGTGTTGGTGTCATGTTGTGGAAAGGTCTGAAAGCATAGATAGGAATTATGGTGACGCTAATTTTTACAGGAAATATTGCCTGGCTAATAGCATTTGGCCATGCTCTCATTCTTCCACAGTTTCAACTGCTCTAAAAAATCAAGGAATACCCATCACACTGACATTAAGTGACCTTATGGTACTGCCATGGACACCGAGTTCTCTCCAAGATAGGAAAGGCAAGATCTGTCAATTAAAGAAAAAAAGGCTTTTCTTAATTGTGGTGGGGGTTTTTTGCAGTTATTTTGTTAACTACTGATTGACTAACCCATTGTGGGGTGGGGAGGGGAACAATGAGAGACAGTGATTTTGACGTCTTGTGTTAATAGAAAGTACAACAATTTCAGAATCACTTTGCACACTACAACATAGTTTACCTCTTTCTTTGTCTAGCCTTTGCTTTTTATCATTGAGTACAAGGTATCAACAGCTCATCATTAACCAATCACTCCAAATTCCAGGAACATGTCAGTAAAAGGAGCTAAATAGCACTTATTCTGTCACTGTATGTTTTTGCATGAAATAGATTTTAATTAGGGTGGTATTTTCAAAGAGGCACAGCATTTTGTTGTGATTCCCATGAGGAATCAGCATGCTTTGTGGTATTTCCAGTTTGATACACAAGTAAGGAAGACAGGAAAAAGAGAAAGATAAGGAAGACTGAGAAGAACATAGTAGAATTCTTACAGCAGAAAGTAAAACTAAGAACTTAAGAAAGCCAGAACTTGAAAGAAGATTCCGGGGAGGGGGGAACACGACACTAGAAAAAAAAGCCAAAAGGATGTAAGATAGTCTATAAAGGAATACAGATCTTAAAAAAAGAAAAATTGAAAGTTTTAAATAAATCCTACAGAAGTCAAGAATGGAAAGAAAAAGTAACAGCGAAAACAACACCAAAGAAAACCACGGTCTGCGTAGTGCTATAGACTCACTAGACAGTTCACAACAGCAGGCATGTATAACAATTTTCTGTACTGTAAACAGTACATCTTGCCTTTAGTGGTTTTTTTAATCCACTCCATCCTCAGAGTGTACCTTGCTATCCAATAATCTGAAGAAGATGAAGCAGGAGGAGAGCTGGGTAAAGCACAGGTGTTCTAGGTTTCCTAACTACTCCAAATGACTTTGAAATCATAGAGCCAGGGCTGTGCTGAAGGCAAAGAGATTAAGCTTTCTTTGCTTCTGCAAAGCCATCTGCCATACCCCAGTATGCAGAACCATTCCAGGTGGTGCACAACCTGGTTAATCCAGGCTCTGTTCAGTTGGATACACAAATGAGATGTTTATGCTAGGAGGGATTTTCAAGCTTCTTTGCAGATAACCGTTCAGCTGGCATGCTCTGCCTCACTGCTGTTGGAGCAGAGACCAAGGCTGCAACAGCAGAGCCTTTCTCTTCCTAACCAGTGCTGCTCAGGGTTGTATTCAAGGGTGCTTTAACATGGATTCAGCTGCAGTCTGCAAGATGAACCTACATTTGTCTTCAGTGAAAAATGTAGCCTGCTAACATGGTGTGATTTGTGGTAGCTCTATAAGAGAGTTTGCTATGCCAGGAGGTCTAGTACGATGAATATATAATGAGGATAAATTATGGAGTATTCTGAAGTTGTGTTATTATATTATACTGGCACAAAAGTTGAGCTATTACTAAAATAATAAATGCAGAATGTCAAGCAACATGTAAAATCAACAAAAAACATGAAAAAACAGGGAAGAGAAATTAAAACAGAAGCCCRAAGAAATCCCAAGGCGGGGGGGGGGACGACGACAAAAAATCATTCGTTTCTCTCCAAGCAATGACTCTCAGCTTAGATGTTGCGAAATAATATTTAGATCCGAATTTTTTCTTTAATTGCATACCATGACAGTGCATGAAAGTAAAATCCATTTGGAGTTTTAGTACTTAGACCAGAATGAGGGTGAATAAAATGTTCTTGAATAATAGTAGGCCCTTAAAAATGGTTATGTTAATAATTCAGTAACAGATTAATTGTTCTGCAAAAAGTCACTAAAATGATTAAAGACTTTTGGATTTGATTCTCTACTTTGAGTAACAAGTATTAGATTAACTTTGAGATGCAGAACTATTTATGCCAAATGGCAACTACTTTTTCAGAAATAAACAGCTGAGTTGGAACCTGATTCTAGCTCTTTTGCCCCTGCTAAAGCAACAGAAACCTCTGGGAGGCTAGAAACTGCTGGCTCACCTCTTGGATCATGGAGTACTGATAATATCCTTATGCATGGTATGGAACCAACCAGTTTTTGATTTTAGACTTCCAGAGTTTGCTACCTAGTTAATAGATTGAGTACAAAATTTACAACTGTTGTTATTGTTCTCTTCCAAGTGATTTATTAGACTTCTGGAAGCAGAATCTGGTGCCAGTGTTGGACTAATCTCCTTTCTGATATCTAAAGGCCATATTGATTGAGAGGACTAACTGTAAATCCACCCAAATAAAATCTTCAGAAAACATGTCACATACAATAAACTTTGAGATCTTTCAAGGCCACATCTTCAAATGAAAGTTTGCCTACAAGGATATCAGATTTTACTGTCACTTTTGTACTCCAACAGTATTAAGTATGTCAATTCCTTCCTGTCTTCCATCTTTTATTTTTGGAGACTTCACACATTAAAAACCTAAAGGTATCTATTAGCATGCAGCAAGTAATGGCAACAGCAACCTCAACCATTTTTTCATTGCATTACTTTCTGCAAATATGATTAGTAACTTCTAAACACAAGTTTCCAAATAAATGGCAAACAGAGTCTGAAACCCTAACATGCACTGTTTCCATTTATGGAAGCAAAACACATTATTGAGCAAACTGTGTTACTTCTAGCATTATTGTAGCATTGCTAAATGCCAAAAAAGTCTAAAGAAAATTATTATGCAAGAAAAGCTATAGCCAAACAATTCTTTCAGTCAGATACCAGGCTGAATTTAAATTTTAAGAGTTAATTTCTGAAAATTTTTACTTTTAGTAAAATAGTGCCTTTCTGAATTGAATCACGAGATCAACGACCTCTTGTTTTTCATGAATTCTAAAATGCATTGGACGTAACTCTAAAACACTGCCAGCTGTATCAGACTGCAATTTAACATGCTTAGGCAGTGTCGTGGTTTAACCCTGGCAGCACCTAAACACCACGCAGCCGCTCGCTCACCCCCCCGCTCCGGTGGGATGGGGGAGAGAATCGGGAGGGCACAAGTAGGAAAACTCGCGGGTTGAGATAAAAACAGTTTAATAATTGAAATAAAACAAAGTAGAACAGTAATAGTAACAGTGATAACAACAACAACAACAACATACAAAGCAGGCGATGCACAATGCAATTGCTCACCACCCGCCGAAGCCACGAGAGCCCGTCCCCGGGAACCCGAGCCCCGCCCCCCACCCCCCTTAGTTTTTCTACTGAGCATGACGTCACATGGTATGGAATACCCCATTGGCCAGCTGGGTCAACCACCCCGGCTATGCTCCCCCCGSCAGCTTCCCATGCACCTGGCAGGGCATGGGAGGCCGAAAAGTGCCCGGTGCAAGCACCACCCAGCACCACCCAAAACATCAATGGGCCATCAGCGCTCCTATTATACCAAACCCAAAACACAGCACCCCCCCCCCAGCTACTGGGAAGAAAGTTAACTCTGTCCCAGCCGGAACCAGGACAGGCAGGCAGAAATTAAGTGTCTAAATTAGCCAGTACCAGTATAGAATTTTTCAATTTAAGAGACAAAAACTAACAACAAAATCTATTTTGTCTCCCTATAACAAGTTCCCATGTAAAATATTTACACAAAAAAAAGTTAAAGACATTGTCATACAACCGATAAAAATCTGAACACAAACATTTGTTTAAAAGAAATAGGTGAACACAACTGCCACAGTTTTGCCATCAAATAAAACCATTTTGCACACATCTTCAATATCCCCTGCTTGTTGTATCCTTCTGACATGCGGAAACAAACATCACAACTTAAAAGAGTTATAAAGCAGGTATGTTTATTACAGCGCCGGGTGCAAGGGGGATCGCTCCTCCTATCTTGCACACTGGATTACAAGACAAGCGATTCTTTATTTCGTTACAACATGCATATTCATTAGCATAGGCTGGGCTATTACAACTAGTTCCAGGAAAAGGCGGGGTTATTATAATTATTTCCGGGAACTTATTATCATAGGTTCCTGTTATCTACACAGCTCGTGCTTGCAATAGGATTACAACATTCTTGCCAAACTATCTACTATGCTTACAATAGCATATTGTATCTGAGTCAATAGCTTACATTAGTCATTTACCTATCTGTTCCCTGACTCAAGTTGTTCCCTGACTCACTTCCTTGCCTTTTTTTTTCATCCTTCTTTATTTGCACATGCAAATGTGTAAGTTCAGACAATACATAACAAATTTTACCCATATCCTGAATAAAAATTAAAACAAACATTCTAACCAAAATAGTAGGATACTATTTGCTCCACTGCAATTTTCAGACTCTGAAGTCACAAAGTGAAACCTCTACATATTCATGAGAAAGACATGCTAAGCCAATAACATTGCAAGAAGGCATTTATTAGCTTCCTTAATTATATTTTTCACCAATTACTTTTTTGTTTTTCGTTCTTGAAATTACTGCTGCCACCTTTCCCATATAACACACAACTATCTAGATATCTGGACATTCCTCTGGATTTCTGCTTTTGTTCTTCTGTCAAATTTAGACTATTCTAGAGTCTTGAGTTGCAGGCTATGATCTAATGGGGATAGCAGAGACGTGGTGTGACAGCTCACCACCATGGAGCACTGCCATGGATGTATACAGGTTCTTTGGGAAGGACAGGCTGGGAGAGCGAGGAGCGGGAGTTGCTATGAGTACAGGAGAGCAGCAGCAAAAGCCAGGACCTCTGCCTAGGGACAGATGATAAGGCAGCCGTGGCTGCAAAAAAAAAGACCTGGGGGTCCTTGTAGACAGCAAGTTTAACATGAGCCAGCAATGTGCCCCTGTGGCAAAGAAAGCCAGCAGAATCCTGGGATGCATTAGGCAGAGCATCAGAGGTGGAGGGAAGTGGTTCTTCCCCACTGCTCAGCCCTGGTGAGATGCATTTGCCATGCTGGGTCCAGTTCTGGACTCCCCAATGCAACAAAGACATATGGGAGCAGGCGCTGCAAAGAGCCAGGAAGTTGATTAAGCAACTGAAGTATCTTTCATATGAGGAGAGGCTGAGAGGGCTGAGACTGTTCAGCCTGGAGAAAAGAAGGCTCAGGGGGAATCACATCAGTGTGTATGAATACCTGTTGGGAGGTGGTAAGGGAGACGGAGCCAGACTCTACTCAGTGGTTCCCAGAGACAGGACAAGAGGCAATGGGCACAGACTGGAATTCAGGAAATTCCATTTAAACTTTAGAAAAAAAACTTTATTCCTGTGAGGGTGATAAAACACTGGCATAGGTTGCCCGTAGATGTTGTTGAGTCTCCCTCCTTGGAGATATTCAAAAGCCAGCTGGGCACAGCCCTGAGCAGACCACTCTAGGTGCTCCTGCTTTGGGCACAGGGATGGGACTAGACAGTCTCCAGAGGTCCCTTCCTACCTCAACTATTCTGAGATTCTGTGATATTTAGTTCAGACAAATAAGCACAGAACAAAACTTGAATACTCTTATTGTAAACAATCTGAGACTTGGGTAAGTATCAAATTCACTTACTGCCATGTTGTACTGCACCATCTGTACTCATTTTGAGTGGGTGTCAAACAGGAAGACATGTCAGTGCTCTTTAAATAATGTATGCAAGCAGCCTAGTCCTAAATATTATGTCAAGGACTTGTTATAAAATGAAAGAACATGTTGTTACTGTGCTTTTTAACATCACAGAGCGGCTATAGTTCAGGAAAGGGCATGGAATCTGAATGGCAGCTGCCTCCTCCTCAGTCAGCTTTCATGAAAAGTTGTTTTTAATCTACTATTAGGTAAAAGGATTTTTAAATTTAAATGAACATGCTTTTAAGGTCAACTGTTTCTGACTTTTTTGCCTTGCTCCAGTCTCTGAAGTGAGTGAAGCTCTTATAGTTACAAACAAAACCAAAAGAGATTAAGGAGTCTCTAGGTTCAGGTGCAATTGTGCCTTCATAGGAATAAACACAGCTAAATCAGTGTTCTGTGTCTTCTGCTATTTCCCCCCTCTTTCCTGCTACATTTTCCTTTCTACCAGACTCATACAGACATTTATTTTTAACATCATCTTACTATAGGATGCAACACAACAGCTATACTCAGCTATCTAATCTCATCTATCTAAATCATGGAATCATAGAATTTAGGTTGGAAAAGACCCTTAAGATCAAGTCCAACCGTAAACCTAACACTGCCAAGTCCACCACTAAACCACGTCCCTAAGTGCCACATCTACGTGTCTTTTAAATACCTCCAGGGATGGTGGTTGTCTCCGTTTCAAACTGTACAGGTCACCCTGTGCACCACTAACCATCTTAAAGTCAGATTATCTGTAGCAATTAACCAGACTTTCACCATAGTTGGAGAGGAGGGCAGTTTCATATGAAGATTCATTCCTATGCTGAAACTAGCATCCAGAATAGGTAAAATTAATCTCTTTTCAGAAGTGCTTCTTTCTCAATTGCCTAGGAGAGGAATGTGGAAACTAGTTTGAGATTGACCACTTCACTTTCTAGCCAGTATTGGTCAGATAAGGTGAATCCAGTCTTTACTGTCCAGTGCAATTACTTCTTAAAAAAATTATCTAGATTAGAGTACTTCAAAACCAACCTAATATTTCAAACTAAATATTACTCATTAATTCAGATTTTAACCTTTCAGGTGTAGTCACATAGGAACCCTCACAGAAATATGAAAAGGTATATTTCAGAACTGTTAAGGTCTACAAACGTTAGACTATATCTGACAATCTACAGAAGTCTGGAAAAAACTTTTGGCAAAATATATGGGAACAATGCCAGTTGAATGAGTTGGATAGGCAATTTCTTAAAGTGATGATGATGTGGATCTTAAGCATGACATTTGATGCTCTTGGAATGGGGGGTGGAATCTTAGAAGACTGAGTTAACAGAAGGGACTAAAATGCCAGCTTTACATCACATTTCCGTCAGATACAATCAGGCCAACTCACAGATAACCAATAACTTTGAGAAGGATAAGACAGTTAAAAAGGCTAGATCCTATAAAAATCAGAATAAAAGACTGCAAGGTAGAGGAGTAGAAATAGACTAATGCATTCAAGTGGAAAAAATTTAGCCATCTCAATGAAAATATCTTCTAGCTATTCTTGCAAAGGACTAAAGCAAAATTGTCAGGTCAGCCAGGGGAAATACTTAAGAAAGGTCCAGCAGTGAGTTATGGATGGTAATACAGGTTCCAAAGGAAATAAGATTTTATTCCTTTTATGCCAACAAGCCTTAAAAGTGGGTGCTTAATTTGAATAACAAAAGGCATTTCATACATTCACTTCAATATAAACCTGGTTTAGCTGAATGAGGTCCTTACTAAGGGAGGTTAACTTTTATAATTTTGCAGAACAGCTAAAGTAGAACACAAAAAAGTTTACAATCTTTCAAGGCACTGATGCCAATTACTGCAGTACTGAGATTTTATTCTATATCTTTATTCTGCATGAGTGCATGTACTTAGGTATTGCTGAAAATTGAAGCATCTTTAATGAAAGCACATTGCATAATACCCTAATCAAGAACACTAGCTGTGGAAAGATATGTAAACATACAACAGTAACACTTCTTACTAGAGGACGGATTTATCTACAAATGCTAGGTACCCAACCATTTATTAAAAAACCATAAAAACCTCACAGATATGAAACAATATACAGCATCTAAGAAAAAGGAGAGGATGAGTCTCAGGGCTTACCTGGCTCAGAATCCCTGGAGAAAATAAACGCAAGGAGCCTGCTGCAGTAAGGCACAGAACTGAAATCTAGTAGATTCACAGGACAAATAGACCCATGAACATAAGTAAAGAAGCATTTAAAGGTAAAAGCTGGTTTTTATTTAAAATATTCCCTCATTTCTTTGCCTTCAGTTTTCCAAGAATACTTATTCCAGTCACTCATTCAGTGGCTTTTCAAACTGCAAAAGTTTAAACTAATAAAAGACATGTAAGCACTAGGGGAGAGCGGCCTCTTTGGAATCCCACCATTAATTTGTACTTGTAGCTCAGCTGCTTTTTTTATATTTTATTTTAGCAATCTACATTTTTAGCGTTCTACAGTGTTTAGTACTGAAACATTTGCATGTAATTAGAGAAAGACAGTGGTTAGTATTATACCAATTACTGGAGTTTAACTCTCCAATACATGAGCTGCTGCTTTTCTTTCTGAACACAGGTTGGCTTTCACTGTTTGCTGATGTTTTCCTTTAAAATACCTCAGTCTCACAAAGGCTGCAGCATGAATCTAACCACCTTTCCTGGCTGATACAGAAAACATGAGTGTGGAGTCATACTAAGTCTATGGGTTAACACCAGCAGAGAAGCTAACAGAATAGGCCTAACTTATGCGATAGGATGTTAGTTATTTCATAGTACTTTCAATCAGGATGAACTGATTCTACTTATTTTGTGCTCACATTTTATGAACTGTTGGTTGAGTACCAAATATGGCACGGATGGAAATTCATAATCAGCCAAAATACTCATCTCTGTCTTGCTTGTGGAGGATAATTCACCTTTAAAAGTTTGTTTTCTTATCTTCTATGATCTAAGGCAAAAAAATTTAAATCCAGGTAGACAGATCATGCATGTTTTTATAGATGCTCTTTTAAAAAAATCCAATAATGTCAGTAACACATGCTGAAAATACACCACTTGGCAGTCTTTTTTTCCTCTCTGATTTCTTCTAGATCAAGTCATTTCTGAGACAGGATGCATCTCCTATCTGCCCCTTAATGCATAGCAGTCTATTTTCTGTAGAACATGGAAGTACACTGCATTGGTGAGAATTAAAAGAGCACATTGGCATAGTTTAAATATCTGCAATGCTTCCAGACAAAGTTTCTTCATGTAAGCCATGGAACTTTAGGATATTCCCAGAATTATTTTTTTTAAAAATACATATTTTATACATATAATTAGTTCTGAGCTTTTCAATGTGTTTTGTTTACTTTTAAGGGCAATACAAAATTATTTTCTAAATTTACCTTGGCAAGCTAAATAAATAAGAAAAATTGTCTAAATATTTGTCAACCCTACACAGGCATATTCATTTATTCTAGTCTCTGTGCAGTTGGAACAGTTAAGTGGATTACATATATCACCATGACAAAGATCAGATATAGTAACCTGAAAATATCATCAGCTTGCATTAATCAGTCTCAAGAAGGATGTTCCCACATGACTGAGTTCCCTGTGAAGTCATTAAGCTCTGTTGGAAAGAAAGAAAGAAAAAAAAAAATCAGTTCATAGAAACTGGTAATTCTCAGCTAAATTTACAATAAAGTGTAAAAAAACCAAAAACAAACAAACAAAACCCCACTGCATAATACCAAGGTGTATTCCCTTGCATCCTTTTGTGAATATTTTCCATAAACAGTGTAGACATCTACATTTGAACTTTTTGCATAAAGTAAAATGCTTTTTCTGAAACAGGCAAACATTTCTTATGAAATCTATTCTGTGAAATGTAATATTTCTAAACTATGTCAAAATTCAAACAAGGGGTTC
This sequence comes from Phoebastria nigripes, assembly GCA_035582835.1. Lineage (NCBI taxonomy): Eukaryota > Metazoa > Chordata > Aves > Procellariiformes > Diomedeidae > Phoebastria > Phoebastria nigripes. Next base: position 68,272 of record JAYKAV010002943.1, read on the forward strand.
TAGTATGATTTGTTGCTAAACTGTGGTGTCAAAACAAGAATTTTAATATACCTTAGGAAAGTTATTTCTTTTCATGGCATAGTAGCTCAATGTTTGTAATAGGAGTTATTAGATTTTGTGGAGGGGATTGTAACTCATGAAAAACAAATTATACTGTCTAGAGAATAAAGAAAGCTGCATTTTTTTTCACTAGAATCAAACAGCATACTAAGGACCTTCTATGGCAACTAAAGATATTTTTGAGGCATGACCGTAAAAGTCAGTATACTTTCTTGTGCAAAATCTTCATGATTAGTAAAAATATCAAGTCAAATAATTGGAACCGTTTCAAATTTTTTGGCAATACTTTCAGAAGTTTACCTTGTCCATTAAAACTTTTTCCACATTTCCTTTTGTGTACCTGAATCTTAGAATCAAGCCAKCCTAAGGACCCATTCTGGAACACTGTAAGAAGCTGTTTGACGTTCAGTTTCAAGTAGGCTGCCAGCAATGAACTGACACAGTAAGTCCAAGCCTTGAAAACTAAACATAGAAAAGTAATGCTTATGAAATATTTAAGATCTTCACACACCAAGCAATTGCACGACTATATTGCCTCTCCAAAGGATGCAATGTTCAGGCAAGATATTTTACAAAAATGTAACAAACAAAACCTTTTATTTTTAAAACTAGAAAAAAAAAATATTTAAGTTAAAGACTTTTTCATTGCTACCCAGAAGGTAAAATAATAAATATTATTATGAAAATAATATAAACTGACCCATAAATATCTGGGATCATGTTAGAATAGGCTGCATGTCCAAAGTTCTTTCACAATTTCAAATATAACATGAACTCAAGTAATTGATCATTTTTCAGGGGCCTTTTCATAATTTACTTTTAAAAGAGCAAACTGTATGTCTCCAGATTAAAATATTAAGTAGTTACTCGGCTGATAAGTAGTAGTCGATTAACAAATATCACAGCCAACCACCTTCAGATTTCCTCCAGAAAAGACAGTCACCTCAGAAGTTCAGATTCATACTTTGCTAAAAGACTTGAAAGAAACCATTCCGGGTTCAAAGCAAAATTCCTTAGAACCAGATCTAGTAAAAAACCACAGAGAATACTTCCRTTTGGGTCAAAGCATCCAAGCAAACCTTGCATTTCTGTACTTGCCTATGTGACTTCCTACTGAAACACACTAAAGAGTTGGTATAATTCTTTAAATGTTGAATGCACAAATCTCAGACATTTTTCATCTCCAACCACTTTGTACACATGCATACACACCACCTACCATCTTAGTAACAAAAATATTTTTATATTGCCTGTTTAAAGGCTTGACTATATAAAAATCAGAGTCCCTTAAAACATGGTCTCTTGAGGCTGGAGTAAAGGTACATTCATATGTGGTGCCTGTATGCACAGGTCAAAGAGGTGTGTTGGATCTACTGTAAGGTGTTGCACTTTGCCCTGCGCATGTTTGGGGACTTGCCACTACATACAGGATGAGTCCATTTCTAGCATGCAGTACCAGTTGTAAACTGTTTTTTCTTTACAGTCCGTGCAGATAGCGCTGAGATGTATCACCTTCACTAAAATGATGTCATCCAAGTTCCAAGAAGAATTTCTTTATTCTGTGCCATAACCTAAGCAAAGTTCTTTTTAATGTTCAAGGACTCAGCTTCTCATCAGACTACATTTTCAAATTGTGATGGAGCAGAGAATTAAACACATAACCTTTCAAAAAAGGCAAGTCTTCATTTAAGCATTCATAATGCAATGGTCGTTACAAAAAAAAAAAAAGTGAGGAAAATTATATTAATCAAGATGTCATGTTTTCGCATAATTGATGAAAACCAGCAGATGAAGTTCAGTTGTCAAAATTCCATTTACAGTTGCTTGAAACAATTTCTCTGGTAGGTAGCTGAAAAGTAAAGTGAGTTAGCATCCCACAGTAAATCCAGCAAAGTATATTCATCAGCAATAAGCTAGCTAACAAGGACCACTGTAGGAAAATACAGTTCCAAGAAAACAGCTCAGGAGGTGATTTACAAAGTGATTCCCCTCAGCAAGCACCACTGTAAAAGCTAACCTGGATGATTCAGAGCTTGAGCACTGGATATTTCAACGGATCAGCTCATATACTTAAATTTCTGTCTATACTATCACATGACCCAGTGACTGGTACTAATTTATACTATGAGGACTACATAATAGTTGCATAAATATCAAGTTTGGCATACCGCATCTTCAGTATGTCACACAGACTTATTTTATAGAAGTAAATACTTTACGCAGCTATTCTGACTCCTATTTCAAAAATTATTTGTATGCTTCGTGATGAGCACAATTCTGATGAAATACAGATTCCAACAGCGGCATGCATTAAAAAATGTTTTATAATGAAAGCAAAAGAATAAACAGACTAGAAGAGACTACAGAGTTTCTGAGTTTCAAGAGTCAGTCTTTGTAAAATAATTTGTCTCCTATGTTACACTAACTCTGCCAGTTATCATGTTTTGAGAATAATTATTCATTTCAGACTTTATAAACCCCAAGAAATTTGTTCTGCTCAGCTGTTAGCAGCTGGGTTGTACGGGATGATTTAGTAATGCAAAACCATCAGAAAATTGCATGCTCAAAGGCCAAACAATCCTCTCAAGAAGATGCTCCGTGCACAAAACCAAGCTTTCCATAAATATAAAAATGCTAGGATATTTGATAGGGAATGCTGCTTCCCTCACAGACAGAGCATTTAATAGTTTCCTTCATTATCTATGAATTTTTAATGTTCTCTGTGTTTGATAACAATTAACATTATGACCTAAAGTGCACAATTAGATGTCTAGTTAACTACTGCTAGCTAAACAATACACTCAAAGTAATTTCCATCCTTACACTGGTGTTTGAGGCTGAAAAATACCACCACTATTCTTCAGTTCTAATCTTATTGTGCTGGGGCCAAACACATTTTTCTTATTTTTGCAACAGGTGAAATTAGTCATCCTTCTTTTCTGCCTCCTACAGCTAGCAAGGTTTAGCCTGATTCAGGACATGTAAGAGCCTACTGATCAACAGAGGGGAAATATCCTGCACTTCGTTATCCTTATCTACTTCGCCCCCCATTTCTTTGCATCCTATACTCAGCACTAATACCCCTCAACCTAACCTCCTCAGGCCCCCTTTTCTTCACCCAGTGCTCAAACATTCACTGCTTTTTCCAGTTTCACGTCCCACCTCATCCCACAGCCCCAGTAAATTTTTTTCCTAAGTTTATGACTGGCCTTGCAAGCACTTGGAGCCCATCACACTACTCTAGCCCCCTGGATCCATTGCTCTGAGATTTGCTGCTGATTGTCAATACAACACTGTCCGTCACGAGAACATGAGTGTGCCTGCCAGGCCGCTCATTTGAACGCCCTGCCAAGCAGGAAAAGCACGTAGTTTCATCCGCCTGTCTACCCCACACTGCGCAAAACCATAGTGACATTGGCAGAGGAATTTCACAACCTATGTTCAAAAGCACTGCTAAACAGTTTGAATATCATTAGCAGTTTCAAGAAAAATAATCAGTGATTTAAAGAGCAGTAAACATTCTTAATAGCCCTGTGCTGTCTCCCACCGCAATCAACATCAAACCTTCCAGAACAAAGTGGTCTATTAAAACCATTGAAAAATACCATTCTGTCTGAGCCAAACCTGCTTCTGTTTGTGAGCGGCTGGGTTGTTTGGGTTTGGTGGGTTTTTTTTCGTTTGGTTGGTGGGTTGTTTTTTTGGGGGGGGGTGGTGGTGGTGTTGTTACTTTTTTTTTTCCTTTTTCATTCAAAGATACTTATTAGAAGAAATAAGAAAGGGAGACTGTTTTTAAAATAATTCATTAAAAAAAAAATCTTCCACAAAATCATCATGAAAATAATTATGCAGTTTTTGTAAGATTTTAATACTGGCAATAATAGAAACTAGACTAATCGTGTGTATATAAGGTGTCACACTAACATCTTGTATGATATGACATTATCTTCTTCTCCTGGCCCATCCTTTTCTTTATTATAACTTTTAACACACTGTAAGCCTGTTTTCCTCCTTTGTCAAAAAACAAAACAAAACAAAACAAAACACCACCAAAAAAAAAAAACCAACACCAAAAAACCACCCCAAAAACCCAGAGAGCTCCAAAACACCAAAACAAAAGTAACTTGTTTTTACCCACATATTTTAGCATAAAAGTCTGAGACAATAAAAGCTGCCATAAGTTAGACTAAAAGTCCAGTTAGCTCAGTATTTTTCCTCTGACAGCCTCTAAAAAGTGGATGCTTAGGGTGAAGAATGGGATAATGGTACTTTGAGTTCTCTCTCATCCTTCATCTGTTTCTGAAACAAACATGATTTGCACGTGTCTAGCGTGCTCAGTGAATGCATTTTCCTAGCAATTATCCTGCCTCCTCTTGAAGCTCATGCAAACTTCCTATCTACAATAAATTGTGAAATTCCTTGTCACAGTTATGTGACCTGTTGCACGAAAAATGGCTTTATTACTTCCTTTGAACCTGCCTCCTATTACCTTAATTTGATTCCTCTAGATCTTGTTTGTACAGAAGAGGTGGTGAATAGTTTTTCCCTATCCTTCCTCTCCAGCCTAGTTTTGTGTTTCTTTTGACCTTTAGTTTATTTTCCCCTCATCTAATTCTGAAAGTTGTTCTTTGCACAGAGGTTGTTCCAAGGCCTTTTGTTCATCCTTGTTTTGCTTCTCTGAACCTTTTTTCATTCCACTACATCCATTTTGAGATGAGGGGTGGAAACTGTACAGAGGTCAAAGTGACAAAATTCTTCTCTTCCTTTTTTTCCTTTAAAAACTCCTGCTTTCAATTTTGTTCCCCAATAACTACTGAGCTTTATGTTTGTTTGTAAATGAAACTATATCACCACCTTGAGAGCTCTCTCTTGAGTGGTAATGGTCTGCTGCGAACCTATGGATAAACACATTTCCAAAGATAGTTTTTGCCATTGTCGTTTGCTTTTAAATCAGTACTGTTTTAATACACAGTCCCTGCATTTCCTAAGCTTTTGCAACTCTTCTTGATCCTCTCTCATCTTTAATACTCATGTATTTTCTTGCCTTTTCTTAGAATGAGCTGAAAGAATATCAGCCAAATACCATTTGACATATAAAAGTAACAAAATTAAACTATTTACTCTGTTTCTACCAAAATACTACAGACATATAAATCCCAGTTTTTACCTTTTACTATCCTCCATAAGACAAGCATCTCTTGATTTTTCAATACAGTTGGAAAAAGTACTAGCAGTTTTTTGGATGAACTGCCTGGGTTTGTGTGAGTGGCATAGTAACAAACTGAATATACATCACCCACTTGTGAAAGCAAGTTAAGAGCTCATGACGGCAGCCAGAAGCAGCAATAAAAGCATGAAATCCCATGGCTAAGGAGAACTATTTCTATTTTGATACACAAAAAGAAGTAATTCATTTGACAATTGAGTATGCTCCATGGGCTGCAAAATACTGCGAGTGCCTCCATGGCTCTGCGGGAGAGATGTGAATGCACATTGACAAATCTGCTGAACAAGGAACACATTTTAAGGGAGACTATGGAGCATTCAATGTGCTGAAGAGAACTTCATGTGTGAGCAAGTCTGAATGAGCGGTCAAAAACCCCATGCCACCAACAGAACTATCCAACAAGACCAGCAGCGTAGTTGAAATTGTTTCTTAGACGTCTTGTTGCAAAGAGATGTCTATCTTTGGAAATTGTTTTTGTAGACATTTTATGCAAAACACATCTCAGTTCTGTCAGTGCTCAGCCAGTAACTAGATGACCACAAGCCTTTCAAAATTCTGGCATAGATATATGTTTTCATGCAAATAAAAGGTATAACTGTCAGTAATACACGATCATGTAAGAAAAAAGTGAAGGAGCTAAGGACTGTTTTCTATTCCTGTCTAGGAACCAGAAAAACGAGAAACTGTGGCTAAAACCATTACCGCGTCAAAAAGTACATGAAAAACATCACACTTGTGGAAAAAAACTGAAAAGTGATAGGAGGTCTGTACTGGTTTTGGCTGGGATAGAGTTAATTTTCTTCATAGTAGCTCCTATGGTGCCATGTTTTGGATTTGTAATCAAAACAGTGTTGATAACACAGGGATGTTTTAGCTATTGCTGAGCAGTGTTTACACAGAGTCAAGGCCTTTTCTGTTTCTCATGCTGCCCTGGCAGCAAGTAGGCTGGGGGTGCACAAGAAGCTTGGGGGGGACACAGCAGGGACAGCTGACCCCAACTGACCAAAGGGATATCCCACACCATATGACATTTGTGCTCAGCAATAAAAGCTGTGGGGAAGGAAGAGGACATCTGAACACAGTTCGAGGTGGAGCCTCACCAGTGCCGAGTACAGGGGCACGACCACTTCCCTRCTCCTGCTGGCCACACTATTTCTGATACAGGCCAGGATGCCGTTGGGCTTCTTGCCCACCTGGGCACACTGCTGGCTCATGTTCAGCCGGCTGTCAACCAGCACCCCCAGGTCCTTTTCCAACAGGCAGCTTTCCAGCCACTCTTCCCCAAGCCTGTAGCGTTGCATGGGGTTGTTGTGGCCAAAGTGCAGGACCCGGCACTTGGCCTTGCTGAACCTCATACAGTCGGCCTCAGCCCATCGATCCAGCCTGTCCAGGTCCCTCTGCAGAGCCTTCCTACCCTCGAGCAGATCGACACTCCCGCCCAGCTTGGTGTCGTCTGCAAACTTACTGAGGGAGCACTCAATCCCCTCATCCAAAGCTATTGAACAAGACCGGCCCCAAAACGGAGCCCTGGGGAGCACCGCTCGTGACCGGTCGCCAACTGGATTTAACTCCATTCACCACAACTCTCTGGGCTCGGCCATCCAGACAGGTTTTTTTTACCCAGCGAAGAGTGGGTCCTCTTTTCTATAACTATTTTTGTCCAGCTAACGTCTACTATTAAACATACTTTTCAATTGAAATAGATCAGGACAAATTCACTGTCAGGGATCCTTCAGAGCCAAGACATTTTCAGAAATAGAGAGTACAATTTCAATTTTTTTTTTTTTTTTTTAAATATTTGAAATAATGTTTTTTTTCTTTTTCAAATATTTTACATGAAGTGCATGTTATTGCAATATTAAAGCATCACAGTGTTAAATGTCACAAACCATTATAAAGATTGGGCACAATTTCAAAGTTCTCCTAGTGACTCAAATCTTCCTGCATTTTTGAGAATCACTCAGGAAACATTAACAGGAATATTAACAGGAAGCATCAACCCTCAAAAGTGTCAGATCTGAACAAGACCCCTGACTACTGTCCAGAGGTGGTCTACACCACCAGCAGTAGCAAATTAAGGCTGACATTGTTAGTTAGCTTAGGAAAGCACAGCAAACTCCAATTGCCATTATGTTTTCCCTCTAACAATCCTTGCTGAAAAGACATTCAGGGCAAGAATGAGATGGAAGAAGAGAGGATGGCATACTGACCAAGATTAAATTTAGGTTCCCATGTCTCAGTTAATTCCTCTTGCTTTTAATCATCTCTTCTGCCTTGAGAAAAGTACATACTGTTCCTTACCATTGAGGTCAATAGTAGTTTTACACATATAGCACTTGGCCCCCAGAGATCTTTACTTAATTAAGGTACAAAATAAAAGTGCTATGATGGTGTTCATTAATCTAAGAGATAAGAGTAGGTCGGTGTTTAAACTAACACAGCAATAACAATGGATTTTGTATTCATGTCACTACTGCATATTTAAACCTCAGGGAAGAACTGTCATGGTCTACTTGTCCAACTGCAAAAGCTGGCCTCCTCGAGCTATGTTTTGAATAACTGCCACAGAAGAGCAAAAGCTTCTTCTTCAGAGCCTCAGGGTCCCAGACTCTTTAGTCTATCATGATGGTAAAAACTCTGAGGAGGTATTTTACGTGAAACACATTTTTAAAGTTATGCCTACATGATTTTGCATAAATATAATTCCATTTTATCTTTGTGTCAGCAAAACCCATTGCTGAATCACACATTTCAAACAAAACTTCAGCTAACTGAAGAGAAAAAAAATCACAAAGGTATGACCTACAAAAAAGCAATCAAGTTTTATGTTTTACATTAAAAATTAATGATATATATAATTTAAGTTACTAAACACAATTTAATTTAAATATAATTTACCAATTTTAAAATAGTCCTTTCATATCAAGCCATCTCTAAAACATTTACCTCTAGTAAGGGAAAAAATGTTGAAAAGAAGATTCCATTAGCTAACAAGACTTGGGTCAAATACTCATTTCAAGGCCAGCATTTTGGTCCATAGGGTAAATTAAAACGTGTACATATTTCATGATAAAAAGTGAAATTCGCTACTCTATACACAAAAGCCTAAGAAATTGGATTCTTTCTAGAAATGCAATAAGATCTTAGACAATGAAACCCAGAAGCAAGCTCTGAAGCCATTGCTTCTCCTCTCAGTGGTTTTTCTTGCAACCAGCATCAGAACTGCCTTCTAATGCATGAAGCCAGTAGCTCCTCCTTCTGGCCTACCCATCTTTCTGTTCTTTAGACAATCAGGCAGAGCTGGAAGGACAGCTGAAAAGGTTCAGATTAAATACTCAGTGTTCATTCTAGGGCAGAATCCAAATTTGGTGGCTTTTGAAAGCTGTGAATTGAGATAAACAAATGACAAGTACAAAACCCAGAGCATATTACTATACTGTGAATAAATCTCTCTCTTCTTCTCAAAGAGCGTTTGAGTCCTCTTTCTCCTAATAAGCTGTTGGCACCTACTAGTGATGTTCAGGTTGTGATTCCCTCAAACATTCCCTCATTGGTTTTTAAGTGACCAATTGACCTTTGTCTAACTTAGCTCTTCTGAAAAAAATACTCTGAAAGTTGACCTCTTACTCCATTCACTCCATTTCTTGTTTATAAGAGAATATGTATTTGCATCTAAGTCTTTTATGCTCATTATATGGTCAGAGCAATATAGCACCACTGAAATTTTTAAAATCTTATAAATTCAAATGAGATATGCAGTAAAGTGAGGGAGGACAGTGCMCACTTTTACCACTATGGCCATATCCAGAAGAAACCTTGCAAAGATTCATCTTTTCACATACCACATTGCCATAGAAATATCTGGAGTGTTTTCCCCTTGAAAACATTAATTGCTGTCACCTGGAACATTTTTGCTACTGCTTGATACTGTTCTGCAAAACAAATGTATTTTTCTTCCCAAAATATTCCATCAGTTCCATAAAACTCATTTACCCTTGAAGTGTCATCTTGAGCTTATAACTTGGATATTTTAAAAGAAAGTTATTTGTCTTTGTCATGACAACCCACGTTTAGCAATGATATCTGTATATAATATTGGAAAAGTTTTTTGAAATTAACATTTGAGTTATTTCCAACACAAAAACACTTAAAACACTACTGTTCACAAAACCAGTTAATTTATAGAACAGATTAAGCCATTGGCAGGTTACCTATTTTTAATTTGCTGTGGCTAATGATTAATAACCACCAATTTGTCTCCTGAAGTAAAAATGTTTTCTTCTTCTTAACCAAGTATTTTCTGCTCATCTGATTTATTATTCCAGTCCCTGAATGCAGGCCTGTCAAAACAGTAATGTGTCGATTAGCCTAGCTGAGATTATTTCATCTGATAGTGGCCCTGCTGCATCCACTGTTTTTAGTTTCTCTCCACTTCTTTGRTGATTGTTTCCAACGGCACCTGCCAGCATATTGGCTGTAAATATCTTCAGGCCTGGAACCATCCAGCAACATGCTGTCATATCTAAGCCTAGGGATGCATCTGACCAGCTTGCTTTTATTTAAACCAAAAAAACACCACCACCAAAAAAATCCTACCACAACCAACAAACCCCAAAACTATTTCCGTTACAACATTTGATTACTACAAATAAGATGCACACCAAGACTCATCTATATATACACATGCAAGTCAACAAGTAATGACTGACACCATACATACATAACACATACACACACATGCTCAGTTACAAATACAAATTTTGTCTAGGTATATATGTTTTCCAGAATATAAACATCCTTCGCCAACATGTTATAACAAACWGTTTGAAAACTGACTTTTCCTTTCTCTGGCTGCCTCAGCATACAAGCTCTTGTCAGTATGGATTCCTGATTTACCTAAACCAAGTAGTACAGGAAAATATTATCAGATGCAACATATAGGAGAACAAGACCTCTTGGTCGTTTCTGGTTTTCAAAGGGCTAATTGCCAGCCTCTGCCAAGCGTTCTCAAAGGCATATCTTACTGAGACATAGGACTAACGGTCTAAAGTGGTAAAATCCTGGTAAAATACTTCGTTTCATTGTCCAAAAAAGCAACTAGATGCTGTGCTGTAATCTCAGCAGTCTACTCATTCACACAGTGAAATGCCCAGAAGCTGACTAATCACATTACAAATTCTGGTCCCATCAGTATGTATTTATGAACATACATTTCTTTTAAGGCAACAGTGCTATGTCATGTGGAAGCCACTCTAATCACCTGCGGCGCACGATTACAACTAAAACGAGATTTGTTGGAAGCTGTAAGCAGCCACAGCTGGAAGGAAGTGTGAGCAACTCTTCACGGTCAGAACTTGCCTTCCTTCCTGCTCCTTGTTCAAGGATAGCCATATAAACCAAAACAAGGTAGAACGAAAACAAACATTTTAGTTCCAGCACCATGCTGCCTGCATTGATCATTACCATACATCTCAGTGGAAAAACAGTAATATTCTGAGCAAAACCTCCAACATGGAAATAAACAAACAAAATTACCAAGCGTATAACCTTCAGTGCTTTGGTTTCTCTAGACAGCTATTGAGATCTTTTCATAGACACAGTCATTGACCAAGGTGTGAATCACACCTGTTCAATCGGTACTGGAAATGGCTGAGGCAATATAGGAACGGCTGTGACCTGCCTGAGGAGTAACAGACCTGGCAATGTGTACGACTTTGCTATATAACCAGGAAAAGCTTGAAAGTATACCAGATGTAAGTAGCATGGATCAGAAGGTATGATAAACACATGAACAAGAAATATAATTAAAAAGTAAACAAACCCTGGATAAAAATTCATGAAGTGATGAGCTACCAAGCAAACAAACATAAAGGAAACTGTCAAAGACTGGTGGACCACACAAAACTGTTATTTGCCATTTGCAAATCTGAATTGAGTCTGCGCTTAATCAATAAATCACTGAGCAAGTGGGATGCCTAGAAAAATGGAAGTGGCAGATTCTGGGACAGAGAATAGCTCAATAGCTAAGAAAAGTCAGAAACAAGAGATAAAAAGAGTTAAAATAGAAAAAGCAGCAAACTTGCTGCACTCATTAATAACTACAGATCTTTTATTATGCGAAGAGCTTTGGAATTTACTACTTACATCTGCAATATAGCAAAAGACAGAAAAGGCAGCAAATTTTTAAAGTCCATACACGGACATGTAGATTCAGATAATTCATGTAATAGAAATTAAGCAAACTGGAGTTTTAGAGTAAGACATGAAGCTTCTGTTAGTCCAAACCTAGACTCTGTAGACTATTTCACTCTTATTTAACTGGTTCCTTTCACTGGATGATCTGAAAGTATAAGATATGAAATATTGCAGGTAAAATGGACAGCTCTTTCAGAGCACTTCCAGCACTTCCAGAATCATTCAGGAAACAAACTGAAACAATCTCAACTCAAGAGATTTATAACTTTGAACTCATTTTGCATTCAGAAAAAAAAAAAAAAAAAACTTCTGAAGCAGTTTTCTTTTGGTTCCTTCTCCAAGTCTCTATAAAACATTTTTCATTCAATTAAAAAAAAAAAAATCCCCAAAACAAAACTTAATATGATTATTTGTTGAGCACCTTTAGTTTAAGCTTTTTACAGTATGCACTAGATAAAGTAGAACCAGCTACAAGAATCTTGCAATCTATATTAGGCAACATACCCAGACACAAAATTCACCAATTTTTTTGAGGAATATGAAAAAAGCAATATATTATTTATATAATAAATATTTAAAAAAAAAAAAATCTGATACTGATTTAGGCAAGGATCCTTTTAAACAAAACTGATCTTGAAACATGATGATTTGACAATACTAATGGTGCATGGCTTTTTTTCCCCCCCTCCTCCTTTTGGAGATAAAAGAAGAAAAAGTCTAGAGTGTCAAAAGAAGAAAAAGTCTATATTACTTTATTTTTAATATGCAATTTTTCAGTTTCAAGTGTCTTTTTACTTCAAATTTCTTTTGATAGTGTAACAATTTAACATAAAACTGAAACAATTGCTGAACACAGCAAGAATGTCTTGTTTCAAAACCAGGAGAATCCTTGTTTTAGAACTCAAATTTTGACATCAGAAAAGTAGAGAAAATGACTATAAAACTACATTCAGACAGTACCACCATATCCTGGATGTTAAACTAAGGTCTGTGCAACAGATTTCCAGTTTTTGGTTTCATTTTTGTATGTAGGTACTTCTGTGCCTTTCCCAATGCCCAGCTGGATATGAGCAGCTTCCAGATGGAAGGTACTCAATTGCATTAGTATGGTACCAAGGTACTGAGTTTCCTTTCCTGATGGGCAGAATACAATATCACATTCAATACCTCACTGATGTCGTTATGTGACTTCAAGCAGGCTTGTGTGTAATTGGCTTGGAGCATCTGCAAAGCACATTAATACTTGTTTTCAACCTACTGAATAATATAATTTTTTTTTAAGTGTTTGTACTGTTCTTCATACTTCTTGCACATACCCTTAGAGTGCTCATGAGTCCGATTTCCATCAAGAGAAAAATTTACTTTCCTCCTGTTTAAGTGAGTGCTTACAGTGATATAACTAGTTGTTAAGACTGACACTGTATGGATAAGACCATGATTATTTTTTTCCCCAAGAGTAATTTCAAAATCAAGAACTTCCAACCCCTGCCTTCTTCCTCCCCTCACCTGCCCAAAAAGTTATCCTTATTGGGAAACAGCTATCTTTTCCCCCCTCTCTGTTGTCATTATTTTCTAATGTTATCATCTATCAACACCTATCAATATCTCTTTCCTAGCCTGATAAGGTTAAATACATACATTTTAGCATCTTCTTAATCTACTGTTTGATCATGTCTCAGAAATGAATACAAAATTTTATTTTATTATTTGAAAGCAATATAAATTTGAGTGATATAATGTAAGTCATCAGTTTGGTGCAAGAGAATACTCTTTAAAAAAAAAAAAAAAAACAAAACCAAAAACAACCCCCGCCCCAAAAAACCCACAACAGCAGTGAGATGTGTGGTCTATTGACAGTTAATATCTACTTACAGGAGTGAGATACCAATGAAAAGGATTTCACACTTTGTTATAAATTTCCACTTATTGCTAGTGAAAATGTGTTCTTTCATTATGAAGTTTGAAGCTATAAATAAAGGCAAAAGTAGAAACACTTTAGCAACTAATAAAATAAAGTCAGATTATTGACAAAAGGAGAGCAGCAGGATTAGATGGAATTTATTAAGCTTTAATAGACTTCTGAATAAGTTTCAGAAGGCTACAATATTCACTGAGACTCAAGGAAAACAAATTAAATGATTTCTGTATAGCTACAATAAATATTATTCAGTACAAAGATAGCAAAGAGGAAAAAACGATAGGGAATTCAGTTTCTTACCAACATTCACTGACAGCAAGTACACAAAAAAAAAATCAATATAAAAAATTGTGACTGAAGAAATGTAATCATATCTTCCTGAGCTATTTAAGAAAAATATGTCAAGCCATCAGTTCAGACAACTAAACCTGCAAAACAGCAAAAAACCCCCACCAAACCCTAATACAAAACCAACAACAGATACAACCTGTTGCTCTACAATCCTCTCGTCTGGAAGAATGATTTACAAAAAAAAAAAAAAAAGAGTTCAACTGTCAAAACATGAAAATACAGATCAATACATTTAATGCTCAACAGTATATGAAAATGAAAGTCTGTTTACTCCTACAAATGCATCACTTCAGACAAGGTCAGGAAATTCTGAAGCACCTTTTTTTTTTTCCTCTCCATAACATTGCTCCCATAGAACAGAGCACGTATTTTATCTAACCACCTTGTAAACAGCCAGGAAGAAAAAAAATAACAACAACAAAACCCCAAACAAACCAAAACAAAAATCAGGCTCCAGAAGGTAGATAACTTTATCAAATTTCTTAGAATTATTATGTTACTATTACCAAAATGAAACAACAACAAAAAACAACACCACCACCCCCCAAAAHAAACAAAAAAAAACCCAAAAAAAMCCCCCCAAACCAAAAAAAACACACAAAAAGAATCTGCAACTGAAGAATAGAAGCTATTTTTTTCTGGAATAGCTGATAAAGTCCATTCACATTCAATTTAACCACACCCTACAAGATTTTGCTCAGTGTTTATTACATTCTTATGAGAGTCATAAATGTACTACCCACATGCATAGCTGTTCTTTAGACTGCATATCATGTTTAAACAAAGTATACATTTAAACAGAGCTAACATATTTGAATTAGTAGATAGACTGATAAACGAATTAGTAGAACAGCAATGAATAGTGGCACTATTTCCAGAACTCTATTCTGGAAACCAAATTCTTATTCTTTTTCTCCTAAAACTGCCTTCAGTAGCCAAAAAGTCTCTGATCTACCTCATCATTGTGAAGACATGATGGAAAGAAACAAATAATAAAAACATCAGAAAACTAATTTCTTGAAAGAACTTGTTAACTACATTTACTGCAAGGAAAAATAGCTCAGCATGGATTGCTTTATTACTTAAGTGCTGGGATATTAATTACCCAAGATTCCATCTCTAATATAATATTCATGCCGCTTTACATAAGTGCGAAAATATGCACAATAGGTACAGCAGAAAGTTCTGTCTATGAACATTATTCAAACTTAGTTTAGTGCAGAAGTGTTCTTCAAAAACTTCATTGATCCTGAAAATTAGTGATCAGTGAAGGATGTGAAATATTAACAAACAAACAAACAAGAAAAGCTTTTTCAATAACGTTGAAGAAACAGATGGATCTCAAGATCAATAATTATGTTGTATATGCAAATTTTCTAAACAGAAAAGTTCAGATAGTTTGCAGTTTGCACTTTGCACTTATTCCCATAATACTTCTTCATAACATTGATTGTTAGGAGATCAAATTGTGATCTCAATTTTGCATTAAAAAGTGCCTTATTTTCACCAAGTTCAGAACATAGACATAGTTTATTTTATTTTAGTCACTACTTTACAATCTTCTAACCAGGAAAGAAGACAAAACCAACGTGGCTACATCCAGAAAAATTTTTGGAAGTACGCAGTGTAAATCAAAGTATGGTCTGGAGAAGAAGACAACAAGGCAGAAGCGGTGTTGGAGTGAGACTTAAGCAGTGGGCTGGTACAGGTCTGGGTTATACCCCAGAGAAGATTCAAGGTAGGTCTTGTTCTCACAAGGCCTGGGAACCTAGGTGCCCTGTCGCGTCACCTGATTTAGAAAGTTCATGTTACTTACATTACAGGTTGTACCACAAACAATGCAAACAGACAAACTAGTGATGAGTGTGCAATCATTCACTTGCCAAGCATACCGGATGAATAATACCTTTGCCATTGCACAGAACCCACAACCTCCAAGGCTTAGCACCATGACTATACCTAGCAAAGAATAGTTTACTCTTAATCTTTCTCATATTACGTTCCCAAATAACGCTGTTGGAGGAATGAAATTGTACCGTCACAAAAAATAATTGTTGACATTAGGCTGCTTAAGTCAGGAGTATCAACTAGTGGATCCCATGGTGAATACCCGTGGTTTTTACTACACTGAATGGTAAAGGCCATATGGTCCCTTTGGACATACTTGCAGCCAAAAACAGGTTGGTGCCCAAAAAGAAAAAAAGTAACATGAAACGTCATATTGAATAAAAACATATTTGTGTCATATAGTATCAAAATCATAGCCCAGACCCAGGAAATGTCAAGTCAAATCAAGTCACAAGATATCTCCATTGCAAGGTCCTGTGTCTGATTGTACTTCCTATCGCACATTTCAGAAGATTTTCAAGTACTTGTCTACAAAGACTTGCATAGTATACTCATAAGATACTCTCTACAAGGGACAAACAACTGTTGTCACCACTAACTACTTTATATGTCCTAAACTCAACATTGGTCTTCCAAGTTTATAGTAAAATCAAGAGCTAATAATAGCATAGCTTAAAGTTTTTTGTTCTGAAGACCAGGAATCTCTGTTCTTTCAAAATCTTCCCCTTCTGAATTGCTTTCAACTATGCTCTTCTCTGCTAGAAGACACCTATTTCATTTGAATCCCCTGAACTGAGCAGAAAATCATGTTAAGTGTCTGCTGTTACTGAACTTTATGTACTGGATCCATCTCATCCAAATTTAATTATTTAAAAGTTGAGTGCCCACTGTAGGTTAGTCAAATAGTGGAAAAAGACTGGAATTCCTCAGTTCCTTGATTTTTCACAGCCTAATGTTCTTTATGGTAAGTTAACCTTATGAAGGTGCTTCTCCCTTCCACAATTACAGTCTAAAACACAAGCTTTGACAAAATGCTTAACGTTTTTTGATGGTTAATGTCAGTGAAGATAATTCTTATGCACACTACTTACAGCAACTCTTCAAACTGATATTTTATTCAGAGTGAAAAAGTGACATTTTCAAGATAACATAGATGTTTGGAGCAACAACAGATGTGTGGAAATAATTCTAAGAAAATAAGAGTAATTAAGTATAGTAATTCACTTTTCCTAGTAAAACCCCCAAAATGAAGATTTTTGTTTAGCAGAGAAAATCTATGTAAGCATGCAATGAAAAATCTCTTAAATGAATTTATTTCCCTGTTTAGATTTGGTGTTTGCCACTAGAACACCATGGTTTATTAAGAAATGTCATTTTTTTACTAAACTTATTTTCAGTGTTGAATACTGGATGTAGAGCACACACATCATTTCCAGCAATCTTGTTTTAAAAGGTGATTATAGGAAACTGGCCCCGAGATATATTATTTACACAGGTGAGAACACCACAGGCAGTCCTGGACAATCTATACTTATTGTCAAGGTCACGCTGAACTCACTGMCTCAGAGCAATACCTTTCCATATAGTTTTGTGATGGGTTACCACCGTGTTACTGTATAAGGACATAAAACTGGAGAAATGCAGTGGTGACTACAGCTCTGAYGACTACGCCTACAGATTTTAGGGACACCTGTCTATTTCTTTTCTAACAATAATCTGGCTCTTTTAGTTATGCTTGTCCCTTCATCTTAGGTGTAAGAGATACTTTCTAAGTAAAGGCTGTTGCCTATACAGTGAAAGGAGATTGTACATTTCTGACATGGCACATAACAAATGTTTGGGAAAACAGAGTCACTCCTAGAAACATACTTAAAGTTTAGTGCAGCTTGCCTTGGTATTCTGTTTCCCATGAAAAGATGTAGCCTGCCTTTTTACAGGATATGTATAAGGTTTTGTCATTAATACTGGACTTGTGATTTCAATGCTAAGCATAGAATACTTCAGAGTAGTTGCCTTCAGAGTAGTTGCTTGTGGGGTGGACGGACCTAACTCACGCTSATCACTACTAATAAGTCTGTGTGGGATGAGGTCATGGTCTTGGCATATCTGATGCGACATGAAAACATTTTGTTCCCTCGTACAATCAGCAGACGCAGCATCTATTCTCATCCTGCGATAACCTAGCAACCTAGCAGTGTGTGCCCGCATGACCAAAAGGTGCAATTATCTCCCACTTCACAAGGTTTACAGCTCAGCAGCTCCGCTACCTGCGGCTTATTTCAAATGCCACAGCATGCTTTCCAAGTGATTTGAGCAACTGATTTGCAACGCAGACCTACACAATTTTTTTTTTAAATACAAAGCACTTCAATAAGGTTAATCAGCTATCACTGTATGAGTAGTTACCCTAGGTAAATAGGATTTTTTTTTTTTTTTTTTTAATGGGTAGGCTGAGTAATTATTTTTTTTAAGAGTCTTCACTATTGCGGGTTGTTAGGTATTTTTAGGTCCTACTTTAAGTGCACAATCAAACCTATCCTCAAAGGTAAAATCGCTGATTATCCATACTGTTTGCAAGTTGATGCATTTTTCAGGACATGACAGGGAAAGGGCAAACAAGCCACCAAGTGGCAAAACTTAAACTGGCCAAACATATCTTCCAGAAAGTATAAAGCCAGCCTTTTTACATCATCAGCCATCCATAGCCAGGATGCTCCCCAGATTCTACCTGCCAAATGTAGTCCTGTATGTCCCTGAAGCAAGCCAGTCTTCAGCTGTGTCCACAGTTTTGCGCTATTCCTGGCCGGATTACTCATGTGCCCTAACAGAGGGCAAAGACAACTGTTGAACTCTTCATGACTCATAGCAAACCAGGAAGGACTTTTGGCATGATAAATGGGCCCCAACAGAAGAAAACTATGCAAAGATGAAGCATTTCTCAATTTTGAGTGCAAGAGGAAAGCTAAAGATTCAGGATAGGTTCAACTCTCTGAGTTTTGATGAGGGGAGGAGGGCTATACTAACAAAACTATCAAGAACAACTAACAGCAAAGACAGAAATAAAAAACATTAAGTCCTTTGTCTTTACTTATTCTAATGCAACAAGATAAATGGGTAAACGTTTTTCTGTACCAGAGAAGGTACTTGTATTTTCCAACAGTTTTTGAAACAATAAAAATTTATGGGCAGGGTAAAGAAACACAATACCAGATTGTGAACAGTTAGTCATGAGCAAAAGTGAGACAAAYATTTTTACATTCGAATTATTATTTAGAAATAGCAAACAATTTTAACTGGTAAAGCATATTACAGTATACAGAAGTTTTCGAGCTGTGTTAAAACAAATACATGGATAACAAACCAGTGATTCCCATAGTAAGTGAAGTGAAAGCCCTTTGTCCTATGTCTGGAGCCCAAAAGAAATATACAATACCAACATGTGGAATTTAACTATACAGGAAGCCACACAGATTTGATTTGACCTTGAAATGGCCCAGACACTGTCTGGGTTTGCTTCTTTATCTATGAAAATGCTGAAATTTTCTTATCTTGCTGTATTTGCATACAAGGCTACTTTACAATTTATGCAAGATTTATGTAAAAGCTATGTCCTGTTATTGATTTTAATGAGTCACATCCACAAAAACAATATAGACAGCTTTCTGCATTTTAAGAGCACGTACAGACTATTGCTTTTGTTTGTGTTTGGGGGGGGTTGGTTGGTTTTGTTCATTTTTGCTCTTTGTGGAAGTGTGCATACCAGAATTCCTTATGCATTCTTGTACTTTATCCACAGGAGGAAAACAGAAAGACAAACATAGCTAAAACAGACAAGGGAAATATTTCCAGAGTTATCTTTTATTCAGTCTTCCATCACTATGGTTCCAGAGGAAATAATGACTGATGTTCATACTTTAGAAAACTGCAGTGATGCTAAGCAGCCATGCGTTCCACAAGCCTCTCCAGATGATTTCAGTGTAGCTATGATGTCTCCACTGCATGCAAGTGCCTACATGATGAGGTCATCTGGGGATAGTTGCCATTTTATATTTAATTAAAGCCTAAAAACAGGTATGCAAGTCATCTTTAGTCATTTTTAATTATTGTCATCATTTTGATGAGGCTTTTCTGGTACAGTAGTAACTTTCATGGAACTACTCTTTTTCCTTATCTCTTTGCGTAAGTTGTCAGAACAGGAGTGACAGAAACCTCCTCTTTGCGTGTGCTGGGACTAATCAGGAATAAGTAGCTGTAACCACTAGTCCACAAAACCTGTCGTCAACACATGCCCCTTAAATCACAACCCATCCACCACTGCCAAGTCCACAAATCTGGCTGCTTGCAGAAGTGAACAGGTGCTCAGTCTCCTGACTGACACTGGTTTGATTGGGCTCATAGCCGCCTGTGGCTGCCAATATTAGCCTACATCTTTTTCTCAAATAAAATAAATGAAACTAACAGGTGTTCTTAAAAGTTCTTCAAATGATTGCTTTCAGACTCGATCTAAGAATTTCCAAAATTTTGTTTTCAAAGACGTTGAGGAAAAAAGGTCCTTTGCAGGACCTGCCCACAAAAAAAAAAACCCAAAAATATAAAAAAAAAATCAGCAAGGCATCTATTCTGAAAACTTTCTGCAGATGAAAAAGATTTTTTGAGCAATGCTATATGACCCCTACATCAAAAGCGCCACCAGACTGGTGGCTATAGTACTGGCCTAGCACAGGGAGATTGGGTTCAGGATTCTGGCTTGACGTAAGCAGGGCAGAACTTGTGCAAGTGCCGTCACGTTTCCTGCAAGTGCCCTGATTTTCAGGCTGTTCTTGATGTGGATATCTAGCCCATTTTTATAAATCAGTTTCTCATGTTTGGTAGAAAACTGCTTCAGACATACCTTTGCCAGATAAAATAAGTTCTAGAGTATCAAAAACTTTTGCAGGAAGAAAAAACTTTCCAAGTTTTAAACTGCAAGGTAAACTATCACCTCAAGTTTATTAAAATTAGATGATATTTTAATTATGGTCCCTTTTAGATTTATAACATTCTAAACAATTACTGGTTATTGGCACTGCTCAACCACAACTGCCAAATTTCAAAACTAGGGAGCTATAATCTTATATCAGCAGTGTTTAACCTCTCTTCTCTTTTGTATTTTTTCCAAATGCAGCTCCTTTTATTCTCAAGGAAGCATAAATAGTAATCTTCTCTTTACTCATTCTCATCTTTTCCCCTTCACACCTGTTGCCCCATACTACTATTTTTTTCTTCCCTATAAGAAAGTTTAGCCCAGACAAAACCCAAGGCATACCAAATGAAAGCCTAATCTTTGAGGCCTGTTTATAGACCATAGAGAGAGGAAGAGAAAAATAGTGCAACTAAATCAGACTAATTTGAAAGACAGAAGCATCACCTACATACACAGTGAGGAATAAGGAAAGAAGTGAGGTTACAGGTAATAAATATCCCAGTTTTGCTCCCTTGGTCAACAGAGCTGTGTTTCTCTCGGAAGCATAGAATTTCAAAAGGTAGGCAGCTTTCTTTAGATGTTATGGGTTGGTTTTGGTTTTTTTTTTTCCCCTCATTTTTACTTTTCTTCTCTCTTTAGAGTGAAAGGAGATGTGCATCTTACAATTTGAAGATGTGATACTCAGCCTTGGTTTTCGTACTGTAAATTGGAAATTAGTATATTTGATGAATTTGAAAATTTGAATTAAAAAAAAAAACCAAAAAAGAATTTAATATTAAATCATGGGTTTGACCCTATTTTGGTTCTTATTTACATAATAAAAAGATCAATGCTAATTTGAATATCATGGTGTTTTAGATCCTGTTGCTCATTTTCAACTTGCTATGGAATCACTTTTGAATTTATGACCTCTATGTGTCCAGCCATCATGTCCCTTTTTATTTGTTCACATCACCAGTGTTCCTGGTCTTGTCTAGTCAAACTTCCAAGTCTTGCACAGTCACATCCCCTTTTACACCCACCTTGGAAGGGTATGACTCTCCTGACCTTTTCTTCAAACCCTTTTTCCTGACTACATTAAAATCTTTTAGTTAACCCAGTTTTCTTGCATAACTAAGAGTGAATGCCTCATACACAAATCTGCCAGTTTAAATAAACTTGCTCTTAAGCTTAACTTCGATCCTCTATTTATGAGTTTCTTAATTTAGACAGAACCTACAATGGGAGTCCAGAGAGCATTTAGCCTATACTGAAAGTAACCAGTTTGATTATTTATGTTTTGATAAAAGAATGACTATAATTCCTACTCACTTTTATCTTTTACTGATCTCCATATCCTGCCAGCTCAGATGTAAAAAATAAACTATTCCCAACATGAATCTGGGTCTATAGCCAAATCATCTATTCAAAAGGATTCTGATTAAAAACAAAACAAAACAAAACAAAAACAAACAAACAAAAAAACCAAAACAACAACAACAACAACAACAAAAACCAAAAAAACCACCTCTGCCCCTGAACAACAGCTCTGTTAACTAGAGCTGAATAATCCCAGTCCTGTTTCTGCCTTCATATCGGTCTTCCTTCAGTGTAATTACCTTGGAATATTTAAACATTTTACACGTGACTCTATCACTGATTTTTATTCACGTGCCTTAATTTAAGAATTCAAAACTTCTTAAACAATAGACAAGGGGTAGATATTTAACATTTGTTATCAGCTTTTCTAATAAATTCACAGTAGAGACCTAATTTTTGGTATGCTGGTATTAAACTGTTGCTTTCTTGACAATAACTGCTAACACTTAATACTATTGCTCATCTTTCTCCAGCCATATAAAAATATATCCTAGATGTATCATAGCTATGATACTAAGTATTGCAAAACATTTTTAAATAGTAACGTTCTACTGGGGACTTATTATTTATCAGCCACGTTACTACAGCATCAATTTTACTCTAGTGACAAAGTGTCAGTTCAGTTAACTGATGACAATAGTTGAAAACTGTAAGGATAGCTTTGATTATGTTCTTATCACGAGTCAAACTTAATAGAAAATCAAATATTCGAATGTGTCGTGGTTTAACCCCAGCCAGCAACTAAGCACCACACAGCCGCTCGCTTCACTCCCCCAGCAGTGTGATGGGGGAGAGAATCAGAAGGGTAAAAGTAAGAAAAGTCGTGGGTTGAGATAAAGACAGTTTAATAGGTAAAGCAAAAGCCACGCACGCAAGCAAAGCAAAAAAAGGAATTCATTCACTACTTCCTGTCGGCAGGCAGGTGTTCAGCCACCTCCAGGAAAACAGGGCTCCATCATGCATAATGGTTACTTGGGAAAACAAAAAGCCATAATTCCGCCCCTTCCTTCCTTCTTCCCCCAGCTTTATATGCTGAGCATGACGCCATATGGTATGGAATATCCCTTTGGTCAGTTGGGGTCAGCTGTCCCAGCTGTGTCCCCTCCCAACTTAGAATCATAGAATCATTAAGGTTGGAAAAGACTCTAAGATCATCGAGTCCAACCATCAACCCAACACCTCCATGCCCACTAAACCATGTCCCTAAGCACCTCATCTACACGTCTTTTAAATACCTCCAGGGATGGTGACTCCACCACTTCCCTGGGCAGCCTGCTCCAATGTTTAACCACTCTTTCAGTAAAGACATTTTYCCTRATGTCCAATCTAAACCTCCCCTGGTGCAACHTGAGGCCATTTCCTCTCGTCCTATTGTTAGTTACTTGGGAGAAGAGACCRACACCCACCTCGCTGCAACCTCCTTTCAGGTAGTTGTAGAGCGCGATAAGGTCTCCCCTCAGCCTCCTCTTCTCCAGGCTAAACAGTCCCAGTTCCCTCAGCCGCTCCTGGTTAAGACTTGTTCTCCAGACCCTTCACCAGCTTYGTTGCCCTTCTCTSGACACRCTCCAGCAACTCAATGTCCTTCTTGTAGTGAGGGGCCCAAAACTGAACACAGTATTCCAGGTGCGGCCTCACCAGCGCCGAGTACAGGGGCATGATGACTTCCCTACTCCTGCTGGCCACACTATTTCTGATACAGGCCAGGATGCCCTTGGGCTTCTTGCCCACCTGGGCACACTGCCGGCTCATGTTCAGCCGGCTGTCAACCAGCACCCCCAGGTCCTTTTTCCGCCGGGCAGCTTTCCAGCCACTCTTCC
>JAYKAV010002943.1:94135-122819 GCA_035582835.1 Phoebastria nigripes
GAGGCACCTCCCCTGGTAGGCTCACTTACCAGCTGCGTCAGGAAGTTGTCTTCCATGCACTCCAGGAATCTCCTAGACTGTTTCGTCTCTACAACTTCTTGTGCACCCCCAGCCTACTCACTGGTGGGGTGGTGTGAGAGGCAGAAAAGGCCTTGACTCTGTGTAAGCACTGCTCWGCAGTAACTAAAACATCCCTGTATTATCAACACTGTTTTCAGCACAAATCCAAAGGATAGCCCCATACTGGCTACTAGAAGAAAATTATGTATACCCTAGCCAAAACCAGCACAGAACAGCATTCGGTTGTCCAAACAAAATACATTACACTCGACAGCAACAGAAGTGACTGCAGACTGAAGATAGTTTAAATAATCTGTTTTAAGATAGGAAGCCCATGCCCAATGGTATACGCCTTACATACATATGGTATGAAGGCATTTGGCATCAACTTCTTCAGAACTAATAAAATCAAATTAAGTGACTTTGTCCCTCTATAGTCTACTCAGATTAAGATTTCATTTTAAAAGCAGCTAAGAATACCCCCCCATTTTTCTCAAGTCTACTTTACAGGTAATAATCATTACCTGATTACAGGTAGGACTGAGTTTACAATTACGGAGTGGTTAAGATTAAGGTATGGTTAGTTCAAATTATGACTACAATATTTTTCCTCCCCATAGGAGATGTTTCAAAGAGATTAAATGTGCAAACAGCCTGAGACAACTCTAGTTAGTGGCAGCTTTTCAATATAGTTGGCCTTGGTAACCAGATTTTTGGAAGGGGAAAAAGTCTGTAATAACATTCATCCACTTTCAGAACTTTTGAAGATGAATAAATAAAGCTAACTCAAGTGTTCCT
Organism: Phoebastria nigripes; assembly: GCA_035582835.1. Taxonomy (NCBI): domain Eukaryota; kingdom Metazoa; phylum Chordata; class Aves; order Procellariiformes; family Diomedeidae; genus Phoebastria; species Phoebastria nigripes. Next base: position 94,994 of record JAYKAV010002943.1, read on the forward strand.
ATGGTTTTGGGTACTGGAAAGTAACCTGCACGCTCCCTGATAACTCTTGGCCTAAGTGCAGAAGTGACACGCATACCATCTCACAAGTACTTGTATGATTGCATTTCCTTAGGGAGGTGGAAAACAAGGCAAAAGAAATCAGACATTGGAGAGTCAAGCAGAACAGACACTAAGTAAACTGGAAATCAACAGTGCTACCAAACCTGTACTTCCATACAATTGCTCCAAATATCCTTCTGATTTTGAACATGAGAGTCATACTTTGATCAGGGTATTAACACAGCTAAGGGTGTTCATGACACCTGAAACTACATGTATTCTCTTTTCCAGAGGTGTACCAGATATTTGTTAGAAGTCAATAGTCTTAATGAGTTGACAAGCTATGTTTCATTTCACATTTAACAACCTATAACAACCTATACATATTATATACGTGGGATTCCCTGCCCCCCAGGCACAAATAATAGAAAGAAAAAGGAACTGGTTATCAAAACTGTGAGGCTTATCCCAACCTCATTYGATTTGAGAGCAAATCTTCTGCACTCATGTAACAGCACAGCTAGAAGTTCCATTCAGTCCCAACACTTGACTAAAGATTACATTGTAGAAGAGGAAAAAATAGCCTCAGAAATATTTGTAATTTCAAACTGCAGATAACTCTTCCTAACACATTTAGTTGTGTGTCTATTCAGAAATATCTGGTGCTAACCTGTCTTTTTCAGTGGAATTTCCTTTATGAAAGGAAAGAAGCCAACCAAACAAAAACCCCAGCTCACTATCTGCCCTTTGAGGCATTAAAGAATAACCATAGCCAGACAAAGCCATCTCTTTTCACATTCTTTTTGAACATCCCTTGTTGCATCCAGAGAGTAGGTGCATACTCAACCAGCAGAAGCCCTGAAGCACAGAATCAATTAAATCTACACGCCCAGAGTAAACATGCAGTGATCAAGAATCATTTCACTCCCATAATGAGAATACCAGAAAGCCTTCGTGCTGTATGCTCTAATTTATAGCTCTAATATTACTCTTAAATCATATTATGCAGTCTCTTTCCAGGATTTATCAATCTTGAAATATCACACTGATTTAAAGACAATTCAAAAATCCCTACTCCCTTCATGGTTAGACACCTTCTTCTTAAGGTCTTGGTGAAGAAACTATTTAATCCTATGTTAAAATATAGGATTAAATAGTGATATAGCATATAATTTTGAAAATAATTATTTTCAAAGGATAGAGGAAGAAGAAGAAAAGATACTTGCAGGTGGGCAAAAAAAGAAATCATACTACTTAAACTGAATAGTTTAAGCAAACCAGACTTAAAATCTCTTCATACACCTCAGTCCTTTCACCTTGTCATCCTTCTCTATACTGCATTTTGTTTAGTGTTTGGTTTTTTAAACTGTGAAATTCTCCTCAATTATGTTAAAGAGGGGATAAGGTTACAGAGCAGGCCTAATGAATCAAGAAAGATCATTTAAAACATTGAAGTTTGACCCGTAACCATGGCATCCCTGAAATAGTCCAATTATTATTATTCAGTGTGTACAGCAGAGTTTTTAAAAAATGAGTAAGGTCAAAGTCAGGTTTCATAAAAGCCTCAGCTGCAGCTGAAATCTAAAGTGCCTCACCAGAAATGATTAAAGCTACCTAAAAAGCATCCTTTTCCACAGAACAGTTACAAAAGTGAAAATGCAGTATTATTACAGGGGAACTTGCATTTTCTTTCCCTCACCCAGAAGCCAACCACAAACACCTGTCTTTAAATTCTATGTGCATAACTGCAACTTCAGCATAACTGCATTTAAGGAAAAGTCTATCATTGTCCTAGATGCTAGTTTGCAAACACAGGTGCATTTCAGCTCTTATAAATAAAACAATATGCAAAAGCTACTGACTTTCCTGCTGTACATATAGCTCTGTCACATACATTATATGCACACTCATTTTTCTGGCATTATGTTTGACAAGACAAAAATAGTTGTAGTTGACTTGATGAGTTTTCTTAACAGGAACTGCAGTTACATTCGAAAGCTTTTAGTCAGTCTCCTGGAACAAAAATCAAGACAAAAAACTAATAGATAGGGAACTATCTATGTAGCTTACTGTCACAGAGGCAATAACTATGTAACTTAAAGGCTGAGATGTAAACCATTTTGCTCTTTTCATATAGATAAGAGGTATTTTCCCCTTGCTTTTTTGGCAGAAAATTATGGTTCCAATCATGGGGGGAGTGGACATGGCAGCAAGAAGTGCACCAAGTATTTTGGTAAGATTTTCACTCTTGTAAAGTAGATCTTTATGTCAATGGGTCATTTATGTCTTCTCCATAGGACAGCTCTGTACCTATTCCTTTTTTCCAGCCAACCAGCTAGTCTACAGATACAGATGTAAATTCAGGGTGAGGGAGGAAATCAGCCAGGACACAACTACAATAGTTATTTCAGAGCAGACATATCTACATGACATCACTGTAACTCATCCTGAGCTCAGATGAGAATCCCATGCAGGGGAGTGCACATAGCTAACAACGTCTACCAATTCCAATCTTTAATATGCTTACCTAATGAAAACGTTATTTCTTTAAAAAAGTCATTTTTCAAGTTTGGCAGCTGCTATGGTTTTAGTATTGAGCAATTCTGTTAAACATATTCAGTGATATTAGCGTAATTACTAGCTGTAGTAATTATAGCTAGCAATAGCTATAGCCCCTTTCCTGCAAACAGCTGCAGATAAAAATACTTTTAGGTATTTGAACGGCCTACTCAAACCCAGCTGGGTCAAGTTATTCACATTGGTCAGTAATGTTAGGACTAAGATGTGTGTTTCTCCAAGATTATAGTCCATGCATCTGAGCATGAGGGATACAGGAGTTTTACAATTTAAATATAGCATCATAGAAATTTAATAATTGCCTAAAGCACTTTTTATTTTTCTACTGTAATAAAAATTCACTATTTGAGTCCCAAGTGCAAAATTTTAAATACTAAAATAAGTGTTCCCTATTACCTGCTTAAACAATTGCATTTTTGAAAATGAAAGACAAATATTTATTTTATTGAATGAGATAATTTATGACAAATATCTGAGGAAAGAAAACATAGATGTTTTATCTACTACTTAATTTTCTATGAAACACTAACCTATAAAACGTGAGCTGTCATTGCTGTACTGGGGCTAGCTGGCAACAGTAAAGAGAACTGTTCCAAGGCCACAGAGTACCTAAAGATCTGTCTACAATGCCCAATCTGTTAACGTATTCATTTTCAAAAAAAATTACATCTTCACACTAGGAAGGCACTTTGACCCAGAGGATGAGAAATGAAAATAAAAGCTAACAGATCTTTATTTGTATTGCTACCTTGAATCCACTTGTGAGTTTCAGTAAATTTTCCTCCTGAAGATCGGTTTCTCCACACAAAGAAACAGACCAACAGCATTAGTTTTACTTTATACAGTTCCTGATACCCACTGAAATCACCTGAAGTGAACTAAAGTCCTCAGAAAGCATAATGACCGTTATGTTAACTTGTTAGCATCAGAGAAAACAGTAGTTGAAAGCAGGCCACACAGGAACACCCTGCACAGTTCATGATTTACTATCAGTTAATTATAAATCTCTCTTACAAATATCTTCTTCCCCAAGAAAGGAAGAGTCATTAGGTCCTCTRTATCATCTCAACTACTTGCAGTCTATTATCATGTTAAAAATAAATTGGAAAAGATAAAAACTGCCAAATAAACCATAGAATTTTTTAAGCCTGCAAACTTAAAAGGAAATTCAGTTACTGCAAAGGAAATTATTTTTTTCCTATGAAAAGTTATTCTGATTCCAGAGTTGTGTTATCTCAGATGATGAAAAAAAACCAGAAGAACAGTCTCTCTGATACTACAAGAAATAATTCTTATTATATTTCCTGTAGTCTATTCTTCATTGTACTATTTATATTCTGGACACTGGTTTTGTGTTAATTTAGAGAACAACATTACTGGGTTTTTTTTGGGTTTTTTTGGTTTTTTTTGTTTGTTTGTTTGTTTGGTTTTTTTTGTTTTTTCTTCCAGACTTTCTCATGGTTCTCATGGTCTTTTAGCTGGTCTAATATTTGAATTTGTTATGATCGTAACTAAGAATGAACAAGGATGATGGCACTTTATTAAGAGAGTACTTTGTGCAAAGAATATAGCCCCTTCTTTTATGATTGTTTCAAATTATTTTTCATTTCTTACCATTATTATTAGTAAAAACATGAATTGTCTCTGTGTAAGGCAGCCTAAAATCATCAGAAGGGTTTGTTTGTTTGTTTTTAAATCATACCCAGAGCCATTTTACATTTGAATTGGGTGTGTATTTATAACATACACCAGAGATCATAATTCTGCACAGATTTTGTAGGGGAGTCTTTGTTAAAACAAGTTACCACCCATGACTAATCTTGATGGAATATTTTCTAGACCACTGCAGTTTGGAAATATATATGCACACACACATACATGCACACACACGTACTTATATGAAAATAGTTTATAAAAATAATCAGTGTGTGTACTTTCTTATCTGACAACGCCTGTAACTTTAAATATTAAAGGAATCAAGTCTTATATGTGAAGCCCTAAGTCTATAGGCTGCAACTAGTCTAGAATGATACAGCATAAGTATCAATCATTCATATTTGGTTATTTACATAATTGAAAAAAAAAAATTATCAACTCTCATACAATTGATACAGATTTTTCTTTGAAGAACTTGAAGTGCTTACTTCTTATCTCTCAAATGAGCCTCTTCTTATCTCTCATCGAGCCTCACTGCCCAAGCCGCAGAAGGCAAAGGCAGGAACTGGGAGAATGAAGAGCCGCTCACTGTAGGAGAAGATCAGGTTCGAGACCATCTAAGGAACCTGATGGTGCACAAGTCTGTGGGACCTGATGAGATCCATCTGCGGGTCCTGAAGAAACTAGTGGATGAAGTTGCTAAGCCACTATCCAACATATTTGAGAAGTCGTGGCAGTTCGGTGAAGTTCCCACTGACTGGAAAAGGGGAAACATAACCCCCATTTTTAAAAAGGGGAAAAAGGAAGACCCGGGGAACTACAGGCCGGTCAGTCTCACCTCTGTGCCTGGGAAGATCATGGAACAGATCCTCCTGGAAGCTATGCTAAGGCACATGGAYGACAGGGAGRTGATTCGAGACAGCCAGCATGGCTTCACCAAGGGYAAGTCCTGCCTGACCAACCTAGTGGCCTTCTACAATGGAGTACGTCAATGCACATGGGAAGGGCTACAGATGTCATCTATCTGGACCTCTGTAAGGCCTTTGACACGGTCCCCCACAACATCCTTCTCTCTAAACTGGAGAGCTATGGATTTGATGGGTGGACTGTCCAGTGGGTGAGGAATTGGTTAGATGGTTGTATCCAGAGGGTAGTGGTCAACGGCTCAATGGCCAGATGGAGATCAGTGACGAGTGGCGTCCTGCAGGGGTCCGTATTGGGACCAGTACTGTTTAATATCTTCATCAATGACATAGACAGTGGGATTGAGTGCACCCTCAGCAAGTCTGCAGATGACACCAAGCTGAGTGTGTGGTTGACGCCTGAGGGACGGGATGCCATCCAGAGGGACCTGGACAAGCTGGAGAAGTGGGCCCGTGTGAACCTCATGAGGTTCAACAAGGCCAAGTGCAAGGTCCTGCACCTGGGTCGGGGCAACCCCTGGTATCAATACAGGCTGGGGGATGAAGGGATTGAGAGCAGCCCTGCCAAGAAGGACTTGGKGGTACTGGTGGATGAAAAGCTGGACATGAGCAGACAATGTTCGCTCGCAGCCCAGAAGGCCAACCGTATCCTGGGCTGCATCAAAAGAAGCGTGGCCAGCAGGTCGAGGGAGGTGGTTCTGCCCCTCTACTCTGCTCTGGGGAGACCCAATCTGCAGTACTGTGTCCAGCTCTGGAGCCCTCAGCATAAGAAAAACATGGACCTGTTGGAGCAGGTCCAGAAGAGGGTCACAAAAATGATCAGGGGGATGGAACGCCTCTCCAATGAAGAAAGGCTGAGAGAGTTGGGGTTGTTCAGCCTGGAGAAGAGAAGGGTTCAGGGAGACCTTATTGCAGCCTTTCAGTACTTAAAGGGGGCTTATAAGAAAGATGGGGACAAACTTTTTAGCAGGGCCTGTTGCGACAGGACAAGGGGGAATGGCTTTAAACTAAATGAGGGTAGATTTAGACTAGATATAAGGAAGAAATTTTTTACTATGAGGATGGTGAAACACTGGAACAGGTTGCCCAGAGAGGTGGTAGATGCCCCATCCCTGGAAGCATTCAAGGTCAGGTTGGACGGGGCTCTGAGCAACCTGATCTATTTGAAGATGTCCCTGCCCATGGCAGGGGRGTTGGACTAGATGACCTTCAAAGGTCCCTTCCAACCCAAACTCTTCTATGATTCTATGAAATGAAGATAGGGTTTTTTTTTGCAGTAATAGCCATAAAATACTATTAACACACATTTTCATAAGAGCTTTTGATATCTCCTCAATTACAGAACAAAATCAACACAATTTAACTGAAAAATATTATTCCTCTAATAAACATTCTTTCAATCCTGTGAAGATTTGAGATATGTAAACACAGTGAAAAAGAATCTTCGTGTATTTCCCCAAACTGGACTTTGAAAGGAGAATAAGTCTCCATTTGATACTAGATGGCCATTGCTACTCACTGCCCACCCCCCCACCATTTTCCACTAACATAACCAACAGCTTTATCTGATTTCATATAACTATTAGAAAATGCCTACAGATGAATGAAACAAAGGAATAATCTAGTACTGTATGTTGAACAAAACATGTAAGTGACAAAAATCCCCCCCCCAAACCTTTAATAGATTTACTTGCCTAATACATAAACATACCAGGAAAAAAAAAAAAATACAGATTTTATGCTTCAGTTTTACTTTTTAAGATAAAATTAATCTTGCAATTTCTATAACAAGCATTTTCAAGGAATGGAAAATAAGCGTCTGTTTTTCTTGCAAAATAAGTCTTAAGAATTGTATCATTTTCTTTCTTTTTTTTTTTTTTACAAGTTCAAAGAATTGGTTAAATCATAATTAAAAGGTTTTGTCATCTTAATGAAATAGAAAGTAGATAGAGCAGATGGCACAGATTAACTTTCACTTGTCAAGTAAGGTGGGGAAATACAAAGGATTTATTTTGCAATCTGGATCTGTGAAAATAGTTTTCCATAAGAGACAGTCTGTATGTTGTGTGTGGCATATACAGACAAGAACTGACTTCTTCCAGCATGTGCTTTTATACACAAACACTTGCAGGTCCTCATCGCAACTCTTCTGTGATACCAGACAAGCAAAATCAAATTCTGGAAAAAACCCTGAGACATTTTATCTACAACTAAACTATAAGGGATTTAACAAAATAGGTTCAGTTGTCATTGTTGACTTGACTGTCAAATAAAAGGAGGCTTATTTGGTAAAGTAAGCTGACTTTGCCGAAAGCAAGAGCAGAGAACGGACATCATTATGCGTTCATTGTTTGTTTTTAAATAACATTGCTGCTCGTAAAGATAGATTCTAAATAGCATTGTTATTTTATAAACTGTTAATCAAAAGCAAAATATTACTCTATCTTCTGATATAGAATCCAGTCCAAATATTACATGTGCTTCCAAAAAGAGATTAAGCAGAAAATACAGATTTTGGCTCTGATCAGTTTGGGTTTTTTTAATCACACACTAGACAAAGGAAGAAGGTGGATTAGAAGTCACAAACCATATGTACTAGTAGTACTCAACAAAGTAACTTCAACCATGTTAAGCCCCAATCATATATTCTAATTTAGCCCTTTGAAGCTTGAACAAAAGTAGTATGGAATCAAAGTTTTACAAAGCTGTTAGGTAATACAGTAGCACGTAGCGATATACATCTTAAATACTTATCTAACAGGTTTTAAAAGTATTTGACGTATTGTCTACAAGGACAAAGTACAGCAATTTTGCTACAGAATAGCAGATAGGAAATAAGCAATTGTAAAAACAAAATCTTTACAAGATTTCAATTTACTGAGTAATTTCTCCCACGTATTGTGAATTAGTGCAACTGAARTTAAGAGTTACTGTACCTGAAATAGCTTTTCAAGAATCTGGAGCTGACTCTACTTTTCTGTACAGGCTATTTAGCTACTGCAAGTGCTTAGAAGCTTTAAGAAGATAATAATAGAGAGTTCACGCTATTCTGGATAATAATTCTTTTTTAACCAGAACACAAGTTGATTTATTTCTGTCCAGCTTTCATTCTTTGTCAGTTATGAATCTTAACACTGTTTGGTATCATCTCCAGCTGTGAAGGAAGAAGTGAAAAGACAACAGCTCCACGCCATTCAGAATTTTTCTGACAAGATATTTTATCTTGCTTCTAATTTTTTTGATATTCTGACAGACAGTAAATGGGTATTCTGTTCACAGAAAAGTAATGCAGAAAGAAACACTAAGAAAATTACTGCATCTATTAGGCACACTTTAGTTTCTGATATAAGAAATACGAACTTTTTTCCTAAACATATTGAAGTTTACTTTCTGAGAACAATGCTTTTAAAAAAAAAAAAAAAATATATATATATATATATATAAAAAAACCACATCGCTTTGTTAAAAAATGAGTTTTGAGAAACAAGATTACTTTCTTCTTCAAATGACATCTCCAGAAGCTTTTTAGGAGATTCATATTTTTCATGGTAGTCAGACTTTCAAACACTAGGCTGTGAAGTTGACACTGTTTTAAAGCCTGGAAAAAAAATTCTCTTCCAATAGCAACACCCCAGAGCCTCATTTGTAAGTGTTGGAGTCACTAGGTCTAGAAGGAACTATCAGGTTATGTTTCCCAAACAGACTTTGTTTCAGAGACTTCAGCACTAGGAGTGATGAGAAAGAGCAAGAGTGAGCTAATTGAAGAAAAGAAAGAGTGTTTGTGAATTGGGAGAAACATTCTTTTAAACTAAAAATTGGCTTGAAAGATCGATAGCTACATTTTCACAATGGAACTTTTGAAAAAGAAAACTGCTAGTTTAAAGTCATTTTAATGCCGCAGTGAAAATTTGGCTTTCTTATGTTTGCACTGTGTTACCAAGTTTATATTCATGCTATTTAACTAATAAACTTTAGTTATTTAAAAAACTACTCAGAAAAAGAGTGCCATGGACTCCAATACTAATTTTAGATTATTAAATACAGTAAGATCAAGATCTTTGAGAGCAAATGGAGGGATATTTTAATCTGATAGCAATACAGAATTGTCCTCAAGCAGAACTAAGTACCATTATGATTATTATCGACTCGCAGAGCTATATTTTCACCCCTTTAACCCTTTTTATCTCTTGGGGCCATTATATCTTGGAGCTACAGTCTACATAATTAGCTGATACAAACATCTTTACAGCTACAGTAAATCTGTTTTCTGTACTTTAAGCAGTATGTAATTTTACTGAATTTGTTGCAGCTGGAAAAACAGTGCCAGATGTGTTTAAGTAGTCCTATAAATATCAATGGGTTTTCCTTTACTGATTACATTAACCTATGGTCTGCAGGCAAGGGACATATATTTTACCAATAAATTCTCGTTTCATCAACCTCAGCTAAGGAGGACACATAAAAGGGTCTGCGTTCCTCACTGAGGCAATTAAGTTCCAGAAAACTTCAGTGGTTCAACTTCATCAGCAGAAGTTACTCCAGGAACACTGTCTGTCCTCAAAATCCACTTGCAGTTCAGTAATGGTTGAAAAGCATCCTCCGAAGTTGATGTAGCTTTTGGTTTATCCATACAATATGAAAAAGCCACTTAAGCTGCATTGTTATGTACAATTCTGGTGCTTCTACTCTGTACTGACAAATGCTTAAAAGAAGTTTTTCTGGTGAAATAGAAATAAAAGAAAAAAAAAAAAAGAAACTCTGACTCAAGTCAGACATCGTTTCTGAAAGCAACTTCAAAAGAGACCTTACTAACATCTACGAAGTGGACTGTTGAAGCTATTCAAGTATAGGACAGTTGTATAGATAAGTCACTCAGATAATTTTTACAATGAAATTTTAGCTTTCTATAAGATTCCATTTACACACCTGCACCACAAATTTGAACATAGTATTCAGTTTATAGTCAGAACGAACTGACTACCGTTCAATCAGAACTCACAAGTAGTTAAAACTTCATTCTAAAGTGACAGAATAATCCCTATTTCCTTTTTATTTTGTTGTTGTTTTATTGTTATAGGAAGAACTCCCACTGACTCAGAGGTTTGCTTAAATAAAAAGTTAGTGAAGAATGGTGAATTTGCTTTTTATGAAAGTTTCTACTCTGTAGTCTTATTTTCATTGTTTGTTTTTCATATCACAGCAATACATAAATACTTTTCTTATTGTGTGAGATTTGTCCTTCACAAACCAATATCTGAGTTTATTAAATAATATTTCAGTGTTAAACAAAGTTTGTAAATTAAAGAATACAAATATTCCCTAAGTTAAGGGCTTACAGGGCACATTTGTTTTTATGACAATAAAGAAGGTTCCTTTCACATTACATGTAGAGCAGCAGCTTAATAAAGGTTAAAAAAGTCCCTGCAGCAAAAACCACACTGGAACTTTAAAAAAAAAAAGCAAAATAGATACATTGGACCAAATCACAGATGGAGCAAGAGAGGTCTTGATATGCATAAAATTATGCAAAAAGCTAAGTGTTTTGTGAGACAGTAAGTTTCAATAAAAACAAAAGCTCTAGAATGTGAACATCAAGATTCCCTGTACAATAAAATAATTTCTTGTAGTTCCTGTAGATTTTGAAACGTCAATAGACTGACAAGGTCTTTTACCACAGACTTCGTCTATGKTTTTGACTCTTCCAAACCCCTTGTTTTTCACAAAATGTTCCCACTAGCAGAGCACATTGGACAGACATCAGAACGTCCATGTTGTATGTTATTCCCCGAGGTCAGAAACATTCTGTTGTGTTTAAAAGGTATGGAGGTGCTAACGGGCTTTGTTGAATGGAGGCATTAAATCGAGGCTCAAGAGACTAGCAACAAGCTGTTGCTAGCTAACACCAACAATGTCTTTTTAAACCTCGGGGTCTCCATTGGTTTAAACGGAGATGTGGAGAGAACTTTTGATTCCTCAGTTCCAGGAAGAAGTTATTGCAAACAGGGACTAAATATAGTTATTTTATAAAATGAAAACTGCCTTCGCTGTCTCCTTAGTAACAATGAAAATATTTTAACTCAAAGTTTCATGTCACCCTCCTGACCAATTGAGTAGAAATTTTTTTTATTTAAAAAAAAAAAAAAAAAAATCATAGAGAATTAGGTGAAGTAATTCTTTGCATTAAAAAAACCTAAAAAAACCCTAAAAATCAATATTTGTCTACAGATGTAGCTCAGCCAACCAGTGTATATTTTGAAATAATCACTGAGCTGTGAAATTAACAATTGAACCAATAAGTTGGATTTGTTATCTTCTTAGCTTCAAGAATATTTCTTATAAAGCTTTATCAGTAGGACAATCCAAAGTAGCAGAGTGCTACAATGGGGAAAAGGAGACCAAAGTTCCTTTGACAACATTCAAAAGCAATGATTACCAAGGAAAAATAAATAATGTTAGATTGCCTTTAATTTAACAGCAATTGGCTCCTTTAGAATTGCTGAGTGCAAGTTTAAAAAGAAAAGCCTTTCTAGCAATTGTAGAGCTTCTGCTAATAACACTTCATAAACTTAAAGTATTTATTTATCTGGGCTACATAAAAGGAGGAGAAAAAAAAAAAGAGTGAAAAAATAATCCTTAACAACAATTCTTTTGTATGTTTTTAAGAAAGGGTAAACTGATTACTGTTGTTAGTTACAGCCATATACCTATTTTGGTTAGGGGATCAATCTTTTTAGTATGATGGTACATATGTTCACAGTAGACACTTTCATTAAAAAAAGAAAAAAAAAAAAAAACACAAAAATCCCAAACCCACAACTTTTATCTGTTGTAGCTATTCTCCTCCCCTACTGGCAACATCTGGAAAAATGAAACGTTATACTATCACAACTCTGCTTGACTGTAGACTCTAATATGACTAAAGCTATACCTTTAGACTTTGTCCAAATATTGGGACTGCCTTTGTAACTGGTCAGGAAAAGGTAAAAACCTAATCTACCCACATAGGAGCTGGCAACTATCTGAAAACTGACCAGAAAGGCACCAGCACCACCAGATAAAATCTCTCAGTTCCTTCGTAAAATGCAGCCTTATCAATTTTGTGCCATACAAAAGCATACTGCATAGCCCCACTCACATTTGAGTCATTTAGCTTTCTGTGAATGGTGCCTTACACATCAGAAGCTGCAGGGGGAAAAACCGATTCTCTCCTTCAAACACTCGAATGTTTATTGGACTTTTGTCCCTGTAAGGTATCTTTCATCCGGCTACATTAGAAATTACAAATAGATGGTTCAAAACACATCAGAGCTTGCCTCGACTATTTGTTAGACAGCAGCTGTCCTGCTTATATCTACAATCTGTCATTAGCACTGCCATTTAACTCCTTGCCAGTGATCCTAATATGATGCAAGAAAGCTCTTCTCTTTCATTTCATTCCCAGATGAGAAAAACAGAAGCCAAATTGATTTCCCTCTAACTGCTATTGTTAATGGCTAAAAATCTCAAATTTTTATTGTGGTGGGCAGTAAAAACTGGCAGTTCTTACCTTGTAAAGGCTAACCTAGATAAGACAGAGCTATTTTAATCTGACCTCTTCTGAACATAAGTGAGAGATCTCTTTATCAGACCTCAGGTTAGGACTATGAATATCAGTATCATCTCGCCTTGACCGAGATCTTTGTGGGATTGTCAGAGCAATATCCTGATGGTGCTTGGCTGATCTATTTCATCAAAAGACTCAGTGGCATATGGTAGGTAACGGTRTGTTCCTTTAATAGCTGCTGTCATATGATAGGAAACTCTCCTTTTATCACATCAGCCTATTTTAAGGCATTATTTCCACTTGAAATTATATTGAGAAAGACTATACTTGCCTAAGGTAATATGAATATATTATCCCACAGTAGCATGAAGATAAATGTATGGCACCTTTCGGAACAATACTTCTTTGCAACCAGACCATATAAACAAGAGCTGCAAGCTATTTGCTTTGAAAAGCCCAGGAGCTGCTGCAGTCTAGGAGAAATAGCCTGTGGAATGTCAAAGTAAAGAGCTAAATAGATTGGGTTTGAGGGGGGAAGAAACAGGAGGGCAGAGGGAAGAAAGGAGTACATGTAGTAAGTTCTTTAGAGAGAGTAAAGCTCAGTAAATCCTGAGTTAAAACAAGTCTTCATGAATAAAACCTTTATAGAAAATCTGTCATGTAAGACTGCTACCAAATGGAGGAGCATAAGCAGGGATTATTTCTGCTATAATACAGAGGACCCTCCACATTTCTCACAGGTATCTCCACTTTAGGAAAGAAAATGCTACCTGCTTCGGAAAGCAAAAATAATATTTTGCAATCAGGCCCTGAAAACTATAAACTCAGGAGGAACAAGAGCGTGGTGTGTGTGTGTGCAATGCCACTGATGGTGGATGACTTGAGTTCTGAAAAGGCCCAAAGAGCCCAGATTTCTCTCTCAAATATTTGCAATGTGCGTGAGTTTCCCAGTCAGCAGAGCAAGAGTGCTTTACTGCTCCACTGAGGCTCTGAGCGCTCACGCAAATACTACAGGTCTGTGGTTTCTTTCCAGGTCATGTTACCCCACCAACTTCTCAGGATCATACTGCTCTGCATTTGTGCCAGTTCAGACCACCTGCAGACCTAAATCAGTTTCTCATATATGCTCTTCTAAAGCTCACCCCACCCTACCCCATTGCATTCAGGCAGCAACATTTTGCTTCCTTTTGTCCTGTATGAAAGCAACACCTTTCTTTCACAGAGCTTTCTGTGATGATATGGGATAAAAAGTCAATTTGCCCCATCCTTGATAGAAAATTGATAGAAAAAAACATTTGTCCTGGATCATGAAAGAACTCTTCCCTATACTTTCAGCACAGATGGAAAAATATTTTATTTAAATCATAGAATAGAATCATAGAATCATTAAGGTTGGAAAAGACTCTAAGATCATCGAGTCCAACCGTCAACCCAACACCTCCATGCCCACTAAACCATGTCTCTAAGCGCCTCATCTACACGTCTTTTAAATACCTCCAGGGATGGTGACTCCACCCCTTCCCTGGGCAGCCTGATCCAATGCTTAACCACTCTTTCAGTAAAGACATTTTTCCTAATGTCCAATCTAAACCTCCCCTGGCGCAACTTGAGGCCATTTCCTCTCGTCCTATCACTAGTTACTTGGGAGAAGAGACCGACACCCACCTCGTTGCAACCTCCTTTCAGGTAGTTGTAGAGAGTGACAAGGTCTCCCCTCAGCCTCCTCTTCTCCAGGCTAAACAGTCCCAGTTCCCTCAGCTGCCGCTCATAAGACTTGTTCTCCAGACCCTTCACCACCTTCGTTGCCCTTCTCTGGACACGCTCCAGCACCTCAATGTCCTTCTTGTAGTGAGGGGCCCAAAACTGAACACAGTATTCCAGGTGGGGCCTCACCAGTGCCGAGTACAGGGGGACAATCACTTCCCTACTCCTGCTGGCCACACTATTTCTGATACAGGCCAGGATGCCCTTGGGCTTCTTGCCCACCTGGGCACACTGCTGGCTCATGTTCAGCCGGCTGTCAACCAGCACCCCCAGGTCCTTTTCCGACAGGCAGCTTTCCAGCCACTCTTCCCCAAGCCTGTAGCGTTGCATGGGGTTGTTGTGAYCCAAGTGCAGGACCCGGCACTTGGCCTTGTTGAACCTCATACAGTTGGCCTCAGTCCATCGATCCAGCCTGTCCAGGTCCCTCTGCAGAGCCTTCCTACCCTCGAGCAGATCGACACTCCCGCCCAGCTTGGTGTCGTCTGTAAACTGACTCAGGGAGCACTCAATCCCCTCATCCAGATCATTGATAAAGCTATTGAACAAGACCAGCCCCAAAACGGAGCCCTGGGGGACACTGCTCATGACCGGCTGCCAACTGGATTTCGCTCCATTCAAAAATGTGTTTGCTTTTTTTTTTTTTCTTTAAAAAAATAAGTTTCTTATCATCTGAGAACACATTTATAAATTTATTTTTCCCTTCTTGAACAAATATAAGGAAGGGAATGCAATCTTCTGAGCTACTGGCCAAGGGGTAGAGGTCACAATTCAAAACTGGAAAAGTCCAGAGTCTAAGGGTACTCTTTCCTGCAAGTGGCTCAACATGCCATTCTCTCTTCATGCTTCTCCAATTCACATAGAATTTACTGAAGGCTAGAATTTACTCAAGGCTAGAACAGAATCTGAAGGGGAAAAAGAAGGGAAAAAAAAAAAAAGGAAAGAAAAAAGAAAAGACTGGGAGAGGTCAAACTCTGGAAAAGGAGTATTTAATCTACAATTCTTATTGCTCTCCAAAGTTAAAAGACTCAGTGAAAGACTCTAAAACACAGGGGCATTTAAAAAAAAAAAAAAATCCGGACCTAGGAAAGAGAAGAATATTTACGTCAGTGTCTCTCTTACCCTCCAGCCCCTCAGAAATACATTCTCAGTGGAAATAAGGCAAGAAGTAGTCTTGACTCACAGGTCTAAACAAGAACTCTAACATGGTACTTGAGTCATTTTGTACTGCTGTAAGACCTTTTCTACTCTAGACTTTTTAATCCATGGTCAGCTCCAAAATGTGGCTTTCAACATAGTCTGAGTAAATTAGAAGAACATACCTCAGAAATGACAGAATGGTATCACTCCTGATTCAAATATCAGCCATTTTCACTGCATGCCAACAATGCTAGTAATATGTCCAAATCATTGATGGACATACAGAATATTGCATCGTAGTATCATACAAAGCACACAAACTTTCCAAGTTTTTTTCTCCTTCCATTTTTACCTTTTGTAACTTCATAGGTAGTGCTCACAGACAGATAGGGAAAGTGTAACGTCTCTTGAGTAAGTTAAATAAATTAAACACTGGGGGGGGGGAAATGTTAGTTTTGTGTTAGTAAAGGCTTACTTTTCACTTTTTTTAAGATTAGCCACAAAATGTTCTGCTTTTAATCTGGTTTGCAGATCAGATCAGTTTGGTTCTCCTGCAGAACAGGAACTCCAGAATCTCAGCTATGAGTATTTGGGTGTGGTCTCCTCATTTGTAACTGTCGTTAAAATCACAAGTCCTCAATAAAAGAGAAAAATTCTTAGGTCATGTCCAGTGGTGTTTTGTTTTGTTGTTTACATAAAAGGGAATTTCATTCTGGCAGTGTCTCAGAATTCAAATACTAGAGCAGAAGTCAATTGTCAAGTTCTCACCCAAGAAGTCATAAAAGTGCCAGCTCATTGAAATAAGAAAATTCAATTTTAACAAACTTTTGATTAAACAGACAGGTTTCCGTTACGCACTGCCTAATGGTTTCCTGTCCAAGAACCCAGGAAAGCCCCAGCAAATCAAAGCAACAGAAGTTCACCACTGCTTACTGGTGGAAAGCAGGGAATCTTTTCCAGCTCATGTACTTAGTTTTAAAATTAACAAGTAATAGAGAGGAGGACATTCAAGCATAGGACTTCTGCAGACAATACATGCTGTTACTTGCAGGAACATTCAACTAACCAAAGCAGGACTAAAAAATTACATTAAGACATACTACATTGTTCACACCAAAAATGCAAATATGCTAATTTAGCACTTCAAGTGGTCACCTAACCTCTGTTGGAAGGAAGCAATTATTTCTTGGACACAAATATCAAGATGTTGGAAATGGAGGCTGGGGTAACAACTATCCTACTCAAGTCATATTTGTTTGCATATACCATGGATCCAGGCTAAGACTGCATTTGAACGCAGGTTAGACAAAACTTGAGGACTTGAGGTACAACTAAGTAGATAATCAGAGACCACAATAAAGTATTTAAATTAACCTAGCAATATAAATTCACTTCTAAAGTATTTATGAAAGATAACTAAAAACCAGTTGAAGTGTAATAAAGCAGTTGTTCCAACTTGAACACTAACTTAYTAAAAAAAAAGTAGAAATACGACACCAAAAAAAAAAAGCCACAGGAAAAAAAATGCATGGTCAACTGCAAATTTTTCTTTTATCATAGATGGCAGACATACACAATCTGTATTTCATGTGATCTTGGCAAGTTCTCTGTTCTTCCGCTTAAATGTCACAAGCAAGCTATAAGAACTAAAGAACATTTCCAAACTCATATAAAAGAAAATCCTCCAAGAACATAAAATAACGGGTGTTGTTTTTGACATCCTAAGGACCTTCCAACCAGTCTCTTCATGATGTTTTAAGAAGGAATAATTTCTTACAAAGATATTAAGCTACTTTCTTTCTAAATGCAATTAGGTGTTAGACCAGAATATGTTGTGTACAAAGATGATTTTCATTTTTTCCTGTTTTTCTTCACTAAAATAATCTTTGAGATCAAAATCTAGTTAAATAAGTAACCTTTTACATTGCTAATGATTTTTACATTCAGTTTGTCCTATTCAATAAATTGAAATTGTATTCGAGTGGACTCAAGCAAAAAAACAGCCACCTAATTCTGTTGCACCATTACTGTCATATCATTTTTATCCACTAGTCTCACGTTACAGAAAGCTTAAAAAAGTCAATAATTTATTCCCTGTTTTCTAACAATTTCTAGGGACACTAATGAAAATCATTCAAGTGAAAGTGTCAGATATATTGGATTAGTCCATCTGTGAAGCATTATTCTGTAGTCACAGAACTTACGAAGTTTAATTCTTGCATATTAATATCAATATTACATCTAAAAAGGTGTAAGGCACCAATTAAAGCAATGTAGAGATACAGGCAATGACTTACTGGAATTAATATCTCTCTCTAACTGGGGCTTGTGTTGCTGACACCGTATTCGGAACACTACAGAGCTGAAGCAAAATATTTAAGAACCCTTACTGTGATGGCTGTTTACCTGAAAAAAACATAGGCATTGCTTGGAGCAGGTTAGTAAAGTAAACAACATTTTAATGGCTGTATGACAGGAAACTGGGCACAAAGCAAATGCCTGTGTGCAGAATTCATTTTGTTTGCCATTCTTCCACTTGTTTGCAGGCACATCCGAGGCAAGTCACAAACAGCTTGGCTCCTTGTGTTCTTCAGCACCCTGGGGCTTCCCCTCCTGCTGCTATTACACCTGCAGCATCCTCTGGCAACACCCTCTTGGTGCTCTGCCTGCTCTTAACTGCCAGCACCCATGCCTCTCTGCAATAATTTCAATATTTTGCATTCCCACTCAAGTTCCTTCTAGGTTACTCTACCTCTTACAACCTCTGAGTCTTTCAGCTGCTTTTTGCTGATGTTTTCTGGATTTCTTAGCTTCATAATAGCCTGAGGCCTACAGCTGCTCCTCATTAACATTCCTCAAATGCTCATACTCCTTCCCTTTCCATTTCATACTATCATCATACCCATCATTTTCAGAAAGGGGAAAACACAGCTACGTTATTCATTGTACTAGCAGCTCCTTTGAGACATACAGAGGGAGGTAAGATTTCACCTCACAATCCCTAAATTGGTCTGTGAAATCTACAGAAAGACACTGAAAACACATTTGCTAGTAACCTACAGATTCAGCTTACCCAAATAGAGACCTTTTCTCTATGCTACACTCGTCTTAGGACTCACTGTCTCATAGTGCCTCTTACGTGTAGAATAAGAGGGTACCACCAAGTCTGCCAAATTATTCACCATTTTTGCTGATGTTTTCCCAAATTCCTTGTATTCCCACACCAATAAAAAGTTGATCATTTTGTATTAATAAGCTCAAGAATAAAAATCATACAAAAAAGGCAAATGTCAGAACTTCACCAAGTTGCAAACTAACTTGAAGTTTTATATGAAAACYCTACACTTTTTTCTTACACAGGAAATCTATTAGTTTCTGCACCAGTCTTCAACAGCAGGTAAAGTTCAGAAGTAAACTTGAAAAGGAATTTTCTTGGAGGTGATAATCACAAAATAACAAAAGACATTTTAATCCAACAGTAGCTCATCTCTAATACAAAAAGCAATTACTGCTGACTTCCATATCATAGCCTTTCTTGTTTAACTATCAAATTATGAGTCACACAAAATCTTTAAACATTCAGTTAAGCATAACAAATGCCTGAGAAGAGGCTTATTATCACTGCAGAAAGGCTTCCAGCTGACTAACAGAAGAAAATATATRGCAGGTCTATGGGGGCAATATAAGGCTGAGAACTTATTTCAGAGAAGCACGGGGTTATTAAAAAAAAAAAAAAAAAAGTAGTTTTGAGTTATGTTCTTCAGGCAGTTATTCCAGAATAAGATTTGTTTGTTTATTCCTATGTTCCAGAAAGAAAGAACAGGGGCACAGTGTTCTTTCTTAAAAGTTCTGGGGTAGGCAAGTCCTTAATCTCGAAGGAAAAAACAAAAAGAACTACCTGAAAGATAAGGCATAGCCAGGTGTTATACTGCATAAGACTAAGTTGCACATAACTATTAGCTACAATTAAAATTCATTCATGTTTTTAAAGTTTAGTAAGAACTAGATTTTCTGTTTATTCAATACAATTATTTCCCAACCTCGCAAATTTAGATTTCTGTAAATTACTATTTGTCCTGGTTTCGGCTGGGATAGAGTTAATTTTCTTCCTAGTGCTGTGTTTTGGATTTAGTATGAAAAGAATGTTGATAAGACACTGATGTTTTTAGTTGTTGCTAAGTAGTCTGCTAGTCAAGGACTTCTCAGCTTCCCATGCTCTGCCAGGTGCACAAGAAGCTGGGAGGGAGCATAGCCGGGACAGCTAGCCCAACTGGCCACCGGGGTATTCCATACCATGTGACGTCATGCTCAATATATAAATAGGAGGCGTGGTCCAGGAAGTAGCGATCGCTGCTTGGGTATCGCTCAGCGGGTGGTGAGCAATTGCATTGTGCATCACTCATTTTGTATATTCTATCATTATTATTATTATTATTTTCCCTTCCTTTTCTGTTTTATTAAACTGTCTTTATCTCAATCCACGAATTTTACTTTTTTTCCCTGATTCTCTCCCCCATCCCACTGAGGGGAGGGGGGAGTGAGCGAGCGGCTGTGTGGTGTTTGACTGCCTGCCGGGTTAAACCACAACACTATTTTAAAAAAGAAGTAGCACACTAACATTTGCAAAAACAAATGTTTTTTTCTGAATTATATAGGAAATAGCTTACAACAGCATAAGGAACAAAAATGGATTTAATAAGTCAGTAGAGAAAAAAATATCAGAACACTTTTTTGGTTTTGAAGTCCAGTAATTTAACTTCAATGTGAAGGAGAAAAACACCTAGAACAAGTAGTCATATCTGACAAGTTTAATTTTTTTTTTTTTTTTTAAATAGCATTCATTCTCTCCATTGCATTTTTAGTTCAACCTTCCAAAATGTATCCTCTCATCTTATACAGCATAGGTCAGTGACTTCTGGTTAAATTATAAATTTGAGTACCTTGTCACTGCAGACTAAGTTCTGTGTTTGCAACCTCCTTCAAGGCTTTTTCAATGCACCATGTCTGGTGCAGACCAACGAAGACATCTGAAGACTCTCCTACTGGTTCTGACATAGTGACACAAAAAACTGGACAACTTTTTACCAATTTCTTTTGTTGTCACACAGTTATTCCGAAAGCATTTTAAGAAGGATAATGAAGCTTAAGTATTGCTCGGGTATATTAAAAACCTCCCTTTAAGCAGTACTTTTAAAATATTATTCACCTAATCAACATTGATTTCCCATCTACGCCTCCTGACCTACCTTCCCCAGGAYATTTTTTTCCATCATAAGAGACTTGAAAGCAGAAATACACTCCATTGTTAATTTGGAAGAGCCTATACAATGTTTATCCGCTGCTGCTGTTTCACATGGGCACCAGTGATACATCCAGGAGCAGTCTGAGGAGTATCAAGAAGGATTACAGAGCCCTGGGAGCAGCGGTAAGGGACTCTGGAGCGCAGGTGGTTTTTTCATCAATCCTGCTGGTCAAAGGGAAGGGGTTTGAAAGGGCCAGTCAAATCTGGCGAGTCAACAAATGGTTACGGGACTGGTGCCACAGCCAGGGGTTCAGCTACTTAGACCATGGGACTCGCTTTGAGCGCCTCTTCCTAATGATAGCTGGAAACTTTATCATTAAGAGATTAACATATACTCAACTTAGCTTTGAGGTTTCAGCTCAGTTAAGTCACTGTAGAGGAACAGGGACACGTTTTGAATTTTCTCAGCTTCAGATATTTAAGCATCACCCACTAAATATATTTTGCATCAGAGGCTAGCACAATATTGCACAAAAAGTTGAGTCTACATTAAACTCTTGGAATAGATTCTAACTTGGAAAGTGCCCATGTAAACAAACAAAAAACCTAAGGAGGATTACCCTCTGTACTACAGATCAGAGATTATACTAAAGATTTTAAGAATCACAATGAAGACGTGTTATTTAGATGGCTGATTCTATTGCATGCACTGTGTGTACTGAGTGCTGACGGCTGATTTTACAAGTCTCCAATAGCTAACTGGAACACACAGACTCAGACTACCTCTTTCCAAATGTTCTGAGAGAGAGATAAGCATACCCAGAGAGCATCCCTAAAGATGAAGTCAGTCATATTTACCAGAAAGAGGGAAACTGAGAAAAAAGGCAGTAAAGAACAAGTTATGTGTATGATGAACTACCACTTAGTTTTTCATACATCCTCTATATTTTCACACTCCCAACCTGCCATATTAACATACACTGTCCAGACAGTAAAATAAAAAATTTCCTCTGCTTGCTGCATAACTACCACTTTTTTTGCTGCTTCTCTCCAGCAAAAAAATCTCTTATTATGAAATCAGAGAGGATCATAAGATGAAATTTTTGCTTTAGTAACCCTTTACTTCTCATATGATATACACAAAATGATCACAGTTCCATCAGATCTGTACAATTCCATCTCCCTTTCTTCCTAGTATGCCTTTGATCCTAGTACATCTTAATATTTTAGTCCATAAGTTAGCATGTGAATTATTTATCCCCTCAGTAACATATCAGATGTTACCTACATCATGTTATAGAATTTTTAGCTACTAGATTACCATACAATTAGAGTAATATAATTATTATGACTTGACATTTTTAGCTGTGTTTTGTGCTTTTTCTATTAGGAAGTGTTCCAGAACTAGAGATAATTGATTTTCATTGAACTTGTATGCATATTATTTCAACATAAACGATGTTTTGATTTCTGAAATATGCTCACCACTCCTTGATTTTCTTGACCTCAGAATAAAGTGACAGCTATACAGCTATTCAGGTTTGAATTCTGAGATCTAGCTGACTGTGGCCAGACCACCTTAGATGTAAAGTAGTTCTCTTTCCCTTGAGAACATAATTTGTCAACACTAACGACTAAGGCAGTACTGTGAACTAGCAATGAAGTGTGGCGCTTCTGGTAAAGTAATTTGCAAAAAGGACAAAACGAGTCTCATATTTCACTATGACAATATTTACATTTGCAAACTTCAATTTGCTGGCATTAAAATTCATGTTTGAATACCGCAGGAACTAAGAATAATTACACATTTACTTTGCTGAACGTAAGATTGCACTAGGCAATGAAGTTCATCAAGTATTTATCCTGTTACTGACAATCAAAGAGAAACATCTTAGGCAAAGTCTAGTTTTATGCAAGTCTGGTATCAAAAGAAATTTCTCTATTCAACTTTCTCTTCCAGATTTTTGTTTAACTAGAAGGTGACACTGAAAAAAATAGTACTAAATAAAAACAAACCAAAACAACCCAGGGGAAAAGAAGGAAGAGATCTGTCTGCATGTGTCTCATATGTTGTAACTAAATGAACATAGGATTTCACTTTGGCAAAAGGAACATATTGGAGTGAGTTTGGATCTATCACTTGTTAATTTAGTTGAGACTCATCTTTGAGAGTAGAAAAGCCAGCAGTTTGGCTTTATGAGATGGATGTATTGATGAGGGTACATGCCCCTTTCTACTCAATATTTCTGAGCACACTTTACATTTACTTTGATGTGTCAGTGCATTATTACCAAAGCACTGCAGAAAACAAAAAGTCATTGTTTAATTTCACATCTTTGTAAACAGTCATACCAGCATGTTTTTCCTACCAGAGGATAGTCTGATAGCATTCCTGCCCATTATCTACAGTAAACATTTTATATTAGAAATTTCTGAAAGTATTCTGAAAAAGCTATTTACAAATACATAATAGGATTTGAGGACATGCTGCCAAAACAATGTAGTATAATATAGGACGTCAATAATACCTATGTCAACAAAATTCAGCAGAATTTATGCTCCCAAGTACTTCACAGGGACAAGGAGAAAAAGACTTTGCTTTTAGTTTTGCGCTGTGAAACCCAGTCTCCCACACCAGACTAGCTAACAGCAAGGCAAGGAAGAATTTATGCTGGGCCATCCTCACTCCAGGCATGTTCCAGATTGTCCAAACAACTCTCTATCTTGCCCTAAGTCTACTGCTCCTTCCCCTTCAAAATCCCAAAGATAAATCAGACTAGGAAGGGAGATACTGAAATCCTTACCCTTGAAGGATGCTTTCAATTTTCATTTAAGATATGTGGAGTCTGGATTTATGCAACAAAAGATCAGTTTAGAAGTGAAACATCCAAAAAGCATTAAAAAGTAGTCATGATGTACTTTTTAATACGGAGTATTAATCTTCCCTTTATCACACATACAACTGAATTCCTTGAAGTTTTAGATTGTTTTTACTGATACTTCATACTGATAGTCTCTCCCAGTAGAACATGATAGAAAGTATGTCAACTGAAGCTTCAAATAGGTAAGAAGGAAAAAAAAAAAAAATTGTGAACATCCAGAGAATAAAAAAAGCCGAAGTGAGATGGCTGAGAGCTCAAGGTGGAGCAGGAAGTAGGCTCTTCTCTTCCTGAGCTGTCAAACAACACGTGTGGTTGCGAAGTTCATACCTAATCTCCTTCTGAGGTATATTCAGCTATTTGTTCAGTTCTGATATCACGTCCAGCACAGATGTGTAAAGTTAACAATGTAAAGTTAAAAAAAAAAATCTTTTAAGACATTCTTCTATCTACAGGTTTATAGACCTTAAGATCATTGTCCAAAAAGGTTGGGAGGGGAAAAGAAAAAAAAAGTAAATTAAATCTCCACAGAAAAAGGAGAGTGGAAACATTAATCTTAAAAGGTCAGACAGTCCAAAGCCCTTTAGAAAAATCTTAGCTAGTGCACACTGACACTAACCTTGTGAGCTCACCCTCAGTTCATAAGATTCTGAGCCTGAGTAAGTACAAGTCAGATCAAGTTTCCAAGTACACACATAGAGGTATTTAAAAGCAACAACAACAAAAAAATAATCCAGAGAGTTCACTTAAGTTAGACACAAACTTTTGTTCTTAGTATTCACTGTGAACAAAGATTAAAATTTTATCTCTGTAGCACTATGTGCAAGCATTAGAGCACCCAGCCATTAATGTTGTATCACCCCATGCATGCTGCCAGGATACGGAGCCTCTCATAAGTGTTATTTCAGGTTATTAATGTTGCTGTCACATGTGGTCACCTCATTCCTAAAGCATTCCCTCTGGCGGTGATCCTATACAAGCAAAAAAGGGGATACTCTGTAGTCAACACAGAACAGATGGATTGAGAAACAACATGGTAAAAGGAAACACAAAAAATCTGCACCTGAGACAATGTGCATCAGCCTGCCGCACAAGTCCCAAAGTATCAGTGGGGAACAAATTTTGGAAAAGTTTACAAGCAATTCCTGCCAGGTGGAAGGATTGGCAAAAGGGAAGATAGACCTCCTATTTACATATATATATTCCTTTCCTTCTCCTATTGCATATATTTATTTATATATATAATATGCACACACATAGTTTACATCAGATATTAAATACACTTTTGTTCTGCATTGTGAGTGCAAGATTTTCTTGGCGATAATATAACTTTTTTATGAATTTTATGCTAGGAAATAAGACCTTCTATTTTCTTTCAGACACCACCCCTAAAAACAAGTTTAAAAGATTAATAACAATTCAGTTTTAAATCTCAAATTGTTCATGCTGAAACCTACTCCACAAGTCAGAACAGAAACAATAGATTTTATTTTTCTGGCGTTGTATTTCTCATTAACGCTAAGTTCCATGAAGCTGTTCTACTTGTAGCTATCTTGCAAAAACCGAGCAGACCATATAACACAAAAAAAGTGTATTAGTTTGTCACATTAATTTTAATTTTTTTAGTTACTACATTAGGGTAGACATTTTCCAAATAATTATATTTGCATATATTTGCAGCATAACAAACTATAATAAAGCCAATCAATCTTTCTTCTGCTTCTCTTTCCTCCTACTAGCTTCTGAAATAACAGACTGAAACTCAGTATTAGGTAGTACGTGTAAGATTTACCTTTTTCCATTTTCACCACTTCAACACTGTATATTACTTGATCCATAATCGGTCATATTTAACAGAACTCACACTAGTTTTGAATTCTTCTGGTTTTGACACAACATGTCAGACTGCAGCATTATTCCCTAACAAATAACATGTTACATTGTTAAATTTCAGCTTTTCCATGAACGGCTCTGACAACTAACACAATAGCTCATAATGCAAGTCTCTACTAGATGCAAATGCTTTAGGTAAATTGATGCTGGGAACATGAACCTTACCTAATCTTTGCAGCTTTACTTTTAAAGTATATTTTTCAAAAGACTGTGCTGGCAGCTTTGTAATCTAATATATTTTTCTGGGTTGGGAGCTAACATTTTTTTAAGGCACAGGAGCTGTGTAATTAAGTTGCATCAATATTTTTCAGCACAACTGTATAATACYTACTGCCAGCTGAAAATAGTTTTCATTAGAATGACACATGTATTGCATTGCCATAGAATGGCAAAACATTTATTTCACTTGAGCAAGCTCAATTAAAAAACCAACCAACCAACCAAMCAAACAAACCCACACAAAACAAAATGCCAAAAAAACCCACAAATACACCTTTACTGGTATAACAGTTGCTACCCTTCCCGTACATCAAACTGCAGATACTGAAATCTAACTCTGCTTTCCCTTAAGCAACATACTCTTTCAACTTATCTGATGCAACCAAACCCATAAATCTTTTCAATTTATGTAACATATGAATTCTTGAAATTATATTTGASATTATGAGTAATCTCAAATCAAATCCCACTCTGATATATGTTGGGTCTCATTCAAAGCCAGTAATGTGCCACAAGTGCCTGCCAACAGGTGTTTTTCTCCCACAATTATTGTTAAATTACAGGTGGAAATCAAATCAAAGATTTGGGGTTAGAGATACACAGGAGTAAGAAAGAAATAATCGCACAAGTGGAAAAGCTAATACCTTGTCCAAAGACTGGCATCTCCACAGGAGAGAAAAACAAAACAAAACAAAAAACCCAACCAAACAAAAAAACCAAACCAACCAACCAAAAACAAAAACCAACAACTACAAACCAAAACAAACAAACAAAAAACAATCAAAAAGCCTTAAAGGAGACAGCTAGGGATGAACACACTTGGTGTTGAGTTCGAGGAGTTAAGGGGAGAGAGGCCAAATGTGAATGGCAAGTCAGGAGAAAATAGGAGCTTACATGTGTCACCAAGGAAGAAGTTCTCCTCTGCTCTTCCAAGAGGTGCAGGAGTCAGTAACTGATTGGCCTTTAAAAGGTTTTTCTGACCTCTCCTCAGCGCAGGATAATATCAATCTCTTTTTACTCCTACTAATACCTAGCACTAGGAATATATAACCAAATTCAAACCCACATATTAGGGCTGAACGACCATCAAATAGACAGAAGGTAGCAGCAAACTATTAGTAGACAAGCAGTAGACCACACTTCATACTAGAAAGCAATGTTTAGGCCAGCAAAAGTGCCTGTGTTTGTTCAAAACATAGATGCTCCCATGAACACAAGGGAGAAGAGAAAGATTATTAGAATTTGGGAAGGTGGATAAGAAACATGGTCAGAAATAGATGTGTGAGGATGTAAGTAAGGAGTAAGATGAGATTCATCTTACTAAACTGTGAAACAGCTTAACGAAAGGAAGTTATGGTCTTATCACTTTATTCTTTTTTCCCTGACATTTGTTGCCAAAAAAAAAAGGTTATGCATGTAGAAGGTATATTCCCCTATTAGATACTTTTCTGCACCTTTGGTCTGGAAAAACAGATTTAGGCCATCACTATAGTTAACCTTCCTGTGTTCTGGTGTTTCTTGAAGGGGAAGCTTGTTTTCCATTGCACACGCAAGCCCATGAAAAATTTCCATTTGTCTTTTCCCTTCATCACCCAACATGCAACATATCTATCATTTTCAGAGTAAGTTTATTTCATGCAAGAGTAAGACAGGAAGATGGGATGAAGAAAACTGCCAGAAGATTCCTCCACCCCCCACAATAGTAATCTTCCAGTTTCTAGTTGTCACCTATGTGTCTCCAACCAGAATATTAATAGGCAGAATTGATTAAGAAATTGTCGTGGTTTAACCCCAGCCAGCAACTAAGCACCACACAGCCGCTCGCTCACTCCCCCCTGGTGGGATGGGGGAGAGAATCGGAAGGGTGAAAGTGAGAAAACTCATGGGTTGAGATAAAGACAGTTTAATAGAGAAAGCAAAAGCCGCACACGCACAAGCAAAGCAAAACAAGGAA
>JAYKAV010002943.1:123099-148781 GCA_035582835.1 Phoebastria nigripes
TTCTTCTCATACTAAATCCAAAACATAGCACTATACCAACTACTAGGAAAAAAAAAATTAACTCTATCCCAGCTGAAACCAGGACAGAAATTCTAGCTGCTTCATACACATTTGAAAACCTACTGTTTCCCTTACTCCTGTCATACTCATTTCTGTTAGTCTTATGCAAAATTAAGCAACTGACATCAACAAATGAAGGTTGAAGCAAACAAATAATTAAAAATAGGACAGAACTAAACCCAGTTTTCTATATCCCAAGTGACTTTTGTAACCACTGCAACAAAGGTTTGAGTGGAGGAAACTCCTCTCATAATAAAAAAAAAAAAAAAAGGCACTCAAAAAAAAAAAAAAAAAAGGCAAGCAAACAAACGAAAAAAAACCCCTACACACCCAAAAAAACCTCAAACCAGCAAAAAGCCCTCAACACCCCACACACCAAGAATCGGGGCTGCTCATCACAGCAGAGATTAAGCATTTACATATATTTGCAGAAGACCATTGGATAATCTTAGTGATAAAAACAGATGTCAACAGAACTAGGTGAATTTTGCAGGTCACAAGCTTGATCTGAAGAGAAACTTCAGACCCTAAATCCTTTCTAGATCTGACCTGTTATACTCCCAACATGCTGAAAGTAGACATCCTCCCCCAGACACCACCCCCAACAGGGTATTGGAGTGTTTAACAATAAGCTCTCTAATTATGCTTATTATATATGGTGAAAGCCAGCAGAAGGCTTATAAAAGCAGTTTCAACATTGTCATTTACAAACACAACAATGACTTCACAAACAATGCAGACTATCACATTCATTTCAATTATGTCTAAGATATCACTCAGGAGAACAGTGAATAAACCTGAATCATTCTGAATTGTTGTAGTACAAGTGGCAATAAAACAAGATAGATTCTGCAACTGTGTTGTAAAAGGCTGCTATATTTTATATAATAATGCACGTCAAAGCTCTGAAGTGATTGTGTTGAATTTATCTATGCTTAAAAAAATTTAAGTTTTTTATATCTCATTATAAACTATACACAGTTTGGATATATCTCTGTTGTGTAAAATTCAGTTTGTGACTTTTAGTAACAAAACAAAATTGACTAATGATTTATCAGTATTTACAGGACTAGGTGAGATTATCTGAAAAACAGAGAAAGATTTTCTTTTAAAGTATATACTAAGAACACAGGCAGAGTATCAAGTTTGAATTAAAATAAACTTGATACATCTGGTCCTATAAATTTTTACAACAAGATACCTACACCCTGAAAATATTCTGGCAAAATACTTCCAGAAACTCCATCTTCTCTGCTCCATCTTGTCCCTTTCTCACCAGTTCCCCAGGGTTTAGGTCAGAATCTTGCATGGGGGAAGAAGAGATGTCATGTCTCCCCTTCCCTGAGACATCTGTGAGCCAGGTATGTAAGTCAAAGTATCTGATTTATTGCTGTCCCAGACATTCCAGCCTTCAACTCCCAGTGGTGTCTAGAAAGCCAAATATTCATCCATCAACTTTATCACAAATTCTTACGGTTGTAATCAGCACTAAACAGCAGCTTAAGTTATTTTTCTTCAACTACTTGGGGTGGGGGAGGGAAGGCTTTCCTTGTTTCTTTCTGGCTTTAATTTGAGCTATTTTTAATGAGACATAATTGCCAGATAATACCGTTGGTAGAAATATTAGCCTGGAGACTATTTCCTCCCTGCTCATAAAGTCTATATACAGAAATTGTTTTTCATGTCTAATATTAAGACCACTCATGAGTGATCTGCCTTAAAAAGCCCACACTTCCAAATGATAGCTTCTCATGYGGTTCACTAGTCACTGAGCACTCAGAAGACTGAGACAGACTGATTGTGTGAACATAAAAGTGTATTTAAACTTCAATTTACTATAGATGTTGTATTATTTTTCATAATGAAGTTTTAAAATTTCAGAGAACTAAAAGTCAACTGATTTAACATCAGCTATTAAGATGTAATTAAGCCATGATTCATTGCAACAATAAATGCATCTAACCCATGCTCATATTTCCTGTTGAGCCTATCTTTTGGCTGGTGGGCTAAAATTGAAAGCAATCAATTGTTTTCTGTATCTTTTATCCTGGATGTTGCAGTGGAATGCACAAATACACAGGATCAAAATCTGGCCAACTGAAAATTCACCTAATCCAACATTTATTCAAAAATGTATTACATGATACTTGAAATGCAGAAAAAGCAAATCTAAGCCAAACTATTGGCCAGAAGGTTTAACTCTTCCTCACATATAAAACACTTCCTTCACAAATTTTGCATAAAAACATCTTTCAGAAAAATAAGTTTAAAGAACCTAAGTACTTGCAGAATACTGCTGCTCAGCACAGAGCTTTACAGTGCTGTAAGACTGTCTACATAATGTTAAGATTCAGGGCTGAAAAACAGAAATAGCTTGATGCAATACATCTTTATCTTAAAATTGTGTCATACTGGAACTTTGTCAGGAGCAAGATCAAGCTCAAGAAGAACTCTACACAAAGTGTAGTTTAGAGGTTATATAAGGTTTCCCAAATTATCACAGAGTAAGGAAAAATATCTGTTTTTCTTGTGCAAAACATGAGTGCTTTAGTACATTCTGCGCGTGGCCAAGAGTTAGCTATGTGACATTTTATGAAGATAGACAGTCATCTTCATTTATTCTGTTGGACTATATACCACAGAAGGATTGCAATGGGTTACACATGAAGTTTGTAGCAGCCCTGAAATATCGTTCTGGATTTTGATTAATAGTAAGGGATATATTTCAATAGCTAGTTGTATACCACTTAGAATGGAAGTCACTTCTCTTTTAATAAATATAGATCTACAGCAGCTAGTTGGAGAAAGACCTGCTGGCAAACATTTCCATTTTTAATCTGCCCTGGAGCAAGCTATAAAACTCCCTATTCTTCCCTAATAAGAGATTTGACCTAGCCTGGTAGCAAATCAGTTCAGAGGCAACACAGAGGGAACATGACATTGTCAGACTAACATACAAACTGCATTTAATAACCCATACCACAGTGAAGTTCACTGGGCTATTGCTAGCCACTTCAAATTATATTGACAAATCTGGATATAAGTAAATACAAATAAATTCATAGCTCCTCTCTTTACTATAAGGTATAACTTGTTTACTCCATAAATAGTTACAGGGCCAGTAATCAACAATAGGCAATGTGTATGCTAGCCAGAAAGTTGTTACCACAAGGAGTAACTGGTACCCTGAAACCACGTAACAGTGCAAAAAAGTCTGCCAGTTGTTTTTATGATATTTGCAGGTTTTAAAGAGCATATCTGAAGGCTCTGTTGGGATAAACAATTGTTAATAAACATTTTGTCTGCTCTATTACTATTTAACAGAAGAAAAAAAAATAACGTTTACTATAATAGGTGGTTAACTGTATTTCTGGATTTTATTTTCCTGATGAAGTACAAGACTTACTATTGCAATAAATACCATTGACTCGGGAGAAAAAAAAAAAAAAGAAAAAAGCGCTTGTCAAAATGTCAGGTTGTAGTTGGCAAGAAAACTGTTCTCAACCTTACTAACATGGAACACGGTAGCCACAAGAGTTCGTCTTGTATGAGCACTGCTGCAAGAAATGACAGCATGAAGGGCTTCAGCATGAATAAAGTTGCCAGTACATATCCACTGGCAAAGCAAACTTTGCTTTCAGGAACAAATATCCCTGAACTTGCTTATTAATTTGTTTAGAAATATATTCTGTTTAATTCAAAGTAACAGATCTAACACCCGGATAACAAAATAGATATGATTCTCTTTTCAACTCTTTTCACAGTTACCTTCATTCCTTTAAAACACCATGAAAGCTTAGATGTTCCATAAACTTTTCTATCTGCAAGATCATTTTATTATTTGCTTCTTGCCTGCTTCCACAATACCTTGTGCTTAGGCTTTCTTCGGGTCATCTCACTGACACTGCTGTAATGCCATCCTCCTCCAGATCTCCATGCCGTGGGAACAGCACACAAATCATCACCTCACAAAACCAATAAATCACAAGTAAAATCTCTATTTAAAATGAACATGCTTCAACAGAAACAAGAAGTATTAAAATGATCATTTAAAAAGATTTTTTTTGAAAATAAAAAGAGATGTAAAGCTCTGACTTGCAGAACTACATCTAACCAGGGTTTATCTTGGGGAAAAAAGATAACATACAGAAGTACTCAGTATAATAAGTTTACAGACCCATCATAGCATTTATATGAAAGTGCAAATGGAGTAGAATCTGTATGAAACTCTGGAAGGAGGAGTAATTTAAGAAAAGCAGTACACAAAACTTTCTCCTATTTCAAAACTTCCTTTAAAGAGAATATTTTATTCTAGCAAAACAACACAGGGCCGTAAAAAGACAGTGAAAATGAAGTTGCCTTTCCTCTATCAGCTTAAAGGGGAAGAAAAGAAAAAAAATTTCTCTCCTTGTCATTGTACACATTCCTATTATTCCTATCACTTCTGTTTGACACAAGGATTTCCATCAGCATGAGAACAAACTAGAAATGTATTCACTATTACATAGCCACTTAGCTCTTCACAAGTCCAGCAAAGACACTTAAACATCCAGGCTGTTATAAAYGATGTATTTGTAGAAAGAACAGTTTGAAAGATCCTAAATATCAGTGTTTCAAACCAAGTCCAAGAGTGTTCCATGTCATGTCGCTTGCAGGTGCACTTGCTACTCTAAATGTCGGATACCAACGTGACATATTAGTATCCCAGAACAGCAATATGCTTATAGGATTTTAAGATCATCTAAACCTTATTTCTGTCTATACCTGCTTCCAGAGCATATAAACCAGGTTTTGATTCCAAAATTAACACTGTCTACTGTTTTGTGTGAACTCCTGTAGCCAAGTTATATATTAAAATCCTCAGTTGGAATAATTTCTTTTTTTTTCAGGTTTCAAGCATCAATTTTGTAAGCTTACCTACCAAAAGCAAATGTTCAAGTATGCCTGTTAGCTCAATTCTGGATAGGTTGTTTGAATCGTGTGTATCTGGCAGTAGAGATGCCCACAACATTGACAAATAAGGCTGTCAAAGACCACCTATGTGTTTGCAAATTAACATGCAATTCAAGAATTACTCCAATGTAGAATACTCAGAATAAAGTGAACATTCGCTGAGGAACATTAACCGAGGGCCATAGTCAATATGAAAGGACTTTCTAGACATCCCTTATAGAGTAATGAAAATGTAATCCAAAAGGAGAGTTGCATAAAAACTTAACAACTCAGTAAGTTCTTAATGTACTTGAATTGGGTAAGTTATTTGTCACTGTGCACTGAACGGTCCTCAAGAGCCTGGAATAGTTTAACAGCAGCAATACAAAAGATTTCAGCTAGCTAGGAATAACTGTTGCGAAGCCAAACCACTATTGACACGAGATATTTCACTGGTGCCACCGCAGAGGGGATTCAGTTTTCAAACAAGGAGCAGAGCTTTTATGRTAGTTAAGCTCCATCAGACTGAGCACTGATTCTGTTGAACTCTTGCAACTCTAAAGAATTTCAGATGTTCTGGAATCATGTCACTTTTGTGACTAACAAAGACATCTGGCATAACACAGGTATGATGTTTTGCATCAGTATGAAAATTTTCCAAAGTGCATTCCCAGCTCCCTTCCCTCTTCCCCACTCTTTTCATTGTACAAAGCAGACTTTTGGCACTTGAGCCATAATCTTGTAACTGGTATTAGGACTCACTCACAAATATACTACTTCAGAGCTTTTAAACATATTATGCCCAAATTAAACCAGGAAAAAAAGTATTCCCTGACAAAGTGAGTTTACTGGACTACTTTCTCCAGCTAAACCAACACAAATTCTGCTGACATATTGAGAAGGCAGCAAATCAGAAGCCTGGAATGTCAGTTTAATTAATACCAGCCTCCTGTGTTTAATGTTACTTCAAGGAGAAAGGGTTTTTTGCATCTTTCCCTTCATATGCATATCGATTGTCTAGAGCTCAACAATTGTGATGATGATAAGGTCGAGTGTTTATGGGTAAGGATGAGGGGGAAGGCCAACAAGGCAGATATCCTGCTGGGAGTCTGTTATAGGCCACCCAACCAGGATGAAGAGGCCGATGAAGCATTCTACAAGCGGCTGGCAGAAGTCTCGCAATCGCTAGTGCTTGTTCTCGTGGGGGACTTCAACTTCCCAGACGTCTGCTGGAAATACAACACGGCAGAGAGGAAACAGTCCGGGAGGTTCCTGGAGTGTGTGGAAGACAACTTCCTGACACAGCTGGTAAGTGAGCCTACCAGGGGAGGTGCCTCGCTTGACCTGCTGTTTACGAACAGAGAAGGACTGGTGGGAGATGTGGTGGTTGGAGGCCGTCTTGGGCTTAGCGACCATGAAATGATAGAATTTTCAATTCTTGGTGAAGTAAGGAGGGGGGCCAGTAAAACCGCTACCATGGACTTCTGGAGGGTGGATTTTGGCCTGTTCAGGACACTGGTCGAGAGAGTCCCTTGGGAGACAGTCCTGAAGGGCAAAGGGGTCCAGGAAGGCTGGACGTTCTTCAAGAAGGAAGTCTTAAAGGCGCAGGAGCAGGCTGTCCCCATGTGCYKTARGAAGAAYGGGCGGGGAAGACGACCGGCCTGGCTGAACSGGGAGCTCTTSCTGBRACTCAGGAAAAAAAGGAGCGTTTACCACTTGTGGAAGAAGGGGCAGGCAACTCAAGAARAGTASAGGGATCTCGTYAGGTCMTGCAGAGAGGAAATCAGAAAGGCAAAAGCCCAGCTAGAACGCAATCTGGCCGCTGTCGTTAGAGACAACAAAAAATGTTTTTACAAATATATTAACAACAAAAAGAGAGCCAAGGAGAACCTCCATCCTCTATTGGATGCCAGGGGGGAACATTGCCACCAAGGATGAGGAAAAGGCTGAGGTACTTAATGCCTTCTTTGCCTCAGTCTTTAATATTCAGACCAGGTATCCTCAGGATATTCAGCCCCCTGAGCTGGAAGACGGGGATGCAGAGCAGGATAAACTCTCCATAATCCAAGAGGAAGCAGTGAACGACCTGCTACGCCACCTGGACGCTTACAAGTCCATGGGGCCGGATGGGATCCACCCAAGAGTGCTGAGGGAGCTGGCGGAGGAGCTTGCCAAGCCAYTCTCCATCATTTATCAGCAGTCCTGGTTAACGGGGGAGGTCCCGGACGACTGGAGGCTTGCCAACGTGACACCCATCTACAAGAAGGGCCGGAAGGAGGACCCGGGGAACTACAGGCCTGTCAGCCTGACCTCGGTACTGGGGAAGATTATGGAATGGGTCATCTTGAGGGTACTTGCAAGCCATGTGCGGGACAACCAGGGGATCAGGCCCAGCCAGCATAGGTTCATGAAAGGCAGGTCCTGCTTGACCAACCTGATCTCCTTCTATGACCAAGGTGACCCGCCTAGTGGATGAGGGAAAGGCTGTGGGTGTGGTCTACCTGGACTTCAGTAAAGCCTTTGACACTGTCTCCCACAGCATTCTCCTAGAGAAGCTGGCAGCTCACAGCTTAGACAGGTGTACTCTTTGCTGGGTAAAAAACTGGCTGGACGGCCAGGCCCAGAGAGTTGTGGTGAATGGAGCGAAATCCAGTTGGCAGCCGGTCACGAGTGGTGTCCCCCAGGGCTCCGTTTTGGGGCCAGCCTTGTTCAATATCTTTATCAATGATCTGGATGAGGGGACTGAGTGCTCCCTCAGTAAGTTTGCAGATGACACCAAGTTGGGTGGGAGTGTCGATCTGCTCGAGGGTCGGAAGGCTCTGCAGAGGGACCTGGACAGGCTGGATCGGGGGGCTGAGGCCAACTGTATGAGGTTCAGCAAGGCCAAGTGCCGGGTCCTGCACTTGGATCACAACAACCCCATGCAACACTACAGGCTTGGGGAAGAGTGGCTGGAAAGCTGCCTGTCAGAAAAGGACCTGGGGGTGCTGGTTGACAGCCGGCTGAACATGAGCCGGCAGTGTGCCCAGGTGGGCAAGAAGCCCAAGGGCATCCTGGCCTGTATCAGAAATAGCATGGCCAGCAGGAGTAGGGAGGTGATCGTGCCCCTGTACTCGGCCCTGGTGAGGCCCCACCTCGAACACTGTGTTCAGTTTTGGGCCCCTCACTACAAGAAGGACATTGAGTTGCTGGAGTGTGTCCAGAGAAGGGCAACGAAGCTGGTGAAGGGTCTGGAGAACAAGTCTTAACCAGGAGCGGCTGAGGGAACTGGGACTGTTTAGCCTGGAGAAGAGGAGGCTGAGGGGAGACTGTATCGTGCTCTACAACTACCTGAAAGGARGKTGYAGCRAGGTGGGTGTYGGTCTYTTCTCCCAAGYAACTARCRATAGGACGAGAGGAAATGGCCTCAAGTTGCGCCAGGGGAGGTTTAGATTGGACATTAGGAAAAATGTCTTTACTGAAAGAGTGGTTAAACATTGGAGCAGGCTGCCCAGGGAAGTGGTGGAGTCACCATCCCTGGAGGTATTTAAAAGACGTGTAGATGAGGTGCTTAGGGACATGGTTTAGTGGGCATGGAGGTGTTGGGTTGATGGTTGGACTCGATGATCTTGGAATCATTAAGGTTGGAAAAGACCTCTACAATTCTATTTCTGAGAAACTACTACTAATGCATATTTTCTAACAACTAATATTTACAAAGACCAGGTCCAGCAGGCAAGATACCATAGCTCTGATCCAGCACCATTTAAAATATTCACGTATTAAGCAACCGGGGGGGGGGGGGGACGGGACATTTATTCAATTAGTGTTTGTACCTGTTTAAATAAGGATAAAAATCTGCTTTCCATTGTGTTGTTCACATAGTTCTGTGTGCAGCCAAGAGGGAATGTTGGTCATTACAATTCAAGTCTAAATATCATGATAAGCTATAGATTGCACACTAGTAGGCAGTATAATCTATGAAACAGCCTGTGGCTGAAAAACTTTGTTGAGTTGCCTCACTTCAGCAAAAGGCAGCCTTAGGTTAAGGTCACTTGCAAAACTTTGTAAAGAGCTTCAAATACAAAGACCACCTGTGGGTTTAAAAAGAAACAAACAAAAAAATAAAATACAAACAAGTATCATAAGTTCTGTGTAGCAGGTCTACTAAAAATAAGTATTTTCCCTTTATCAAATCCCACAGGCTAAAGCCTGTTTTCAGGTTAGGACTGGTTGCATTTATTATATCCAAAAATGGCAATAGTTGCAGGGTAGTGCATACTAGGCTGAACAGGGAGCAAGTTCTGCTGCAAAAGGAAATAGGGAAGAAAAAATCCACCAACAACAAAAAACCCCACACCATCCACACTTCTTTCCTTGTTTGCTATGGGCTCTAAAATTCCCTCTTCTTTCTCCTATGCCTTCTCCTTGTTTGATCTCCAAACTTAAGAAGATTCAAATGTATGGATTTTTTTCTTTTTTTAATTAAATAAGCTTTGCCTCATAGTTACCAAGCAGCAATGTAAACTTCTACAAAGAAAGAATGTTGCAGCAAAACCTTTTTCAGTCCTACTACCAAAAAAACCGAACAAGAAAATCCATGCATCTTTCAGTAAGATTTTAAAATACTCTTATAGTAATCTCATCACTATCCTTTCAATTAAAACACTCTGTTCATTTGTTAGAGTATCATGTCCCAGGGAAAAAAAAGCTTTAAAGAAGCATGAAACCAAAAAGAAAACAAAA
Source organism: Phoebastria nigripes (assembly GCA_035582835.1). NCBI lineage: Eukaryota > Metazoa > Chordata > Aves > Procellariiformes > Diomedeidae > Phoebastria > Phoebastria nigripes. The sequence continues at coordinate 132,817 of JAYKAV010002943.1, forward strand.
ACATGATCATAAGAACCATTTCCACTGGCTGTGAAAGACACTCCAGAATGATCTGTCTGGTCATGAAATGAAATCTCTTTGAAATTCATTAAGTCAGACACTATCAGCCCAATCCTGCAATTCTGACTCAGGCAAAACTGTCATTGACATCAGTGAAAGCTTTGCCTTTATGACAAAGTGAGAATGGATTTCAGGACTGGAACCTAGTTGTGTTTCATTTCATTACCATCTTATTTCACAAGCAAAAAAACCATTCACAACCATTAAAATCAGAATGGTATTCTGGTCTAAAAGAAAAAAYGCACATCCGCAGAACACAAAACAAGCATGGTATGAATTGCAGTGGAATTTTATTGTGGCCTTTATTTTAACTTTCCGTTAGATGTCAAGACAGTGCAGAAATCAACATATATTTTCTTTATGAGTGTTGGCTTCCTTCAAAGTGATTTATGAAAACAGATCTGCTACTAGAAGTGCTGAAGGGTAGACAGAAGGTTGTAGGGAAAACACCAACACACTAAAGATACTAAAGAAAAATAGGCAAGAACAAAGCATAAAAGAAAGCAGCATAGGAATATTCAAGTATTTAACATTTTCTTAAGATCTTGCAAACACAGGAGAAGCCATCCCATTTACACTCAGGGAAAGGAAAAAAAGGTAGACTAAGTATTGTATCAGAAGGACTTTCTTCCAGAACTCAGCTAATATTTGAGATTAGAGACCTTCAGCTGTCTCTTGCCTTTCAAGAGTTCCAGTCTTGCATCTGAGTCTAACAAGCAGCTAAGCCCGATTATTTTAAAATTAACAACTCTACAGAGATGCAATAGCACACTCTGTGATGCTTTGGAAGACCTTTTTGTTAAAAGGAAGATTTCGCAAAACTGATTTGTTAGAGATAAACATCAATAATTTCATTTGTAAAACTTAGGAGTGCAAGTTTCTGAAAGATATTTCTCTCAAGAAACTGCTGGGAGTTTCAATTTCTATCTTAAAACTATTGAATCCTCTCTCAATTTTCATTTACCAAAGCCCCTCTCTTGTTAAGAGCAAATAACATGAAAATTTTCATGTTACAGTTCAGATGTAGACCAGATTCAAGTCTAGAATCATAAATCCCCCAAATTTGAGACTTCTCATTACCTAATCAGGAGAAGTTACACCTGCAGTTCATAGAATCTTAGAATAACTCAAGTTGGAAGAGACCCATAAGGATCATTGAGTCCAACTCCCCGGTCCTCGCAGTTGGTCATATTTAGGTAGTAATTAACCAATCACAGTCCAAAACCTAAAGAAAAATTGGGATAATTGACACCAGTTTAAGGTTTCACTTGCTCTTGCAGCAAAATTGATCAAGCTGGTTTAGGTTTTCTACAACTCAGTTGATATATCAACTCCAAGGAAGCATTCTACCTCAGAGTTAAATACATGTGTACACACAAGGTAGTTGACATGCTCCTGCACTGTATATTCACTGTCTGGCTCATTTAGTCGACTGGGTCCATGGAGTGAATTATACCCAGAACCTGCAAAGCCTGACAGAGTAAACTTTATTGCCACATAGAAACCCTGATTGTTTAATGGAAAAAGGTGTCAAGTTATTCTTCTGCCTCAAACATTCCTCGGACAGGAACTTTCACAGATATTCTGCCATGCTGCTTTTTAATATTTGTCTTACTATTATTGAATCATATTAGCAAATATCTGAAGACAGATAATTCACATTCTTAGCTTCTTTTCTTAATTGAATTGCTCACAGATCAGTATAACGTGTGATAATATAGAGATACTTAACGAACACCAACAGAGTAAGTTCAAGAATGACTGTGGCTGTATTTCAGACCTCCTAGGTCTGAAGGCACTCACAGTATTTGCCCCAGGTTTTGTTTAAAGTTTGCCTTCAATGGCAATCCCATAGTCATGGAACTACAGCTGTGGAAAAAGCCATTTGTATCACAAATGAACTTCCAAGCAGGGTGGGGAGTTGTAAGCAGCAAATCCCACACACGTAGCCCCACCCCAACAGCCTCACCACATGTATACTTTAGAAACCAAAAGTGACAAATCTGTCAGAACTCAAAGTGTCAATACATTTTTCTATAATCATATTTCTAAACTGAGTCTTCATTTACTGTCTTAAGTTAGAGTACCATAAAGCTATCAGAATTCTAGATATCTTCTATAACACATTTAAACATGAATATTTGTTTTCTTGTGACCTCCCTGTCGTAAGTTCAATAACCACTAATATTGCATTCTAGCAAAAAAATCTTGTATGAATGTTCAGAGATAGACAACATTCCCAGGTGTCATGGTTTAACCCTGGCCAGCACCTAAACACCACGCAGCCGCTAGCTCACCCCCCCGGCTCTGGTGGGATGGGGGAGAGAATCGGGAGGGCACGAGTAGGAAAACTCACGGGTTGAGATAAAAACAGTTTAATAATTAATAAAACAAAGTGGAACAGTAATAATAACAGTGGTAACAACAACAATAGGATATACAAAGCAGGCGATGCACAATGCAACTGCTCACCACCCGCTGAACTGACGCCTGCCCAATACCCGAGAGCCCATCCCTGGACCCAGAACCCCCCCTACACTTAGTTTTTCTACTGAGCATGACGTCACATGGTATGGAATACCCCATTGGCCAGCTGGGTCAACCACCCCGGCTATGCTCCCCCCACCAGCTTCCCATGCACCTGGCAGGGCATGGGAGGCCAAAAAGTGCCCAGTGCAAGCACCAACCAAAACATCAATGTGCCATCAGCGCTCCTATTAAACCAAACCCAAAACACAGCACACACACCCCCAGCTACTGGGAAGAAAGTTAACTCTGTCCCAGCCAGAACCAGGACAGCAGGGATGCTTTGTAATGCATGTCAGTTTTATTATCATTAACATTTGTACTGGAAAAGCAGAGGAAAAATAACTGGGACTGATAGAGGAAAAACTCCTAGTGGATATTCCAATGTGTATTTGATATTCACAGACAATTTAGACTGAAGTTTCACCTTAGATGTGCACGCTGTTATGATGCATACATACACTTAAAAACTTGTAAAGCCTGACACAGAAGTTTAGGATTATTTGTAAATTGTTGTAATCACTCAAGCCCCCTGCTGTCCCGTGGAGTGATACAGCTCAGCTAGAAGACCATCTGTTGCACGGAAGGATACACATGCTGCCCCATGGTTTGTTTTACTACATGCCCTGCTACAACAGTTCTACCTTCAAAACATCAGCTGCCTGTGGAGGAATTACAGGCATACATCCTCAGGACATGAATTCAACAATATCATTATTACACCTAGTCAGCAGTCTGGCCACTTCCACAAGATGTCAAGCATTCACAGTTGAGGATTTGACCTGATACCCTAGAGTCACACATTTTTGTAACACGTAGATATGGTCATGAACTCAAGATTTCTGCTCTAAAATTAAAGTTACTATGCTGAGATCTTCAAGGTCTGGCCAAGTATTGGCGAGACAATATTGGCATTGGATTGACACCTGGGAAAATCCTGTATTGTTTACTCTATTAAGAGAGAAGGTTACAAAAGAAGATCGAGAGAATATTGTTTGCAACTACAATAGCCATTACAGCTTACTATTATACAGAATATCTCCATATCACAAGTTTAAGGTTCATGTCACTGTATACAAGTCTGTTACTTTCCTGAATGTACAAGATAGATTAAACTGTGAATACAACAAAATATGAAGTGCAACTTTAAAAAAAAAAAACTATGAAGGAAATATTTCTATGTGTATCTTAGATACTYGATATCCAAAGTCATTTTTCCAGTGGGATTCCCTAAAAGAAAAAAGAAAGAAAACAGAATAAGTTTAAGTGCATGGAATCAAGTTTAAAGGCTACCAAGTAACTTTTTGCTAAAGAACTTTGTTTGGAAAGCTTTTCATTGCAACAGAAAACTTAATGAATTTAAAGAATGTATTCACTTGTTAGCTTCAAAAAAATAATACATATTTGAATTATCTCTTGGAGGCAGTTCTCTTCTTTGGACAGGCTTCTAAGTAAATATTTCAGTCCTTAGTACTGTTTGATGTTCAATTTTTTTTATTTCTTAGATGTATCTGTTTTCTGTATACTTTATTTTTCAGTATCTGCTGGAGGAGGAGAAAGGAGTAGGGCTTAAGAACTTGATATTTTCAGCAGTTATTTGATCACGTACAAGTGGATTACATTAAGATTTAGTAGATGAAGACATCAAACAGTGATTTTAAAAAAAATTTAGTGAATATCTTACAAGTTGTACTCAGTCTTCTGTGTATTAAAAGGTAAACTGAGGCAGTTTACATCTTGAGAGACACTGCTTCCCCTCTTCTGTTTCATTGCTCAGATATCCTGTAAAGGGGGTGCTATCCCAGGCAATTCTACAATATGCTGTAGAGCAGAGCCATGTTAAGGAAACAGCATAGAGATAAACAACAAATCCTCTTTGAATTGGTACAAGTCAGAAGTTGTTACTGGGCAGGTAGAACCTTTAATAAAATGCTTTTCTATGTAACTCACAGAAGTCATCTCCACAACTGCGTGCCTTCCAGCACCTGCTCTGCCAAGGAATACCTAACAGGCATTTGTTTGCTACATTGCCTGGAGAAGCAGTGGAGTCTCCATCCTTGGAGATATTCAAGAGCCATCTGGATATGGTCCTAGGCAACCTACTCACGTGACCCTGCTTGAGCAGGGGGGAGTGGACCTGACAACCTCCAGAGGTCCTTTCTGGGATTCTAAGATTCAATGATAAATTTTAAATATGATCAAATAATGCTCCAGTATCTGGATTTTGGATTATTTTCCCTATTGAAATAAACCACTGGGAATCAATTTATTAACATTTCTAGCCTCATGTGTACAGTTTTCCCATAATTTGTTTTATATACATATTTATCTCTACACAATGACCCATGATCCTGTCTTTAAAGCACATACCTCAAAACACGAGCAAAGAAATCTGTTGTGTGAAATCAATGAAACCAATGTTAGAAAAAAAGATCTTATTGAAAATTTTTTTTTTCCTGAAGAAAAAACCCTTMTGCTCTCCAAAAAAAAAAAACCAAAACCCACACCTCAATTATATCTACCTTTGATGTAATAGTTGCTCCTTAAAGCAATTACTATACCTACTGAAAACATTTATTGTACATACATGTGTATATGCAGTTATATTTCCATTCTTCTCTGTTGCTTTTATTGTTGTATAAAAATACAACAAAAATATATTCTTATATATTTTACAGTTCTATACAAACTGTATCTGTGTGACCAACATGTGACTATTAATTCTTGAAGCAATGGTCAGCCAGCTTCCATTTTTCATGTTTATCCCAATAAAAGCTTGCCTTTGTATATTATGTCAAAGGACATTGTTACAAACCAGCCCAGTACTTCACTGCACAGTCATTAAACTGTTACAAGTAGATCCACTTCCAATAATGCTGAAACCCTCTGAATTATTTTCATTATACTTCACAGCCCTGGGAATTAGTTAGGTTTCCAGCTGAGAATTTGCTTAATTTCCATTACAGTCTTAGAGCTGGAAACTACAGTAACACCTGGAGCAGGTGAAGATCTGCCAGTCTTGGTCATTTTGCAAGTCTGAAACCATTTGCCTGCTGGTGGGAAGCTGTGACTTCATCCACATGTACTGCCACAAAGCTTCTGTTTCTATTCAGACAGCATAGATGCTGTTTAGCCAACACCCTTGACCAGGCATCCTGCTGAACACATTGGAGAAATCTCTTCAGACAACACTCTATCCTTTTAAAGGGATTTCACAAATTCATAGCACATTAACAGCTTTCCCTGTAACATACTACTTGGAAATTAGCAATTAGGCAACAGGGTGTCATTGATCTCAAGTGCTACACCATATGTCAGAACTCTCTTAGAAGTAGCAATAAAAAACAGATAAACGCTTACAATCTCCAACATGCACAAGCTCCTGAGCGCATGGGGAGTCAGTACACATGCATTTTTACAGGCTTTGAAGAAGTGTCTCCAAAGCCTTGGTGAAATATTGTACTAAAAAACATTTACACCATCCGGGGGGTGGGGAGGGTGAAATTACAGTGAAGGCATTCAGGGGTTTGCTTGCATTTTCCTCCCTCTACCCTCAGTTGAAAATGCAATGTAATTGAATTGTAAATTCTCTTCACAGATCTCATAAGCCATTAAAAATTGCAGCATTGTTTCCTCTTTGGGCAAGGACACTTTGTGAATCTGGTAGATTTTTTGATAGTGACAAGTCTTATTCGGGAGAGGGTAATATCAAAGAAAAGAAGAACTCAGTTCATCAAGGAACAGTTTTCCTAGATTATACAAAGAAATAAAGCACATTCAGCAGCTTTCTGTTGCCGTTTAACCTTTCCAATAGACTTTTCATATTGTCTACTGGATGGTAGGTAGATCTAAGCTGTATTTAACTTCAGAATGTCATTTACATGTGCATCCTTTCCATAAAGGATATTATGGCTAACTATTGCCAATAGTCACCAAGTAGCTCTGTTATTAGTTCTAGTAATCCAACACTTTTTCCATTTTACATTTGTTTCACCTAACAGCCTTCACTTATTCAAAGCAGGCTCCCACAGGTATCTAGGCATGCATGATAATTAGAAAACATTTTTCTGAAGTAATAAGCCAAAATGTACTACCTTCAAGAAAGAACACTGTGAAACAAGGGTCATGCTGGTTATATTGAATTGACAGTTTTTTCAAAGCACACTGCTTGATCTCACCTTTCAGCAATTTTAAATATAATCATTTAAATAAAACATAACAGTAAAAGCATAGCTGCCAGGGTAAGTCTAAATACATTTCTAAGGCCCTCCTCCTCTCTCTGCACCTACTACAGCATTATAACAAAAAATACTTTGCCTGATATTTTAATATTGAAAGAAAAATAATTATCATAGTTGAAGCCTGGATTCTCGATGGACATTGCTCAGGTATTTGGAACGCAGAAAACGTTTGAGTCTTATTTTTAAGCATTTTTTTTGTGATATTCACACACTTTMGTCACATCAGAGTTTACTCTAGTCACTGCTAATCTTTGAGATACTGAAATAGATTGTAAAACAAGTAAACAATTTACTAATGCCTGAGGAAGTAAAGAATTGAGATGCTTTCAATAATCCAGTATGAATTAGTTTGGATTTGTTTTATACGTAATTTGTATTACCACTTCTTTGTGAATGCAGCACATAGCTTTTTTTTTTTTTTTGTGCAAACAGAGCTCCTGAACTATGTAAAAATTTTTCTTTTACTGTTGCTGCTGAATGCTGTTCAAACTAAGTGGAGGCAGCAGTCATCTTTTTCCTAAGTGTGTTTTGTTGCCTTATCTGCTGACAAGGCAGTCTTAAAAGCTTTTGTTGAATGAGATATTTTTGCCAAGAGGTTTCCATACAGCAAAAATATTTTGAACCTTCCTCTAGCAGAAGTATCTTGAAATTCATGAAAAATGAGTAATATTTCCAGCAGGTCATGTCTACTTGAAAGTCCTATATATTACTAATGTCTCACAGATGGGATTTCTTCTTTACATCCATCATTGGGGTTGTATTCAACAAGCTGGATAGATCTCACATCTATATTCAGTCATTCAGCTATACCAAGAAACCGATAAGAAAGAAAAGGATTTTTACTCCCATTTTAGACTTTGGAAAGAAAAAAAAACAAAATAGCAAACCATGACAACTATATAACAGATTTTGAAAATAGCTATACACGTTCTCCATATTAGAGAGCATTACTATCTCCAAAGGATTTGGAGACACTTAGGTCCTTCCAAGAAATAAAAAACAACTCCTTTGCTGACTTTCGTATTTCATTTTATTTCCCCAAAAATGGTATGAAGCAGTGCCACAGAGATAAGAACAGAACTGTTGACAGCATCAGTTTCAATCTCTATTCCTGAAGACTGTATTCTAACCCTACTGAGGCCCAGTAAACGCACAGCAGCTTAATTTACTTTTTGCCATTACTGCATTCCTGTTCCCTTGGCAATAGGCCTCATATTGCTAGTCATCCTAATTGGCGAGCTGACACGCTACATTTGTAATGCAAGGCTATTTACATTTGTATTGCAGTTTTTCATCCAACTTCTTTTAGTCCAAGGAACAGGTCACAAAAATCCACTACAGGATTACTCACCAGCCAGAGACTATTTGAGCTCTGTACATTTACATCTCCAGATTGAAAGTATGAATCACTTTTCGACATAATTTCTGCACATAGACCACAGCTCCCTGTCACCAGTTATGAAGGGTTTTGAACTTGATCCATCAGGGTCTCATCTGTTCCAAGATCTTAAACCCAGTAGAACTACAGGCATATTTCTCATTTGTCTCTCTCATCTCCTGGGCTGATATACAGGACCATTTCTTGAAAAAAAAAAAAAAATGTATTTTGATGACCTTTTCAGCAAGAAGCACCCTTACTGAGAATGAAGAATGGAAATACCACCTATATATAATGGAAACAGTGATGATAAATTGATCTCATTAATTCTTCCAGTATCTCTAGAATCGTGCAGGGTTCAAACTGAAACTGCAATATTAAAAGACATACTAACAGTACACCCTGATTCCCCCACGCTTTTGATTATTTCAGTTGAATCAGAACCTTTATGTCTATATCTGTGAATGAAATAGATTTGCTTCATGTTCTGCCTCTCCTCAGAAAAAAAACTGAGGTGCAAAAACATACCAGGAACATCATTCAGAACGAAGAAACTCGATACTCCAAATGAGATTGCAGTTAGTATATAAATAGAACCAAGACATTGTTCAATGAAGCAAGCTGCTTAAGTCAGCAAAACAATGTCGCACCCCTCTGCCCCTGGAAGAAATACATATAGTAGCTGTTCTACCACTGTTTTGTTGGAGTCTATTTTTGCTGCAGTTTCTATAAGCTACAGATTCCTTTTATTTCCTGCCTCCCAGCCAATACAGTCAGGATGAGAGAGAAGTTTTCCATCCCTCACCTCTTCTGAAAAGGCGAGACACAATTTGGTCAACATATGGAGTGATAAACTGCAGAAGAGTTGCAGAATCTCATCTCTCTTTTCCTCTTCTCATTTCTTACTCCTGTGGGTTATCACTCTCAGCAATGCACCCCAGTCACTTGAAGCTATGAATTATTCCAGACTCCCATCACACAGGTGGACCACAAACCGACCAACACAGATTGTTGAATGGTGCTGCAGACCACACCAGCGAGCAGTGCATGGACTCAACTATCCTAGATAAATAGCATCGCCAATGAGATGTTTAAATATGCACACTTTAAATTTTTGTCTGGGATCAAGCTGGACACATAAGATGCACATTAAATCTTCTCTAGTCTGTAAAAGGAAGAACTTACTCTAGCTTGACAAGTGAATAGCACATAAAGATTATTTTTTAAAAAAAAGAAAGAAATCTGAGAAGTGGTCAAGCGTTAAAAAGTCCTCCTTGAGAATTACCCTGGGGACATATGGATGGTCTTCTCACAGGCAGAGAGGAAGAAGTCAAATGATAAAATGCACTTTTTCTTTTTCCTTCAGAAGATTTGAACATCCCAGAGGGGAACAACTACATACAGCTTCATCAGAGTCAGCAGTTGTGACTTCTTAAGTACCATCTCCCTCTGTCCCAAAATTAAGTCCTTTGAGGTGTGTGGGCATGCAAAATATATCGGGGGGGGGCAGAATATGTAGAATATACATCTTTCTCTTCTTGTATAAGTCAACCAAATAATGTTTTGCACACCCAAAATTCAGAAGTGGTATGTGTTTGCCGGCTAGAGGTTGCATATATGAGTTGGTTTTCCTTGCTGTTGTAAATCCTCTATTCTGTAATCATACCTATATTAGCAAAAGATGCCAAACTGATTTGTCTGAGGGGTTTTGGGTTTTTTTTTTTGGTTGGTTGGTTTTGTCTGATTTTTTTGTTTGGTTGGTTTTGGTTTGTTTGGTGTGGTTTTGGGGGTTTTTTTGGTTTTGGGTTTTTTTTGGGGGGGGTGGTATTTGGTTTTGGTTGTTGGCATGGTTTGTTTTGGCTGGGTTTTTTTGTTTGGTTTTTTGGGGGTTTGGTTTTTTGGGTTGTTTTTTTTGGGGTGGGGTGTGTGTGTGTGTTTGTTTTTTAAAGCCTCACAGTAATCTCCATTTGCAGTAAAATACATTCCCTTCCCCAACATACTTCCTAAATAGAAACAATAACTATTTTTCCCCCCTTATCTGCAAAGAGGGGGCTGATAATCACAAAAGAATTTCCATCAGAATACATCTGTGAAGGCCACTCAAAAGTATGTGTAACATATACAAATAGATCACGATTTCCCATTCTTCAGGCATCTCAGTGAAGGCTTGCATTTATTAGTTCCAAACTCCAATAAGGCTAAAACCAAGAGATATATGGGAACTCACCATCCTGCCATCAGGCATGGAGCTCCCCTTCACATGTTCCGATTTGTAGATGCAGAAAGAAGATTTCTCACCCTGAAGTAACTAGGCATTTTGATGCTACAAGAACTCCAACATGATCACGTAAAGCTATAGACTTCCACCCACTCCCTTATCTTCATGTCCCAGAGCATCCTCAAGGATGTTGTAGTCCACAAACTTACAAAAATTAGAAACTTTAAGAAATTGTTAGCTTCCTATTCATTAGCTGAAGTATTAAAGTTACAGTATGGAGTCTCACTGTTGTAACCACGCCACACAAACATCCTCTGAAATACCACTCTGAATGACCACACACTAGGCTGCTAATAGAGCAGGGCACACTTCCACAAGGTCTCTCACATGCCTGTGCTTTGCAAGCATCTACTCAATAGCAAAGCAGATATTTTCTGAGTACAGAAACACATGCATGACCTAAGTGAGTAGGAGTCTGGGAGTAAGGGTCCTCCTCCATTTCCCAGCAGCTCTCCTCTCAAAGTGGTTGCGTTAATAAGTCCCCAACTTAGTTTTATCTATTAATGTAAAGTTTTCATGAAGGCACTGCAGTTCTTCACCTTAAGAAAACATTTAAGTAAAACCTTGAAATAAAAATCTCAATTCCACTGTGATTTTATACTATTTAATAAGTTTGCTACAAGTGAAGGAATGTACTTCTGTAAGTTTTCCATGCAGTGTCTGCTGTTTTCTAAAATTCTTTATTTAAGTTAGTTCATATGTTCACTTTATTAATAAATGAAATGAAGTCTTAAGTTCCACATCAGCTTTATATTTGCAGCTGAAGTAAAATTTATGTTATGTTGAACTAAAGATGCAGCCAAGGATGTTAATTTAATATGTGAAATATATATTTTACTACAAGAGAACTGTCATTTTCTACTTCTGAAGTCTTTGAGTTAATGTTGCAATTATGTCAAAAAGAGGGACTTGCAAATTCTAAAATTGTCTCCACTCAATCATATGAAATCACAGAGACAATAGAAAATACATACTTGAAACCAAGTTATAAATATGTTCAATCATTAAATCAAGATGAGGTTTTCATCTTTTTAAAACCATATTTCAGACAGAACTTAATGCTATGTCGTATTTAAGCACATGCTATTGTGTATTTATACACGTGCACTCAAATGACAAATACACGTATCTGATTCAGGCCATGTAACTGTTAATAAGACAGAAAAGAAACAAAACAATAACTACAGCTAGGTAGTACAAGCTGTCTGTCAAATCTCTCCTCTGCCTATACTTTGACTACGATCTAGAGCAGGGTAGTCACTCCAGCCTCCTACTGTTAAGTGTCTGGGGGTCACTCTAACCTCCCGCTGTTGAAGCATCTAAGAGCATGGAGTTCATATTTTCTGTAATTGGATCATCCAGGAACAAAATAATTGCTGTACTGGATCAGAAAAGAGGTAGTGAAGATAAGCCAAAAGGAAAGCAAATTTTTTATTCACTTAAATAATCCTAAGAGTCAATTCAATGAGATTCAGTTATTTCTAGATGCTTTAAAGGTGAGATGCATCACATGCATGATCAGTGCATACAACATAGGAAATACTGACTGCTGAACAGGGACTTTTAAAAAACAAAATTACTATATATAGATAAACAATAAAATTATCTATTTCATATAACAATGAATAATAGGCTGGAAATGAGATGAGTACCTCTGAGGCAAAAGCCTTTGGTTACAGTGCATTTGGAAGGGAAAAACAGTTTCTCTAATACTTTATATTCAAGCATGTACAAGTTATAGAAGCAGCAGTTAACCTTTAAATCTGTGTTTTTTAAGACAAACAAAAAAAAGAAAAAATAGTGTTTAATTATCCTGTTTGTTAACAACCTAATCTGTAACCCATAAAACTCCTACCAGAAAGAATACTTATGAAGTCACATCTTAAAGCATGAAATAAGATATATTTTATAAGAGCTACTTTGTAGTCAATATCTGAGAGCCATTACTGAAAAAACTTCTTCACTGTGACACTAACATGTTGTCTTAAAAAAAAAAAATCCAGCTTCAGAAACATGTAGCTGTTCACTGCAAGACACAACAGTAATGTGCTAAATGCGCAAGTCCAAGAGAGTTTTCTTCTGCCCTTCCTCTTAAAAGATTACAAGGAAGTGTATATCTGACTAAACCAAAGATTATTTATTGGATATGGCTACTTGGAGACAGGATTGCACAGATATCAGAATCACAGATTAGGTCAGGATGATAAACTTCACAGCCCTATGAAGACAGCTACTGACTTTGAATTATATCCAGCTATACAGTTTCTTATAAGTAGATATGAGGACTTTTAATTCAATAAGTGCATGTAAATGATCACTTGTGCACTGAATTGAACTTCAAAGCCACTTTTTGTATAAACTGTTTTAAAATAGATGCTCAACCAATTTAAAACATTATTTCATAGAATCACAGAATCATTTAGGTTGGAAGATACCCTTAAGATCATCAAGTCCAACTGTCAACCCAACACTGCCAAGTCCACCACTAAACCATGTCCCTGAGCGCCACACCTACACATCTTAAATACTTCCAGGGATGGTGACTCAACCACTTCCCTGGGAAGCCTGCTCCAATGCTTGATAAGCCTTTCAGGGAAGAAATTTTTCCTAATATCCAGTCTAGACCTCCCCTGGTGCAACTTGAGGCCATTTCCTCTCGTCCTATCACTTGTTACTTGGGAGAAGAGACCAACACCCACCTTGCTACAACCTCCTTTCAGGTAGTTGTAGAGAGTGATAAGGTCTCCCCTCAGCCTCCTCTTCTCCAGGCTAAACAGTCCCAGTTCCCTCAGCTGCCGCTCATAAGACTTGCGCTAGACCCTTCACCAGCTTCATTGCCCTTCTCTGGACACACTCCAGCAACTCAGTGTCCTTCTTGTAGTGAGGGGCCCAAAACTGAACACAGTGTTCGAGGTGTGGCCTCACCAGCGCCGAATACAGGGGCACGACCACTTCCCTACTCTTGCTGGCCCCACTATCTAGTGCAATCTAGTGTTTAGTGTTCTCAAAACTATGTCCTATATGCATTTCTATTTAAATGACACATGCTGAAGAACTGCCCCACAGGCTGCATGTGTCAGTCCTAGAGGAGTGAGCCTCAGAAGGTGGACAGACTTGTTCTATAACACAAGTGAAACAAGTCACCTGGAGAAACAGATGAATCCCATTTTCTAATATTAAAGAACTCTATGTGCAAAAAGTCCCTTACACAGCTTTAACATTACTGAAATTTTAAGCTCTCAAGACTTGCATGATGTTTTCAAATTATATCCCTTTAAGATATAACTGCATGATGCACTTATCCCTTCCTCCTTCCCAGAAGAAAGAGGCTAGAGAAAAAACTCATTAAAAGAACTACCAAATAGTTGCATTAAGTGAATCAACAAAGCAGGAGAAACTGTATAGAACTACATCTCTCAAAGCTTTCCTAGAATCCTCCCCATGTAAAGCAATTTGCCACACACAAATAGAAGCTGGACAGTGAGTGGAAAGAGTAGCACAGCTCTAAAAATACCCAGTGGTCAATTATTGAAACCATCTTCTCCCACTACCAAGCTGCTGTTAGGCAGAAATATACATGTACATATGTATACACGGCCCACTGTTTTAGTTGCATGGCTGAATTTCAGACCACATTATGTCTGGTCATTGGAAAGTTCTTGCACTCTGGTACCACTTCCCTGTTTGTTTACATCAATTCAGGAAGCAGTGCTCCTTGAACCTATGCTTACTTCCACTTACCTATTATTTGCACTCAGGTTGGAAGTGGAGTCATCTAAACAGTCTCCATTTAGGGTAAAACCAGAAAGGCAGGCAATACCAAACAACTCCTAGAAATAAATTCAAAATATAGGCACAAAACCAATACTGACTTAGGAAATGCTGTACTAACACCAACTAATAGTCACGTTATGAGCCTTTTTCAATATGTACTTCCTCTCACAGCATCTGTATTTTAGTGATGAACTGCACTAGCTGGAAATCCTTAGGTAGAGAGCATTAGATAGGAGAAAAACTAAAGGCTATCAGTTTGTTTCAGAAAAAAAAAAAAGAAATCAGAGAATTAAACACCATCCTTCTCAGAGATGTGAATTACAGATACTGCAAACATGGAATAAGACAGTAAAAGCTTAAGTTAGGAGGTAAATTGATTTAAGAATTAATACAATGCAATAAGCAAGCAGGGAAATAGTAGCAGTGTGGGAAGTCCAGTAATCACCTGTGCCTTTTTCATACTAGTAGTTAGCTAAATCTTGTCAGCACAGCCTCCTCTCCCCTTAGTACTGCCTCTTTGCCTCTGCACAGTAAGCTCCACACTGAAAACTGGAATACAAAGAAAAGATGATGGGAAAGCAGAGACTTTCTCTAAACTCTTTATACTCAAGAAATACACAGCTGCAGCTATGAAACAGATGAACCAGTCCCCAGCATGCAAAACAAGAATGGGATTTTTCAAGATTTCAAGGCATCCCTAGAATTTGTCAGAGAAGCACATTACAAAGAAACAACAAGCCATCAACCATATTAAGCTTTCCTACCTTAAAAATCATTACTATGTGTAGAGGGTCCCTACACTTAAAAAAACCTCATATGACAAAAACAAAACATACAAAGAAAGCTACCTCATCCTAAGGCAACTTCAAAGAACCGTATTCCCAAGCAACAAATAGCAGCCCAGCAACAGGAAACATTTCATAAAAAAAAAAAAGAAAAAAAAAATCTTAAAAAAACCCCAAACAAACCATAGAACCATCTGTTAATTACCTTTCTGGGTAGCTGCACCTCTTCAGCAGGTTGGGGCACCAGAAGAGCATATCTGGTCTGTTCTTCCTAATGTAAAGAAAGAAGCAGTAGCTGGGTCCAGGTTTTTTTAGTTACCTTGAAAAGAGCTTAATTTAATTCACCTGCTGAATGTCTGATTCTCCCTGTAGTTGCACTAGGCTCCATCTGGAGTGTGAATTAGAGCAGAGTTGGGGGGGGTTGTGATTGGGAAGAAAGAATCTGGAGACACTTTCCCCCACTAGGAGTGGGTTTTTTTGCAATATTTTATTATCAGAAGTATTTCTCAAAACTCCTGTTTATAGGAGACAAATAAGTTTTTGCTTTAGGATTTTTATGAATTTTAAACATGTTTTGTATAAATATCTTAGATTTTGTTTATACTTTGACATGATTTTTATTAAAGTTTTAAAAAGTAATGTCATAGAATCATAGAATCATAGAATCATTAAGGTTGGAAARGACCTCTAAGATCATCAAGTCCAACCGTCCACCCAACACCTCCATGCCCACTAAACCATGTCCCTAAGCACCTCATCTACACGTCTTTTAAATACCTCCAGGGATGGTGACTCCACCACTTCCCTGGGCAGCCTGCTCCAATGTTTAACCACTCTTTCAGTAAAGACATTTTTCCTAATGTCCAATCTAAACCTCCCCTGGTGCAACCTGAGGCCATTTCCTCTTGTCCTATCGCTAGTTG
>JAYKAV010002943.1:148861-162364 GCA_035582835.1 Phoebastria nigripes
CCAGACCCTTCACCAGCTTCGTTGCCCTTCTCTGGACACACTCCAGCAACTCAATGTCCTTCTTGTACTGAGGAGCCCAAAACTGAACACAGTGTTCGAGGTGCGGCCTCACCAGCGCCGAGTACAGGGGGACAATCACCTCCCTGCTCCTGCTGGCCACGCTATTTCTGATACAGGCCAGGATGCCCTTGGGCTTCTTGCCCACCTGGGCACACTGCCGGCTCATGTTCAGCCGGCTGTCAACCAGCACCCCCAGGTCCTTTTTCCGCCGGGCAGCTTTCCAGCCACTCTTCCACAAGCCTGTAGTGTTGCATGGGGTTGTTGTGACCCAAGTGCAGGACCCAGCACTTGGCCTTGCTGAACCTCATACAGTTGGCCTCAGCCCATCGATCCAGCCTGTCCAGGTCCCTCTGCAGAGCCTTCCTACCCTCAAGCAGATCAACACTCCCACCTAGCTTGGTGTCATCTGCGAACTTACTGAGGGAGCACTCAGTCCCCTCATCCAGATCATTGATAAAGATATTGAACAAGGCTGGCCCCAAAACGGAGCCCTGGGGGACACCGCTCGTGACCAGCTGCCAACTGGATTTAACTCCATTCACCACAACTCTCTGGGCCTGGCTGTCCAGCCAGTTTTTTACCCAGCGAAGAGTACACCTGTCTAAGCCGTGAGCTGCCAGCTTCTCTAGGAGAATGCTGTGGGAGACAGTGTCAAAGGCTTTACTGAAGTCCAGGTAGACCGCACCCACAGCCTTTCCCTCATCCACTAGGCGGGTCACCTTGGTCATAGAAGGAGATTAGGTTGGTCAAGCAGGACCTGCCTTTCACGAACCCCTGCTGGCTGGGCCTGATCCCCTGGTTGTCCCACACATGGCTTGHGAGCRCCCCCAAGATGAACCGCTCCATAATCTTCCCCGGCACCGAGGTCAGGCTGACAGGCCTGTAGTTCCCCGGGTCCTCCTTCCGGCCCTTCTTGTAGATGGGTGTCATGTTGGCAAGCCTCCAGTCGTCCGGGACCTCCCCCGTTAACCAGGATTGCTGATAAATGATGGAGAGTGGCTTGGCAAGCTCCTCCGCCAGCTCCCTCAGCACTCTCGGGTGGATCCCATCCAGCCCCATGGACTTGTAAGCGTCCAGGTGGCGTAGCAGGTCATTCACTGCTTCCTCTTGGATTATGCAGGGGGTTTATCCTGCTCTGCGTCCCCATCTTCCAGCTCAGGGGGCTGAATACCCTGAGGATAACTGGTTTGACTATTAAAGACTGAGGCAAAGAAGGCATTAAGTACCTCAGCCTTTTCCTCATCCTCGGTGACAACGTTCCCCCTGGCATCCAATAGAGGATGGAGGTTCTCCTTGGCTCTCTTTTTGTCRTTAAYRTATTTGTAAAAACATTTTTTGTTGTCTCTAACGACAGCGGCCAGATTGCGTTCTAGCTGGGCTTTTGCCTTTCTGATTTTCTTTCTGCATGACCTAACGAGATCCCTGTACTCTTCTTGAGTCGCCTGCCCCTTCTTCCACAAGTGGTAAAAGCTCCTTTTTTTCCTGAGTCCCAGCAAGAGCTCCCCATTCAGCCAGGCCGGTCGTCTTCCCCGCCTGTTCTTCTTACAGCACATGGGGACAGCCTGCTCCTGTGCCTTCAAGACTTCCTTCTTGAAGAACATCCAGCCTTCCTGGACCCCTTTGCCCTTCAGGACTGTCCCCCAAGGGACTCTCTCAACCAGTGTCCTGAACAGGCCGAAGTCCGCCCTTCAGAAGTCCATGGTAGCGGTTTTRCTGGCCCCCCTCCTTACTTCACCAAGAATTGAAAATTCTATCATTTCATGGTCGCTAAGCCCAAGACGGCCTCCGACCACCACATCTCCCACCAATCCTTCTCTGTTCATAAACAGCAGGTCGAGCGAGGCACCTCCCCTGGTAGGCTCACTTACCAGCTGCGTCAGGAAGTTGTCTTCCACACACTCCAGGAACCTCCCGGACCATTAATGTCCATCATTAATAGATTGTGCTTGTGTATGGTGCTCGTATGAAAATCATATCAGCATTCAAAATAGAAGAATAATGTACATAAACTCACATTTTTTTGTACTACACATTTCTGCATTAATAAATATGTATTACTACTGAAAAAAGAACTAAATTCAGTCAGGTGTATCAAGTTGTTTAATACTTCTAGCTTGAAAACTRGACGCAAATCTATACCATTGAAGCTGACGTAAGAGGAATAAGCCAATGGAGAATATATTCTCTGAGAGTTGCCATCACTAGCATTTTTTTTTAAATCATCAAAGCATGGATATGGGTATAATGAGCTGTACACAGTGTTGCTGAGTCTTCACAGCCTGGCCTTTTGTAGGATCAAAGTAGGTGTAAAGTACTACCATGTGAGAACAGAAGCTTTTCATACCCACTTTTCAATGCATTTGCACAAAGACTTTTCATTTTCCTAGAAACTTACAGGTTTCCAGCAACATGTACAGCAAGATGTCGGGGAGCTGCAAGAGCTGGCTAACCCTGGAGGGAAGGCGAGCCAGGGGCCAAGGGCACACCCAGTGCAAGCCATGCCCTCTCTGATGGGGGGGTCATCCCACAGCACCCAAACAGGGTGGGCACAGTCACATGCTAGTAACAGGGTCCATCAACAGCACCAGACATGGCAAGGGATGAACCAGGTCCAGGAGGGACATCCATCAAGGGGCAGCAGGAGGTGGGCCGAAGAGGGGACTGAGGGAAAGGCACAACACAGGTCCAGCCAGGAGCAGCAAGAGACACGACTGGAGACTGGCACACCTACAATGTAGCTCAGGCTGGGAGTGAAGGCTCAGTCTTGAGCTTAAATGGGGCTCCTGGGCCCACGTGCAGGGTTGTTCTGCATTGAGGAGGTGCTGGTTCTTTTGGGATCTCAGTAAGAAAGGCACCAACACTTAAAGCTGGTTGACAAGTTTATTAAGTAAAAGGTGGAAATAACAGAAAGAATGATAGCAATCTTATGTCCCTCCTGCTGCTGAGTGTGGCTGGAGGCCCCAGATGAGACTGTGTCAGGGTCATTAATGCCCATTAGTGCACGCAGGACCCTGACATGAGTGTACAAGATCACACCGTTCAGGGCACTTGTTGAAAGGCTTGAAATTTTACTCCTTGCCTACTCAGAATTCCCTGTGATTTGAAATACATCAAATAAATTAAGGTCAGTTAATGAATCTTTAAGTAATAGGAACACTAAGGTTTGAAGGCTGTTACACAGCTGAACTGCCCTTGCTGCAATTTGGAACATGCATTGAAAGAAACAGACTCCATCTTTCTTGCTTGCTGACCCCCTTTTCAGTCTGCTGTCAACCTTATCAAACTGTAGCAGCATCTGTGTATCTACTCATGCCTGGGCTGATGTTTTCAGTAGGCCAGAAAAGCAGCTAATGACTCAAACAATGAAAGTGTGTGTCTCCCAGTTCTGCACATTAGGCATGTTTGTCCTGACATGACTGCAGGTAGAGCAGGGACAGAAAAGAGAGCCTTGGCTGCTTTGCTCTACCACCTGGAAACTCAATATAGAGTTATATGGACACTAAAACTGGCATCAAACTGAATAGAATAGCTACACCACACCAAGAAGTCTAGCCCTAGAGCTTTATATGCAGACTTAAGTCATCATCAGTTACTGATCACTACAGGACATTTCAGAATGTGATGAAATTATTGATAAATTGTTTTAGCTTAAAAGCCATTGAATCCAGTAGATTTCATGAGCTCTGAAGAACATAAACGAAGGACCAAGATAAGCAAGACACCTAAAATAAAATCTAACAGATGGTCCAAAACCTATGAACAGGGATATTTTTTGTTTATTTTCTTTTATTTGGTTCCAAATGAATACTGTATATGTCCAGAATATTGGAAAAGTTATTTTTTTAGGAAAGTGCTAGGACCATTCTATAAAGTCCTGAACTGACCTTAGGCAGAATATTGCATTTTGTTCTCATCATTTAGTTTTGAGAAAAAGAAATTCAAACTGGAAAAAAAGGTGAAAGAAGCTACTCAGGAGACTGCAAGAGCTTAATTCATTTGGTAAATGCATTTCCTGAGGTAAACACAGAGGAAGGAAAAGAATAATACTGTCCAAAACCCCACAAACAAACACAAAAACCAACCAATCAAACAGAAAACTGTAGGAGAATTTAAACTTGCCAGGAATAAATCAGGGTTTGAAATCAGAAAAAAGTTTCTAATCATCAAAGCACTGAGATACTACCCCTCTAGGAGCAGCAGCAGAAAAAGGGTTAGATATTTTTACAATGTAACTCAGATTTGTCAAACTGTGGATGACTTTCCGTGGTGCAATTACCCAAAATAGCTGTGGACTAAACCTAATGCCTCAGAAGTCAACTTCCAGACCTATGTTCAGCTTCACAGTACACACAGAAATACCACTGCACTGAAGAAACAAAGGATCTCATTAAGTAGAGGAATTAATGCTATGTAAGCAGGTGTATATCCTGTTCCCTTCCCGCCACCTTGCCAACATGACTAGTTAGGCCAAGGCACAGAACTGCAATACCATGGTTATTGGTGTTGCCAAATTATTTCAAGCTGACTCGAGTATCTTTATAAATTACTGAGTTCTTTATAGACTACTTTATACTCTACTGAGTCAGGTAGAATCATAATATCAAACACTTCTTTCAGTATATTGCTGCTCAGACCATTTTGACAGCAGACTTCATAGGGCAGTCCTCCTCTCTGTCCCAGACAGTGGTTTCCCATTCATAGTCAAGCCTACTGAAAGCACTCTGTGTGAAAATAGTTAAGTGGAAGCTAGGATAAACATAAAGTGAAAATAAGACAAAATAACCATAACCATGATTAATCATTGACATTTGAATGCTGTGTTACTTTTCCAGTTTTTAATGCATTGATTACATTTAGCAATTAATAGTAAAATAAATATATAATAATAATAATAATTAATTATAATAAATTCCACTAGTAAACTATGTCACTATAAGACTATACTGAAATCAATGCTAAAAGGAAAGTTGCTAAATGTAGAACATTTACTTTGTAATGGAAAATTTTCAGTCTTTTGCTAATACTGTTGCAATCATTTATCTTCAAGACCTGATGCCGATGATGAAAATGATTTATGTGAAGTTGCTTGCTATTACATACGTAATTTTGAAGTATCATGCACAATTGACTTTGATGCTTTAAATCCTTTTCCCTGACAACTATGGATTCAGATCAACAACTGTTGCTTTTTTATAGAAACTAGAATTTTAAAGTCCAGTTGACTTCAGCAAAAAGAAAAGGAAGAAATTAACAAGGATCACTAAACTGAAAGTATTTGTCTCTGACTTAGAACATGAACATATTCAAAATCTTGTAAGCTATGAGGTATTTTATGGTTTATCCAGATTTAATGAATTATGAGATTAAGGGCTGGGTTTACAAGGGTTGAGGAACATTGTCCTGGTTTTGGCTGGGATAGAGTTAATTTTCTTCCCAGTAGCTGGTATAGTGCTGTGTTTTGGATTTAGGTTGTGAATAATGTTGATAACACACTGATGTTTTAGTTGTTGCTGAGCAGTGCTTACACTAAGTCAAGGACTTTTCAGCTTCTCATACTGTCCTGCCAGCAAGGAGGCTGGAGGTGCACAAGAAGCTGGGAGGGGACACAGCCAGGACAGCTGACCCAAACTGGCCAAAGGGATATTCCATACCATATGACACCATGCTGAACAAAAAAAGTGGGGGGAGTTGGCCAGGGGGCGGGAACTGGCTGGGCACCGGGTAGTGGTTGGTGAGCAGTTGCATTGTGTATCACTTGTTTTGTATTTTTTTTAATCATTATTATTCTTTTCCCTTCCTTTTCTGTCCTATTAAATTGTCTTTATCTCAACCCATGAGTTTTACCTTTTTTCCAATTCTCTCTACCATCCCACTGAGGGGGGAGTGAGCGAACGGCTGTGCAGTGTTTAGCTGCCTGCTGGGTTAAACCATGACAAACAGTCAAGCTGAAACTTGGGCTTAAGCCCAAGTTTGACTTGTTATTCTTTCAGGCTCTTTTCTCTAAACTCATTCTGCAACAAATCTGAGGGAGATGCATTCACCTTCCCTTGAGGAAGTTCTCACTGGTACTCCCAAGTTCCTCTGTGAAAACATGTCAGCACTTTTAATGAAGATATAGTCCACAATTTACCTCAGCAGGATTGCTCACGTGAACACATTTTCAAAAATCCTAAGGTATTAAGTCACTTGCTGTAAAAGGAATGTACATTAGGATGTGTTATAGCAATAATTTCTGCTGATAAAGTATCACTTTACATACTACATCCATTTTTCCAAATTATTATACCTTATATTCTGCCCAAATGGAAATGTCTAATAGGTCAGTTGCTGTAGAGAACAATAAGGGATGATCTCACTTTGACCTGTTTTTCAGTTTCAGGGATAATGTTCATTTGCTATATGTCTTGAAGGAGCTTCCAAGTGCAGGATTCTCGAGCAGGCTGGTGAAGAGGGAACATCAGAGAGGTGGATAATTACACCTCAATGTAAATGATCCAGTTGTCCAAGCCCTTATAAAGAAGTCAAAATATGTTTTCAACCACTCATTCCATATAAAAAGTAATATAAAGTAATATATATATAAACAATTTTATGTAATTATCACAAAAACCCCCCACACTTTCCCGCAAATTAATTAGCTGAAATAGGTCAATAGATGTCAAAATGTGTATAAGAAGAGCTACTCAGGAAAAAGTGGACAAAAATAGTTTGGTTTTCAGTCACAACTGTGAAAACCAGTTTTAAGTAACAGCGTTTATAAAGTAACAACCAGCTACCAAACTAAGCTACCTCAGGTCTTACATTTTGGAATAACTTCCTGGATCGTTATAAAAGATCCCCTGCAAGTTATTCAAGTCATACAGGAATTCAAAGAGTCATTGACAGTTTATATAGCTCATAATCTTCTTATTAGATTTATGTCCTTTCTCTGTCCTTATGCTAGATGTAGCATGTACAGTCAGCACAGACCATAGCAAGAGAGAGAGAACAGTTAGTGGGAGATTTTCCACTTTGGTCTACGTCTTTCCCTAAATTCATACCTGTGTTTGTTAGCTTTCAGAACATGCTGCAAAATCTGTATACTCTCCAAGATGAATGAGAAAAGTGTATAAAGTATGGCAGGATGAGAAAATCTGGGCTCCCAGGTTTGATTCCTTCCATTTCACATACACCTGCTGTCACTATGACTTTGCTGCATCTGTTCGTGGGCACTGAGAACTGCTTATTTGAAAGGGTTTTTTTTAATTTTAGTGTAAAATTCTCCAATAGAAACAAAGGTAGTCCAACACCAGCAGATTTCAAAAATGTCATATCTAAACCTCTGCCTCTAAGCACAAACATCAATACAGCCTAAAATATAAAACACTGAGGTGTCCTCATAATAATTCCACTCATTACAAGACCCACACATTTTCAACTGTATCATTAAAATGGTCTCAACCCATACTATGTTTTACATATGCAAGCAATCATATTTCTAGCATCAAAATCCACGGGAGTTAATTTACACAGGAACAATTTGCTTCTCAAAGTTAATTTTTTGTATGCAAAACTATCCCATGGGCAAAGAAAAAAAAAAACACTCAAAAAAATGGAAGAAACTTAAAGTTTCACACTGGGAAAATGGCAGGCTACTCTGGATATTTAAGCATTGTTCTGCTAAGATTACAAGGAGTAATTAAATAAGAAAAGAGGAGTGTTCACTAACTAGCAGGAACTGTCTCCCTTGAGGCTGGAGCCAGCAAAACATTCACAGGGGTGCTGACTCCAGCAGAACAGCTCGCTTGCTTTGAGCTAAACAGTGTTTAGCGGATTGAAGCCTTGATTAATAAATGGAGCTAATAACAAAGTACGAAATTAGTTTGAAAATCTTTCTGCTTTTGATTGGACTCTGTGCACAAGGGTTCACAGGCATTTCTGCCCCTTTTTTAGACCACTGTTTGTTCTGGTTTTTTTTTTGTAAAACACAGAGAAAATACTAACTTCCCGTTGGCTTTCATTATCTAACAGAAATTCTCTTTAAAAGCACATAAAGAAAAGACCAGATTTTGCTCCAAGGCAGTCAAGACACTATAGTGAATATAAACATATCAGCCACACCTCAGCACTTCTTTTCAGTGATGATTGTTTATGGAGTACAAATTTACACTGTCTTTATATCCTTGCTTAGTTGTCTTCCTATAAAGTGAATACATATGCACACATTTTGTAAACATAATGACTAATATTTAATAATAATGTTATATTTAGATATTAGACAATTTCAATTTTTATGTATATACCTGTTATTTACAAGACTGTGGGGTTTTTCATTGAAGTTTCCAATCTGTTCTCCCTGTATCAATATATTTTCCAAATTCTGCTGCATATACACTTGATATGTATATGTGTTATGTTATTACTTTGAAATATACCACTCTTATTAACATTGGATGAGCTCTAGCACTGAGAGTAAATTATAGACCATCTATCTGCATTTTAGTTTCTGCTACTACTATAACCCACCCCCCTAGAGATTAGCTTCTCATATAGTTTAGCACAGATCTAAAGAACATGATGGACAGAAGAACATCAGTTGCCACTGGAACTGGGGAACTCCAYCTGAATTAAGAGAATTAAGGTTTAATATAGAAGGTGCTTGAGAAGAAAAATTATCTGAAGAAAAACGCATGCAATCTGTTGGTCATATCTCAATTTGTTAAAAGACTGATAATTTAATTAACCAGGAATAGGAGTAGAAACAATTTCTTTGTATGCATCCAGAAATTAAATGCAACAGCCAACAGTTAAGCAAACCAGACTAAAAAGTCTATTTATTTTAGTTACTCCAAGACTTGCTTTTGGGGTAATATGTTTTGAAGAATGTTATGTTACAGCCTTGTGATGAGCACCTATACTCCTTACAGAGAAAACTGGCAAATGCCAGACTCCCCACTTTATTTTCAGAGACTGAAATACGTTGCTAAGCCTTTTGTTGCTTATAGAGGTATACTGAACAACTACCTTTTTCTTTTTAGTTTCTTTTTACTCCCATATTTTAAAGTTGGCCTTTCTATTTTAGGATTGTGTTTATCGAAAAAAATCTATTCTATTTGTAGTTTTGTGTTTAGTAATAGGTCAAAGCCTCTGGGGTTTCACACTTGAATGAATTACATCCTGGGGAATCCTGTGTACTGAGAAAGCCAGATTAATTAACATAATCAAACATGTCTCAGTAAAACTGGGATCTAAAACTACAGTGATGTCATATCCCATCACAACACCCTCTTAAAATGCTGGAATGTTCAAACTGGCAATAGGAGTGTGGTAAAGACTACATACATGAGATCTTTATTCCTTACCATTACAATATATGTGGTTTTCAACTCTGTCAGCTGGGAAGCCAATCTAATGTTTGTAAGGTCAATTTATTGCTTTTCTAAGAAAGTAAATAACTTTTACTTTGTAGCTGAATATATCATGACAAAACATTGTGGGTTTATAGATTCACATGTTTTAACAATGGAGCCATCGTTGATTTGAACTTCTGAATCTCAAGGCTCATCAAATTTTACCCAGCGGCTTCTGGATCAAACCCAGAACATACAGCTGACCTAGATTTAGAGACTTTAAATGGTGATCAGTTCTGCTCCCTCTTTAGTTATTTCAATCTTTTAATTGCTTCAAAGTAGGATTTTTTTTTCTATTCTGAATTCATCTTTTATCAGGTTCCAGTCTTACTAATTTACTACCTCTACTTATTTAAAAAATTACCTTCACTTCACAATCTTTTTTCCATCATGAAGGTGTCTAAAGACACCTCTAAACCCTTCTGTTTTTACAAGCTAAGCTGCTTTAATCTTATGTTTGAAAAGTATTCCAAACTGTAATGTTCTTGTAGCTCTTTTCAGAAACCTTTCAAATTTGTCAGCAGCCTTCTTACAGAATGATTATTTAAACATACTGAACCATAACATGTTCCAGGATTGGGCACACTAAAATGATAATAACGACTTCTCATGACTACCACTATGATTAGTTTGTTTTAATATTCCACAAGGACTCTGTCACACCAAAAAGTACATTAGTAATCCTTCAATCCATATCTGCACATTGGCTTCTCTGTATGAATACTGTTGAGTAGCTGCACGATCGTGCATTCAGTTGTATAAATTGTGTCTTATTAAAGTGAGCTACTCTATAAAACTGACCTATGCTTAGCTCTTGCTGAGTGCAAATACACAAGTTTTTCAAGTATTTTTTTGGGACAAAAAAAAAGTAATCTACCATTATGATCCACATTAGGATCATCTCCTTCCAGTAACCTTAAAGCATTTTTGACTCCCAGGCTACTCCTGGTGAACATCTCTCAAGCTCATAAATACAAGTGGTTTACTTTCAAATATACCTAAATACTGGTTCGACCAGAGGAAGAGTAGCTATACAGCCTGCTGGTTATGAGGAGAATTAGAGATTGACATCAACATATTTTGGTGAAAACTTTTCATTTCAACATACTAGTGTTTTCCATTTGTAAAGAATATGCTTCAATTAACCTCCAATACTACTGAAAGTAAATTATACAGCTCAGCTTTGTACACATATGATATACACATACCAGCTATCATGTTTTGAATGATGAGCAATATTTTATGATGTTGTTATCCTGGTAGATGAGGCATATATAAATGAACAACATTAATATTTGAGACAGATTCATACCATGGTGACACTCTGTGGATTTCATTTTTAAAATGGATGTTCAAACAAGTCTCACCTTTGAATTTACTGTATCTACCAGAATTATCAGAGATACCATAAAGATCTTCTAAAGATTGGACATAGCCATGTGTTCAGTTTTGCATAATAATGGGTAAGTCTACCAGTAGTGATATGGAAAGAATAAAAAGATGGTAATTAAAACAATAGTGAATTAAAACACTTAAAACAATTAGGGAATATTTTATCAAAGTTTGTGATTAAAAACTAAGTATGCTTCTATGCTTCTAATCCCATCGAAGTCAACAGTATGTGCTTGAGTGCTTTGTTGAACTGGAACTTTTCATAAATCAAGGCGAGTTGTTCAAATCCACTCAGAAGAGAGTACTTTAATATTCAACACTACCCATATGAAAATTTTCAAAAGCTTGAAAACAACATTGGTATTTAGCAGAACAAAATGATGCAACAAGTTGCTACTTAAAGCACAAGCAAGTGTATGTTTTTCCCACAGGGATTTTGAGAAGTTTGAACTCTGCATATCTAAAGTATAGCCTATATTTATAATTAATAGAACTGTTCCTGTTGGAGAACTGGAGAGTTCGTGCTGGTAGTTTTAACTAATAGCATCATAAAAAAATGCACTTGCCTCAGTGCAAATAAATGAAATGTTAGACCAATTCACTGTTGAAGTACATAATGCACAAAGATAAACAGCTCCTGGAGAAGCAGCTTCACTAAATACTTGTTTTAAGAGGAAAGATAAGAATTAACTGTTCTGAATATACAAAGGAAGTACTCTACCCTGATTCTGTAGAGCACCTGCATTGACAGACTGTCCTTGAGCAAATAGAGGGATTCTTTAGTTTGTTTGCTGTTATGTTTTCAGTTAAGGGTTTAACAGGTTCTTTTCATGATCATTGTTGCCACCCAGGATGATGGGGAGAACAGGAACAAAAGGATAAACTTTTTGCAAAGTGGACCTAGAAACTTAGAGTACTGAATACAAAGAGTACCTGAATTTATGTAACCACTACTAATAAAAAAAAGTTCAGTGAACAGAGGAAATAAGTTAGTGATATTCTAGTGCTTTCTTCAGCCATACACTTCAAAGGTATCAACAAAGAAATCCAAACTGGATCTAAAATGTGTGGTAGGCGTTATTATTTAGTGATACCTGCTGAGTTAAGAACTGAGGTGAAAGCTACATGTGGGATATTTTTGAAACAAAAAAGACAATATACCTGGAGGTTGAACATGTGATTGCCTTTAAAGATTTCCAATGAAATACCCTATTTCTAACACACACCCTATCCTTGGATATAAGGAATGCATAAAATCCCGGTTTCTTATTTCTTTCCTGCTACTCCTCTACTCAATGATCTTTTAATCTCTTTTCTTCTATTCTGTGTAAAAAGTTGTTCTGTATTTCACACTCTGTCTTTCCGTCTTCCTTTTTCTCTAATGAGTTTATTATACTTCCCTCAAATTTCAGTTTCTTTTACTCTGCTTCGTGTGCCTAATCTTGCTGAACCTTTGCCTTTTTCCACATCTGCTTCCTTCTTCAGCACTTGAGCTTTCTATAGCTTTTTAATAGTTTAAATAAGACTCTGGCCTGAGATAATCATGTGGGCTGTGCGACTAGTGGAGCTGCACAAGTAGTGGGGCTGCTGTCTAACATAGAATAGTGGCTGTAGGAAAAAGCAAGCCAGCAGATTATACTGAGGTGAACACTGAGAGGGGGATATGCCCAGCCAGATACATTTCACATATGCAGAGATCTGTCCCTGAACTGCTCCCACATTTTTCCTTCCATTGGTTCTCCCAGGCATGATGTAGGTGTTCAAAGGCCATTGCCTTTTAGGCTCACAGAGAGTATCCCCACTCTACAATCTCAGTCATATTTTCCTCTTCTGTCCCTCTCCAGCTATAGCCCTTCCTCACATAACTTTCATTTCACTTCATGCACAAAACATACAGATTCCCACAAGAATTTCTCAAACAATATTTCTCAATATCAACTCATAAATCCTTACCCTTTTCTAATGCACGCAGCTCCTGGCTTGCATGAAACGTTGTTTGGTTTCTCTAACAGTAACTGGAATCATCTCACTGTCCTCCTGTCAGCTGTACTTGTAAACTCATTCTCTGTTCCTCCCTCTTCTCATGAATAACTTTCCTGTTTCCCTCTTACAATGTTCTTTCCCTTGTTCCTTCCCATAACCGCTTCCACTCTCCTCCCCAGCCAAACTTTCAAACTCTTTGGATTTCCCTATTAATTCCCCTTATGGCACTAGATCATCTCTCTTTTCTAACAAGTGGAATAGAACAGCATACATATTTCCTGTGTCCAGCACTGTATTTTCAAAGAAGAGGCTGAAATACAGAGGTGGGATTTTTCCCCCTCGTTTCCTAAGAAAAAGCATGCCACCAGCCCTACAGGCAAAGCAGAGTAACTCCCACCCCTCTTTCCCCAATCCCTTCCGAGACCCAAGGTTCAGTGAATTCACCCCAGCTCTTGAACGACAGCTGTCCTGTGCAGGCATCACCCCCGCCACCCCTCTTCCCGCAGGAGGGAAGGCACTCAGGCAGGGGCTATTCCGAGCACAAACATCAACCACGAGCCCCAGCTGAGCCCTCCCCCGCGCCCCCGGCGGGGCCATCTCCCCTTCCAGGGGCAGCCCCTCCAGGGCGCCCCTCGACGCCGCCGTCCCCGCTCCCGCCCCGCCGCCTCCGCGGCGGCAG
>JAYKAV010002943.1:162705-407947 GCA_035582835.1 Phoebastria nigripes
CGCCGCGCCGCGCCGCGCCGCGCAGCCCCGCCGATGCCTCGGGCACGACCGCTCCAGGGCTCCGCGGCGGCTGTGAGCAGCATGGCCCGGATTAGGTACCTCCGCGCGGCTGTCTCGGGATTTTATCTGTGGGAAGCCGCGGTACTGCTCAGGTGAGTTGTTTTCTTTGGGGAAGCAAAGGTCCCCCCGCAGGTTTTCTCGGGCGGCCGAAATGCCTGGGACTCGCGCGAAGAGTGGCCGCGGCCACAGCCTTGCCTTACCACTAGCGCCCGGCTACCTTCGGCAGCCAGACTGTGGGCACGGAAACTAAATGCGTGGGGTCCACGCTTCACGAATGACTTTGTAACATTGCATTGCCTCAAATTTGATTTTGCGTTTTGCAAGCTGAAGGCTGTGCATTTCCTTCACCTGTTCACAGTTAGGGTTTCCCTATTTGATCTGTGAATTTTATCACTGTTTTTAGCAGGAAATGTAACATTAATGATCTTGAAAATTCTTCAGGTGCAAAGTGTCTATATGTAAAAGTTACAGAAGATAATCTGAGTTGGGAAGATACAGACTTATTTGTTACTATCAGTTCTTTCCAGTAAAAGGAAAATCAGGGATTGCGTTAGCTCAGAGGAGTCTTATACAGAAACAGAAAAAATGATAGCTGAGTGAACAGAGGATATGGTCTACAGAATTTCTCTCAAGAGGGAAAGCTTTTGCTGTACCACTGGCAGTCTAGGGTTTGTATTATGAAAGATAGCAACATATCCATAAATTATAACCTGGRTAGAAGACTGAGGTTCACACAGCTTTTTCTACTTTCTGCCCAGCACACTTTTTCTAGCTAAAGTAATGTTATGATATCAACGCAAGCATTCTTTTAATACATAGCTCTAGAAGTGTGGTGTTAGCAGCCTAAAATAAACTTGAATCCTCTGTTTAAAGGTGAGGGGAAAACTTAAACAGAAAAATCAGACATGTAAAGAAGCAGACTTCAATGTCATCATGTATTCACTGCTGATGCAGTTAACCGTGCTTGTTATCAACATTCTAGCTCCGTATCACAATAAACAGGTTATGGCATATAACATGACAATGTCAGACTATTTTAAGAATCACATTATTACCTGACAAAGATAAAAAAGGAAACTTAAATTCAAAAAGTGGTTCTCCAGAGAGAGTTTGGGGATTATACATGTAAGGGATTTACAACCACAAAGTTAAAACAGTAGCGTGTAGTGCCCCACAATGATGGCACACTTCACAGGTGCTCACAGGTTCATAGCAAATCTTTCCTTTTTGAAATTTAGTTTCATGACCTGTTTTGTATCAACATATGTAATGTAAATAGTTTATAATTGCAATTGTGCCAAAAGAAAGAGATTTTAAGAAACTGGGTCACATGGTATGGGATTAATTGACACTGGGAGGAAAGAGTAAATGCATGTATATTACAGTTTAAATTTTCCAGTTGCACTGAGTATTTAATGTTCAGAGTAGATGACCAAAGCCCTGTGTAGTGTAGGCAATAAAAGCAGTACCGTGTTATTATTATTCTCTTTCAATGTACTTATAGAACTTATTTTTCCTCTGCATATTATTTAAATGCCATCCTACTGTTGAATGATTCATCCTTTATTTTAATGATATAAAAACACATATTATATTCCAAGGGGAAAAAAAGTGAATTTGGAAAGCATACATCTATTTTGCATCACATAATTCTGGACTAACATTTAATTGTTTCAGCATGCATACAGGCATCTTATTTTGCATAAATTCAAATTATTCTCTTCAATGTCCAAATAACGGTTGTATTGCAATAGCCTTCCACTCTTAAATTGTCATTTTATCACAATGAACATGGTTACTGTGCACAAGGACTATTTAGTCTGAGAAAGACTTCAGAAAGCTGCTCAGAGTCTATGTATATCTTTGATATATATCTCAATATAGAGACTACTGGTGACTTTAGGTCTAGCAATAATACCTGAGAAACCTGAGTCAGTTCAAGACACACAGGAGTCCTCTCCATGCTTTATAATGGAAAAAGTGAAGGAAAAAAAAAAAAAAAAAAAAAGTTTAAAATACTAAAACCTGTAAAATTCCCAAGCTTCCTAGAGCCATTAATTCTAGTTCTTTTCCAACTTAAGCCTTATGAAATGATTTACATTAGAGCAAAGGGAACAGGGAACAGTAGGACGCTGCTTCTACTCTCTGTAAGACACACAGACTCCATCCTTAGCACCTGTGTAACACCCTCAGTGAGAAGATGGATGTGCTATGAATTTCTAGGAACAACCAAACCTTACGTATTTCACTTGCTCAAACATTAGGGAAAAAATAATGTATCTTCTCTTACATCATGCAACATTAAAACTTTTCTTCTCTTCGTTAACAAGCACTCAAGGCTGTGTGAGAAGACTGAAGGAACCTAACAGGAAGAACCTTCAATTCTTGTCCAACAGCCCTGAGGCTGTTTAAAGTGATTGTTTAAATTATATGCCTGTGAAGATAGACATTTAGTTTTATTTTCAGTACAGGTCAAATGAAAACAAAAAGGAATTTTTTCAGTATAAAGCTACAGGCTTGCTACTTTAACGAGCAAAGTCCCTGGGTTGGCATGCTTCACAAGAGGAAGCTGCACCTGAATTTTTTTTTTTTAAATAATAATTTTTCATCCCAAATCTAAAGGCTCTTCAAATTGAAATGACTGAAACAAGATGCATATTGGTCGTAGTAGGATCTAATTATTAATTTGATTTCTGAAAGACATTGTAGAGAGAATAAAACTTTGTTAATAGCCTTTCATAATATTGTGTATGTTTGTACTACTATGTCTTAGATTAATAACATACTTATTGGTATTATATTAATAGATTTTAGACATGAAAAACAAGGGTTTAAGCACATAGCACTCTATTATGTTTTCAGTGATATATTTGAGGACTGGGAGAAAAGCTATAATCAGACCCAAAATAAAAAATTATTATTTATTAATGACTGCCAGGCCAAGCCCCACTGTGATATTAAGAAGAGGGTAGACATGTAAGAATGAGGGTAAAAGCTAGGGAAAATAATTTAATGGAGCCTAAAAATAACTGTAATTCACTACTGAAGAAGTAAAAAAACGCTTCTAAACTATGGTTTGAAGTTATAATAATCTCTAAGACTGAGTATTGCTCTGTTTTCATTAAAGTAATACTGTTAACAAAAATTCCTCTGGATTTGCATGGATTCCAAGAGGTCACGCTGAAAGCAAGATCATATTTGTAGAGTCAACACGAAGATCATATTTGTTAGTCAAACAGTTTTATGACATTTCTAGAACTTGCAAGGGCACCAGCACAGCTCTATTAGAACTACACTGTCAGGGACTTGCCAAGGGAATCTGCTTTCTCCTTGAAGAGTATAGTATAGGTATTTTATATGTAGACTTGTGTATGGGGAAAGCACAGGATGAAAAGGTAGGTGGCACTGTGGAAATGCAAAATAGATTCTCCCTATATGATATTTCTTTAGGTATCTCTATTAGCATAGACCAAGAATCATGCTACGATTAGGTTATTGCCTCTTTCCTTGTTCTATTCACTGCCCCATTGGCCTTACACTGAAGGAAACAGTATCACAGAGACAGCTAATTGCACTTAGAGACCAGATTCTTGTGGAAAAAAACTCCATGCAACCTAACTCTGGGGTATGTCTGAGTTCACAGTTACCTGATTTTGAAATTACTCTTGCATTGCATTGCAAATTGATTTCAGATGAATAGCTTTAAGAAGCAGAAGTCAATATCCTTTAAGCCAGCTTTAGTTCCTCTAAATAATGAAAGAGAGAAAAACAACGGCCAAAAAATATTACATCTGACATATCATCACAAACACCTTTGAAAATAAAGATTTTCAGATGTTCTGATGAGACTTCAGTAGGTTATTAATATGTTAAGAATTATACCTACAATACTATTCAAGAAATAAAAGTGTCTGCTAAAATCAGAATGTGAATAAAATAGTGTGTGAAAGAAAATGTAGTAATTCAAGATGAGAGCACTGAGGCACAGTACCTTTCCTTGGCAGCCCAGACTCAATTTGAAAAGATAGTTTCTGTGAGATAAATCAGTCAACAGACTCCAGGTCCTAATGAAAAAGATCTGATATGTCTCAGGGAGCAGCAAGGGAAGGGAAGGTGAGCTGGGAGTTCAGACTCACAGCAAAGCAGGCAGGAGCAGGGTCCTACCAACAAAGTTTGCAGTCCCACAGAACCTGTGCAGGAGCAGAGCAGATCCAGTCCAAACAACAGTTCAGATTGCCAGGCAAAGCTGGTAGTGATGAGGCAGGTCCAAGGTCAAGCCAAAAAATCAGGTCAGCAGATCAGGCTCAGGATCAGAATTAGGAAGGTACAAGGCTGGGTGAAGGTGTACTTGCACTGTAGCTCGCACAGAGACCAAGAGCATCTCCCCAGCACTCCTGAGGGAGAAAGAAAAAAAAAAAAAAAGAAGCAAACAATGAACAAAGGAAAAAACAGCTCCTGAAAGAAGAGGGCTGAACCCCTGCTGAGCCTTCTACAGCTTTTTATCAAACAGCTCTGCTTCAAAGCTGGGCTGCTGCATTATCAGAGCTGGCACTGAGTCCGGGGAGCCAAACCCCTGGGATAAAGGAAATGTGCTCAGGGTCCTTATAAAATGTCAGGTGGAGAGCATCGGTGTTCCCTTGCAAAATGTACCCATAGGCAGGCATTGTACCTTCCAAAACTCAGACAAAAAGGAAGTGGGTTTTTTGTGACCAAGAATATGTAATTCAAATGCTCTCATATTTCAACTATACTAGTGAAAACACTGAAATCTCTTTGAACCAAAGATGAATTTTGTCACGAGTATGAATTTGATCAGAACTTTTACTATCCGTTCTTTATTTCTATAAAAAATGATTATTTTTGTGACGACCATGTTTATAATTTTGAGAAAGAATTATGTGTTTATAACATTATAAACTGTAAGAAAATTAAATAACAGAGAAATTTCAATTAAAACCATGAATCTTTCAATTCTTACTGTGCTAGTGACATTTTCTTACTTTTCAACCTCTCCTAATTCATTCCTAGCCAATTGATACTAACAACAACTGAAAGCAAGTAATATTGTGAGATAAGTGCTGTGCTTCTGTATGATGAAAAATGTAATAGCTCCTCTATCAGATTAGTCTTGTCCAGATATCCTAGGAATCATGACAATTAGAGAAAATGAAAATTTTTATAAGATTAGAGCTTCTTATTTTAACAGGTTTAGAATACAAGCTTCAAATGACCTTACTGAGTATTATGTAATAATACCTATAGGGAATGATTCCCACAAATCAGCTTTTCTCAAGTAATGAACAATGAAGAGCCCTTCTGTGTGGTGCTGCATCTTCTCCTTTTTATGGCTTTTCCTACTGATCTTCATGATGTTTATCGGAAGAATCAGTAAAAGGAGATAGGAACTAAAAAGTGGTAGTTTTTCTTTGACCAATATGTAGGCATTGTGAACAGATCACGTAAAAGGCACCGTTTTGAGGATGAGTATCAACTACCAGCAGAAAGGGAACATCTCAGAGAGCAGGAGAAGACACAGCTAGAAACTATGTGTAACAAGAATGCAGGACCAAAGCAGGAGAATGAGAAGAGCATCAGGAAGCAGAACATTCTGCACAGTAAAGTCAGGAGAAAAGGCGAGAATCTTTGAGAGTGTACTTTTTTCTAGCACAGACTATAATCCATTATTTTTTATGGCTTCTGAAGCAACAATAAAGTGAGTAGAAAGCAAACACAGGAGTACGAAATTATCTCAAACTGTGAGGTTGAGTTAATTGCTATTAACCTGTATGTGATTCTTACAGCTAAAACTAATTTAGGAAGGGTATCGTAAGCAAAATCAGCTATGACATTTAAAAAAGCAAACTAGTTTTTTTCCTCTTCCTGATTAAAATCTAAGCTGCAGTTATAGCTACATAACCTACTGTCTTAAGATTTTGCCCTTTGTTGCATTCCATCTTTGATATAAAATATATATAAAAATAGCTTTGATATAAAAAAAATATATTGGAATATGCTACCCATCTCACCATTGCCCAAGCCTTCACATACTATGAACAGTTTGCATAAGACTCCACTATGTCTGGAACTTATCTCCAGTTTTTTATAAAATAAAATTTTTCTCCCTTTCAGAATTTTGAAAGGTAAAATATGAGCCTAATGTAATCCTAAATAGCATCTCTGAGGATCCACAGGTACCGGAATATATAATTTCCAAGATGAATTTCTATAATATTGTCTGTTTACAAATTTGTATAATTTTTACCAACAATTAACTTTAATTAACTTTCATTTCACAACTAACCACTCAGAAGAAATGCCTAGTAAATACAGCATGGTTCTTCAGACGGTTGGGGTTTTTTTAAATTATTATTACTTTACATCTTAGTGGGTGACTGCAGAGTTTAGGGACTTTTTTGTGAAAAGTTGGTTTATAATGTTCTGGGATACAGTGGGACTTGACTATTAAAGTTTTCAAAACTACACTGTCATCTGTTAGATTCAGTAATGCAGAGGAGCGTCCATGCTCTGGGCATATGTGAGCTAAGACATATTCATCTGCAGGGACCAACTAAACTTCCAGTTTTGCGAGCAACGTATCTGCTGGCTCAGGGTGCTCTACTAGATAAATAAAATAAATGTCACAAAGTGGTAACTTGCTGGCAAAAGTAGGATAAAACTTTTCATTTTTTGAAGGGAAAAATAAAAATTTTGAAATTAGTCATGACTAAAGCACTGACTTCACACAGCTAAATTATGACTAACTACAGTAGTCTAAGGTAAATGTTAATTCTGTGCCTAAGCATTTATATAGCGCCTCCATGAAGGAATGTGCATCTCAGCGATGTTTTTCCTGATGCTGTCAGGTCGGATCCATTACCTCTGACTCAGCAGTATTAGAACTAAAATGAAAGTGGGCAGATTTCAGCATCACATCTGGACTACATCCTATAAAATACTTTTTTAAAAATCCATAGTGGGTTTTTTCATTGCTTTATTCTATGAGAAAGAATGCTTTATGCAAAATTTCTTTTTTTTTTTTT
Organism: Phoebastria nigripes; assembly: GCA_035582835.1. Taxonomy (NCBI): domain Eukaryota; kingdom Metazoa; phylum Chordata; class Aves; order Procellariiformes; family Diomedeidae; genus Phoebastria; species Phoebastria nigripes. Next base: position 169,806 of record JAYKAV010002943.1, read on the forward strand.
CCAAAAAAAAAGGAAGCAGATTTATCAGAGTTTGCAAGATTTATCAGAGTTTGCTTTAACTCTTAATTTGCAAGAGTTAAAGTAAAATAAAGTATCTTCTGTTTTCCTTCAGTTCTTGCACACTGAAGGATTGCTCAATTGTTTTGAACACAATATTGCAATTTTTTACTACACAAAGTGAATATGAAATGCACCCACTTGAGACACTAATCCATGATTACAAAAAGTACAATACAGTAGAGGACTGGAATTAAAAATGTTACTTGCAAGCAGTTTCTCCATATATGCGTTAGAATTTTACCTCCAAAACTTATTCCAAAATCCTAACACTGCGCAAATGAATTCTAAGAACATATCTATGTCTTTAACCATTTCTGTTGTTCCTGTACATGGATCTTTGGATGTAAGAGTACTCAAATTTTCACCTGTAATCAAAATGTGAGAACAAATGCACTTGTTCAGATTCCCTAAGTAATGGTTAACAGAATGGCCTTTTTCATCCTTTTTAGCAGTGATGACTCCTTCAGGAGATGAAGTGTCTTGCACATAATAAAGACCAGAACACATTTGGTCATGGTCTTTCCTTCACCCAGCATATTTCCGTTTGTTTATACAAAGCTTATAAGACTGAGATGGTAATTAAGGGGGTGCTGGATACATGGCATAAGCAAGACTAATATAACAAAGACAAAGCATGTATCTGCGGGGAAGTTTAAACACTACTTTCTGTGTGTGAAAGAGAATGCGTGTATGTGTAGCAGACCAGGATAATTTTGGTGGAAACATGAAAGGCTAGCAGCACTGTTTTTTAACCTTCACATTATTTTCTCTGATTTATTCAGTAAGGAATATACTTCAGTGCATGCATTAGGAATACTGAGTTCTGTCATTATGTGGCATGAATCCTGCCACTCTCATCATCACCCTGAAGCTCAACCCTGTTGTTCCTTAAAGAAAGTCTTATACTAAATTATTATAGTGTTGATTCTGGATAGAATTAATAAAAAGGAAAAAAAATTACTTAATCTGTGTATCTCATGTAAATTAACACAGCTGGTTGAACATCACCATTCCTGTCTCACAGAAAATTCCAAAGCTCTGAAAAGATTTTGTTGTTTTTTTCAATGCATAAAAGGAGTTTTAAGTTGCAGAAAGCAGGAAAAAATCTCTGTCAATTCTGTGGGGGAGATGTTCAGAGAAGTTTTTGAAAGTTAGAACCCAAGACCCCACCTTCCGTTCCCATTGACATTAGAAAACTGATTGTGGCTGACAGAATAGAAAGGACACTGGACAATATTCCACCCAAACCTGCCAGCATTTCATTAAAACAACATTGAAACAGATATGTTTCTGCAAAACTCTATTTCAAGAAATTAGTATTTTTCCAACTAGAAATATTTTGTCTTAATTGAAAATTAATCAATAGTAATTAATCAATAGTAATAACACAGTATCTACACTATAATTAGCTGACTAATCAAAATAAACAGTTTCATGAGAAGTGTTTTGGGAAAGAACTTCATATAACACTGAGTTCTATTTACTGATAAGTTTTGACTTGTCTGGGCTGTAGTCCTGCTTGCTCCAATATTTTATTTTAAGGTGAGTGACTCTTCAGGCTATATTCAGTTTTTCTCTAACTGAACTTACATCTTATCAAACATATTTTGGAGAAGAAGTCTCATCTTCTAAACAGCCATCTGACATGCTCACTGAAGGTACAGGACAACACTGTTGTACTGATACAAGCAGAGCTTCCCTAAGGTAAATGGAATAGTGTTTAATTGAATTGTGCTTCAGTCTTCACAAACCCTGTGTTTTAATTTGAAATCAAATTTTTATCTAGTTTTTATAAACCCCAACCATTTCATTCTATTATAAGATTTTCTGTGAAGACTTTTATGAATAGTAAAAGAATTGTTTGAGAAGAAACATATCAAAGAACCCCAAATTTCAGTTTCAGTTATGGTTTTCAACTCATAAAAGTGGATTTTTAAAGCAAAACAAGGCAAGGGAAGAACAGAAGACTTATGACATTCTAAATGGTCATTAATTATGATTACAATAAATATCTTTTCTACAGATGCACACTTCAGTGGACACTGTTCCTGTTTATATTGAGTGAGAGTACAGCAACCTAGTGGATGCAAAGTAAGCTTATGGGGCAATGCCACAACAATAGTAAAATATCTAGGCAGTGAATTAGAACTAGAAAACACAGTAATATGCAGCTCTACAATTTAAAGGACATTTTGGGATGCATTCAAAATACAGGATCAACCAAGCAGCTATAATCTGTAGAATTCTGTTTTCAGTATTCCCAGGTTGCTCCTAGATTTGGGAAGAGTTTGCCTTGGGAAACAATAGTTTGCAGTTTTTAGCCAGGCAAAAGTCTCATTTTAATTAATTCTCCGTTCAGTCTAGTGTTGCCTCATTGACATCAGTTGAATTACTATTCATTATGGTGGTGAAAGACACCAGTCAGTCCCTGCACAAGTTCAATTGATTAGAGGAATCATTCATTAATCACAAAAATAAATGTAATTGTTCAGCTCTGACATGCTTTTATAGAAGGATATCTGGTGTTATAAAAGATAATATTCTGAAATTATTTTACTTGGTCATTTTGCAATTTACCCATTACTCCAATAACTTTTCTCCATTATTCAGTCAATATGCAAATTAGTCTTTATAGTAAGATAGTAATGCAAGTTCAGAGTACTATAAATTAGTGATTTACAGTTTCTATTTCCAAAGATATTCCGTTTATTTTAGCCAAGTATTATCTGTCTAAAAAAAAACCCCAAAACAGGTAATTGAATTTTGGGAAGATCTGGCTATCTTTAATTCAAAGTTAAAGTTGTCAAAAACTTAGCCCATGCAGTAGGTCTTCGGAAGAGTGAGAGGTTTGTCAGAATTTGAATATTTGAAACATTCTCTGCTCCTTGTATAGCTGATTGAGTCAGCTTTTCCCTAAAAAATGTAGGTTGAATAAATTAAGAAACAGCAAGAAACTAAGACCTGAGTTTAGAACATTTATAAAAATAAGGTATACAACAGGTACAAAAGCCTACTAAGGAAGTAGGTGCTTCTGGGAAAACAATGAACAAATACTCAGATTAGAGTCATAATTCATAAAATGTCTTAAGAAAATTCACATGCTGCATAGCTGAAATTGGCAACAATAAACTTGTCTTAAACAAGAGAGAAAAATTAGAGGGACAACCTGTAGTTTATTGAATTCATATCTTAATTAAGCTAGAAAGCCATGCCCATAGGATTATGAAGAATGCTGACAAATTAGTTTTCTTCCTTTACCCTAAGAGATTTTTTTTTTCCAAGGGGTGTGTAGGAGACCAACTGGCAGCTAACACCAAGGCTAACTTGTAACCCCCGGAACAAAGAACTGTTTTCTCAGAAGAGGGCGGACAACGACAGGAGACAAAACTCAATAACGGAGCAGGGGATGGAGATCCCCTGAGCCTGTCTGAGGAATGTCCCAAACACTCGCAAGACTGGGGGATGGTGAATCCCAGGAAGGAGAGTTAACTGGCTATGGCCTTGGGGGAAGAAACATGATGACACCGTAAATTGGCCAAATAAGGGAGTACCAAGATAAGCGCTAAGAGAACAAGAACCGCTGATAAAACCGAAGAAACAACTAGTTGAACTACGGGTCAACTATCCTAATTAGCATAGTAAAAAACCCACCCACCAGCAGGAAAAGCCCCCTAACCAACAAAGCCCCTTCCTCACTGAATATGTGCAGTAAAAAGAAAGGGCACTGTGACTTTAAGTGAAGACGAGGCATACAAGAACCAATAGAAGCGAAACTCTCAGAGCTACGAAACTGCCACCACAGCAGAGGGGCAGTTCGAAGTGAACAGCGGGCATGAAAGGGGAAGGCAAGTGCCATGGGGGGAACTTTTGAACGAGCGCTCCTACAGACCAGTAGACCCCCGTTGGCTGGACCAACGCTGGAACCGGGACTGGTGCTCTCGCTCTCTTCTTCTCTCTTTCTTTTATTCTTTTTCCTTTTCCTAGTAAGTAACGCAAGGCATAAACTCCCACAGCAGTGGTGAGCAATAAGCTTTTCTGCTACCAAATTATTTACCAATGAGCCTAGCTATGGAGTAAAAGTCTTTGTTTATGTACAGACCTTGAGTGTCGTTTCACCTTAATCCACACCGAGGGAATTTATGAATCTGAGTCACCTCTGCCTCCACACAGGCGGGACGTGACAGGGAGGTAGTAAAGCATTGTGCTTATATATATGTACTGAGTCACAAACAAAAACAAGTATATACAAATTTAGCCTCATCTAAAATATAAAGCCCTTTGACCTGTAGAATGATGATCAGGTCAGAGTGACTTAATCAGAAGACTTAAAACCCCATTATTCTCTTTTTTTTCTCTCTATTAGGAAAAGCTGAAAAACTCCACAGCAATCCAAAGCTTTTTTAAACTCTAGTACATACAGTAAATAAGCTATAAACATTATACCATGTTACTTCCATGACAAACAGGACTGGAGGAAGACTGTAGGGCTGGAGGAATTCTCAACTGTATTAATAAAAGGGAAAAAAATATGACACCATAAAGGTATCAGGAACATCATAACAAAATGCTTGTAACCTACAAAGAGCACTAAAATGCAATGTTACTTCAGTCACTGAAACAGAAAAATGAAATTTTTCCAAATGTGAAAGAAAATACATTTTTAATAGTTGCATTGAAATGCAATCCCATATATTTTTCATGTAGTTTTCATTTCTAACCACTAAAATAATAAAGAATGGATAATTAGTGATCTTAAAATGGAAATTTATTGTTTGTTGCACATAAAAATTGTTACTTTGGCTGAAAATGTGTCCTGATGTAACTCTACTTATCTCTGCAGCATTATATTGAAAAATTAATCTGACCATTTGAACTTATTCAAAATAAGAGGATAAAAGGGCAACCAGAAAAATCTAAAACTGTGAAAAATCAGTAGAAAATCTAACTTGTCACAGAAAATATTTTAAATTCTCCTGAGCATTTTTCTTAGAAAATACCTCTTTAAAATCTTGGTGATACAATGCTTCTGCTCCTGCTAGTTGAAGTGACAGTCTTTTCTCTGGCAAACCTGAGTTAAGAGTTCTGTGCTTCTCTCTGATCTGATAAAATTATTATTATGTGAAATATTGCAGGATATGAAAATCTGCATTTTCATTGCTTTAGGAACTGACAACTTCATGACCTACAACAAATAAAAGAAATTTCATCTTTAATTAGCAAGCAACACATTATTGTCAGTTTCAACAGAAATAATAGGAAAAGTATTTGGAATCTCAGTCTTTTTTGAGACATTGCAAACTTAATTCTTTCTCCTTCATTTACTATCTTTGGGTTTAATACATGTCACCCTCTTCCACTACTCTTTCACCATTGGAAACTCACTTTTCTTTTTTTGTTTTTTTTTGGTCCCTCAGAATGAAATTTATTTATTCACCAATAAAGCTCAAGTAGAATTATTTTTGTGCTGCAATAGAAAGGAGTTGGAAGGAAATTATGTCCTTGCATTAACCTTGAACTGTAGAAGAAGGTAATGTTACCTAATTCAGGCATCTAAACTAGGAGTTCAGTTACCCTGGGTTCACAATGTAGATAAAGAGACTGAGTCTTCCAAAAGGTAATTCAGAGAAGGAGCTGAATTTTGAGTCTTGTTTTGCTCCTCAGAAGAAACTCTTTCTGTGTAAGCTAGAATGGGACAGCAGTGACAGCCGATTCTGTTTGTCACTTTCAGGACTGGATCCATGCAGCTGTGACCCTCGGACACAGCTCCTGGCTTTCCAGAATGGCCCTGACTTTTCATGAATCAATATTGCTGATGAATGGCCTCCAATAAGAGAAGTCTATTTGTTTTCTGTTTTCTGTGCAGGATTTTAATTTCCAGTAGAGTGAAGAGATTGCTTTAAAATTTTATTTCAATTTTTTAAAAATATTTGCTTTAAACATATTTATCCCCCCTTCTGAGCTCCCATTCCACAATATTTGCCTCATCTAACCTGATCTCCTTCTATGACAAGGTGACTCGCTTACTGGATGAGGGAAAGGCTGTGGATGTTGTCTACCTAGACTTTAGTAAAGCCTTTGACACCATTTCCCACAGCATTCTCCTGGAGAAACTGGCTGCTCGTGGCTTGGATGGGCATACGCTTCACTAAGTATAAAACTGGCTGGACGGCCAGGCCCAGAGAGTTCTGCTGAATGGAGTGAAATCCAGTTGGCGGCCGGTCACGAGYGGTGTCCCCCAGGGCTCAGTTTTGGGGCCGGTCTTGTTCAATAGCTTTATCAATGATCTGGACGAGGGGATCAAGTGCACCCTCAATAAGTTTGCAGACAACACCAAGTTGGGCAGGAGTGTCGATCTGCTCGAGGGTAGGAAGGCTCTGCAGAGGGACCTGGACAGGCTGGATCGATGGGCTTGAGGCCAACTGTATGAGGTTCAGCAAGGCCAAGTGCCGGGTCCTGCACTTGGGTCACAACAACCCCATGCAACGCTACAGGCTTGGGGAAGAGTGGCCGGAAAGCTGCCCGGCGGAAAAGGACCTGGGGGTGCTGGTTGACAGCCGGCTGAACATGAGCCGGCAGTGTGCCCAGGTGGCCAAGAAGCCCAACGGCATCCTGGCCTGTATCAGAAATAGTGTGGCCAGCAGGAGTAGGGAGGTGATCRTSCCCCTGTACTCGGCCCTGGTGAGGCCCCACCTCGAACACTGTGTTCAGTTTTGGGCCCCTCACTACAAGAAGGACATTGAGTTGCTGGAGCGTGTCCAGAGAAGGGCAACGAAGCTGGTGAAGGGTCTGGAGAACAAGTCTTATGAGGAGCGGCTGAAGGAACTGGGTTGTTTAGCCTGGAGAAGAAGAGGCTCAGGGGAGACCTTATCGCTCTCTACACCCACCTGAAAGGAGGTTGTAGCAAGGTGGGTGTTGGTCTCTTCTCCAAAGTAATAAGCGATAGGACGAGAGGAAATGGCCTCAAGTTGCGCCAGGGGAGGTTTAGATTGGATATTATGAAAAATTTCTTCACCAAATGGGTTGTCAAGCATTGGAACAGGCTGCCCAGAGAAGTCACTATCCCTGGAGGTATTTAAAGGACGTGTTAGGTTAACGGTTGGACTTGATGATCTTAAAGATCCTTTCCAAACTAAATGATTCTATGATTCTATCTGCAAGGCTTTCAAAAGTTAAAATTTTTTATTGAAATAAAACACAGAGAATTGCATTTCTCTTCTGACACAGCTATCTCAGCCAGTTTAAACACATCACACCTCAAAAGAACATCTGTGTCATGCTACTTGACTGAACGAATGTATTTTAATGACAAATTGTGCAAAAATTTGAAAAAACCTTAGTTTTATCCACAAAAATCAAACATATTAATATTGTTTATGCTTTACATTGATGCATTTTTTTGTCTAAAATTGAAAATAATTTTTATCTTTTTGAAAGAGCAGGATTTATTATTTTTGTACAAACAAGGAAAACACTTTAATTTAGATGGGCTTGAGGCCTTCAGTGCTCATTCTTGTTAACATTTATTGTTTTTTATCTTAAGCTGTCACATTCTGGAACATTCTTCCRTCAAAAATATTTTTGTCAGGTTTATGTTCACTCTTGGAATAATGTGTGCAAATTCTATATACTATGAACTCTGATCTTGTTAGTCCTTTACCTACTTTAATTAATAGATCAGATAATTAGAGACACTCCCTTTATAAAAATATCCTATGCTTCTGACCTCTTCAAACATAATGTTCGCTTTTCCCATTAATCCTACCAAATACATTTAATGAAGAGATCTATATTGCACAGAAGAGAGTTTAAAGACTCTCTTCATACCACAAAATCTTACTGCCACAATTTTCAAAATACAATTATCAAGGCACTGTCAGATGATCAGACACCACCAATATGAGGATCATTTCATTTTAACAGACCTTGTTAATTACATGGTTACACTGAATAATTTTTGTTTTAAAATTGATGAATTCTACCACCATTACTTACAGTTACAGAATCAAGGGAAGTAGTCATGAGATTAATTCACCTAACCATTATTGGTGAACCAATGAATAAGTACCAGTTCAGATTAATTTACTGAAATGCTTTTGTGTATTGTTGTTTGTGAGATGCAACAGAGTGTGTATTGGCTGGCTGCTGGTTTTGCTTTCCTTATGAATGTGTTATTAAGTTCCTTAAGCTTCTCTGCAAAGCTTTTTAATGTAAAGTACATTAAAAACATTCAAACATCAGCTAGAGAGAATACACCACAAACAGAAGATCTAATTGCTCCAGGGGTTTGGCCACACTTGCTGTCTGAGAGAATAAGCTAAGTAATGAAATGAAAGAGCTATTGGACCATCATAATGCATGCAAAGCATCATGTAACAGCTCTGTAGTATGCATTGTAAGAAGAAATACAAAACTTCTACCTCTCTGAATGGCTAAGATGGATTGTATTTGAGATGAAAGAAATAATTTATGATCAGATGAGAAAAATCAGCAAGCCAAATATGACAGTACTTTGGTGTTAATATAAGATTTTCAAGATAAAATACATAGATAGTTTAACTATGGAAGGAAGAAAATGAACATACCATCTAATTCAAAGATAATTTGTATCAATTGTATTCAAAACTAAGTTAGTGAGACTCTGGAGACTACTCTTAGAATAACTTGGATAAACTAGGGGACTGCCCTAACTTGGACTTGGAAACTCCCCTCTGGGAAGTTTCCAGTGGACGATATCATTACAGCACATCATACTCTTTCTTTATCTCTGTCATCCACCTGTAGCAGCAACAAACTGGGAAGAGTGAGCAAATGGTGTAAGATGTAATTTCTTCCTTCACCTCTTGTCTATACTATTCTTATTAAGCCCTTCTGGAGGGCTACAACCTTTCTTATACAAAAGTTGACAGTAGCCCTTTACTTCTTTTCTTCAATATTTTCAAATAAATAGATACACTTTTAAGTCTGAAACAACACACTGAAAGTGATTTTTAAGAACCCACCTTGAAGATGAAAAGTTTAAAAGAGAGAAGTCAGTGAAAAACAGTACTTTCTGCAGCACGCAAATGATACAAAAGTCTCAAAGGCAGTACAATTGAAATTACTTTTGAAAATATACCTTTTAAAATAAAGTATATATAAAGCACTTTCATTTGTAAAGTCTCTTTCCTTTATTTGTGCTTTGGTAAAAATGTGCAGAGGTTTGGGGCAGGTAGAAAAGAGACAGGTTATAAGTAGGAATACAGTGGTTCTTCAAAAAACCATGGGAAAACAATGTGATTTTTGTAGCTTTAAATGTTTTAGAGAAGGAAACATTTGTGGATATTGTGAAATTCCTTTTGAAGAGTTTTTCTCAATCATTTTCTTTTGGAGGAAGGGCAGACAGTGAGGTTTTCTCTCACAAACATGCCTACTTTAAATAGACATTTCAGGAGCACAGATTCATGACCCATGCTTTCTCTTGCTAGCTAAATTGCCAGCTGCTAGATGAGATCTCCCATTGAAATTCTGTAGATGTTGGTGCTCTGGCTGCATAGCTATGTTAACTATATATTTTTTTCGGAGTTCTGTAGTAGTAATTATTTTAAACATATAAAAGAATCAGTAATAATGCAAACATATCCTCAGCAGAGGGGTTAGAAAAGAACTGAGTCCCATCACCTCCAATCACAGTCATACATGTCACAGCATCCTAATATCTACCTCCATCTTGAAACACACAAGACTTTTCTATCTCTACTCAAAGTGCTAAACTATTCCTGAACTAAAGTGTTTCTGTGGCTGAAAGTCTTTTAATTTATGATCTAAATTTATCCCTGGCCTTTTCATATCCATTTGCTTTCATGACAATGTTATTTAGCTTAAAATTCTCTATCCCAGTTGAAACCAGGACAGAAAGGAATTGAGCAAAATGGGCCAACGTTACCACATGTAACCTGCAACTGAGATTACAGGTTACAGTACAGGAAACTGCAAGCCTGCAGCCCAGCCCCAGCGTAGAAGGACCCTGAGAAGACACCATTTTCCACTTTGAACTATGCCCGTTACTTCCCTTCCTTAAGCTCTTCAAGTCCATAAAGTGTCTTTTGGCAATCTGAAGATTTCTGTGTGAGATTTGTAATGTCTACTCTGAATTTAGCCTGCTTTTCTATATATCATAGGTCATTCCTTTTCACCAAGCTAGCCATATATGAAACACAATACCTTATATTTTGCTAAATTGTTTCTTCTAGAAAGCTGTACTGTCTTGGCTGGTACAGTTTGATCTTCTGTTAAGGTACCTTTATTATTAAACTGTGTGCCTAAACTCCCATTTGAATTTGTCTGTCTCTCATTGATTTTTCTTCTGCCTTTCTTCTTTAGATAAATGTCCAGTGTTTTCTGCTCCTTTGAGGTATTTATACACTTCAATCACGTTATTTTTCAATCTTCTTTTTGATAAACTAAGCAGATTGAGTTCTTAAAGTCTCTTACTTTAAGAAAATTTCCCTGACTCTCAGATCATTGTTTAGCGTCTTTGTTCAGTACCTTTCCTAATGCTTTAATGTCCTTTTAAAACTTGGACATGGAATTTGATGCAATGTCCCAGAACTGGTCTCATTAATATCATATAAATTAATAAGTAACCTTCATGCTTCTACTCACTCTTTCAATCTTTCCACACCACTGGATAACACAGTAGCGCAGTGAGAACTTTAGCACAACAGTGCTGAGCTGTTCAACATGAATTCTGAATCCTTCTTCAGACTCAACTGTTTTCTCCAACTCTGCCCACATTCCCAATTCATATATCTCTTAATATCCTTCCTCTGTCTGTTTTAAACTGTTCTACTTACATGGACTGAACTTAAGAAATGGGTTATTTTCTTGCCCTCATCAATATTTATACCTCTGTCAATTTTTTTTGCAATTTTTAGTTTTAAACCATCAATGATTTTGTATTTTCTTTCCAGATCACAGATGGCAGTGCTGAACACCATTCTTACTACAACTCGCTACAGCAGCTTTTTGTCTAGAATTTAGGATGTGGATGCTGATCTAGAGAAGCAGCATCTTGGCTGTGCCGGGCTGCTTCTTACTCTCTAACATTTATATCCCACTGTAAATGTCTTCAGCTTGACCTAACAGTTTCTGACTCAAATATGACTTCTGGTAGGTCATGCACTGTCACAGACCTGTGATTCAGGATGTTTCCCTATCTTAGTCCATGAAATTCCAACTTGACAGTTTTCAAGGCATGATGCAAATCTCATCTCTCCTCAGATTTTAGGTGAACACTGATTTAACAGACCGAATAGACCAAAGACAGGAGTAATTATAGTCCTGGTGATTCTAATTTTCTGTTCATGCCTGGTTTTGTGTAACAGCTTATTTGAAACAAAAATTCTTACTCTAACTTTTGATGGTGTAAATTCAGCCAGTCACAAATGATTTTTTGAATACATCATTTGACAACATTTTCCATTTTTTTCTTGATTTTTGTCCACTACTTTAGTTAACAGATTTCTTTTTAATTGTTTGGTAAGATTTAATTTACATTGTAAAGATGTTCAGGACACATTCAGGAAAGTGAAATAAAGTACTGCTTTAAGTCTGAAATTGGAAAATGGTTTAACTCCTTATAACTATTAGTAATATTTACCAATAACCCACGGGAACAACTCAGAATTACTACCAGGGCTAGCTTTCTTGTTGGTAACTTTTCCCAGTAAAATATGAATAGACCAGACTGGGAGGTTATAATCTCTCTCCAATAAAAGACTTCAGCAATGGGAAGCCTTCGCTGCCTCTACCTGTGAACAAAAATGTACAGCTTTTCTTCTTGGTAATTTAAAGTTGCATAATGACTTTATGCTAATCACAAGTCTATTGTAGCTTACTTTTGAATGCACCACAGGATAAAAGTTTTGCTGATACTAAATTCTTATAATTCTGCCTGTAAGAAAACGCATGCACAAATTCTTTAAAAAAATGCAACAGGTCAGAGTAAATTGCCTCTAGAGTTGTGCAAAGCCATTCCTGGAATTTGAAATAGTTGTGTATCGAGGAGGAAGCTATTTGCATTAACACTAAAAGGAGCTAAATTCATACTTCATTAAAGGAGTGTAACTTTCTCTAACCACTTAGCCAGAGGATTATTTTTCAGAGGCAATGTACAATAAAACTGAAGACTCCTTACCATGCAGAATTTTTATGTTAATTTGTAAACAGAAAACCCATACTTTGCCAGGTAGGCCTTCCTAAAATCCACGGCGTTACTCATGTTTTACTATATTACCAAGTCTTGGTCCTTTTTAACTACAAGAGTGTTCCATAAGTCAGCTTGGATAGATTAAAGTATTATTTGTCCAACAGTATTCTTGAAATACATGTTTTTCATTAAAGGTAATTTGAATTTCTGCAGAATTCTGCAGTGCTCAACCAGCTTTTACTCAGTAACACACCAAGCTGAGAAAAAGGGAAAACGCTCCTTGAAGAAATATTTAGTTACAAATTACAGCTGATTTCTAAAATAAAACTTGCTTATACATAATGTATTGATTATGCTGAATATATTGTTTTCAGAAGCAGGCAATAAAATTATTCAAGATATTCTGAGACTCTTAACTGACTAATGAAAGCAAATGTTAATGATGGTATCATACAAAAAGGTAAATGCCACTTTGAGAAAATCCATAGTCACAGCAATTACTATTTTTCCTATTCACCATTAGTTACCGTAATTTCAAAGTATTCTATTCCATGGCAGCCTCTAAAAGCAACAACTACAAGTACAACAAAGAAAACTTTAGAAAAAGAGAACTGAAAAAAGGACAAACAAACAAATTCTCCGTTCAGGGAAAGTGATTGATATTGAAGCTAACAATGGGCCTTTCTATATTTGTGTTCTGGAGAATTTATTTATATCCAGAATAAAAATATAGGATATATATATTGTGTAGTGTAGGAATTCTATATACCCTATAGAATAGAAATGTAACTTTCTTCTGCAAAAGTATAAGAAAGAAATCTAAGTGGTTTTTTTATATATATGTATATACACAGTATCTTGATTCTCCTGCCTTGCAAATAGATAAAATCCAGCAAAGTATAATTGGACACTCATATTTTATTTGCTTTATAACCATGTATGATGTTTTCAGAAATATAAATGACTATGAGTTGCAATAATGTGATGAATCAGATACACTCAGAATGATTGATAATGAAAATTATGTCAGAGGCCAATAGGATAATTTCAAATTGATTTAGAAAAAGAATATGTTAAGTACTTACTTTCTCAGAAAGAGAAATATATTCTCCAGCTATGGGAAGAAATAAAGAACTAGGTTAGCTACTGAAGAGATTAAAGAAACATTTTTACTGAAAGATAATACTGAAAGAGATTCCAAAGTATTCAGAACAATTTAGAATTATCCAACAATTTAGAAATTTATGAACAATCTAGAAATATGCAAATAAAATTACACATAGAATAGAATAAACACTAGATAAGCAAATAAGCAGAAGGATTAATTTTTAACTCTCTGATTTCAGTTAATATTAAAATTAAAAGACTTAATTGCTGGTTTAAATTAAAATATGAGTAAACCACAGCATTCTAGAGGTTTCTATGTTCATATTCCGTGTATGTCCAAATTTGTAACACTCAAGTCTTAATATGAAATAATTTTTGATTTAAGATATTGAATCCAAATTTCAAATTTGAAGACAGATTTTTTTAGTAGACCTTCTAAATGAAAGTTGCCATAAAACTGTACCTTTTCATGTCCTGAGTAACACAGCCTTGGGAGGAAAAAAATGACATTCACAGTCTGCACTTAACACGGTATCTGCATACACATACCTGTATGGAATTTTTCCATTTTGGAACTCCATCTGTTGTTAACAAGCAAAGTTCAGCATAGGTTTTTATGAGTTAGAAAATTCCTAAGGGTTTTACATTATTCCCTGTGTTTACTTCTAAACAAAGGCATATTTAAGCACTTCTAAAAGATTGAATTGGCATTAAGAGGAGACAATGAAGTGGGTAAGTCAAAGAGATTCACATCCTTCTGCAATAGATTTTTGACTAGAAGTCAGCACAAACAGGAAAAGCTCTTTATCTTTTTTGAGACTCCATAAGCCACAAATGGTTTTAGTTGCACTGTGTATCACAATGTTACTCACAGTTTTATTTACAGATATATTTACTGACTGTGTTGTTTTTTCAATGTGTTGGCCAGCACTTGAGTAAGAGTTCCACAACAATAAAGACCTTTTCTTTGGGTCCACATGGCTGATTGCAGTGCTGATACTTTTCTCTCTTGGCATGTGCAGAGCACACTTTAGAATGTCAGTGGGAGTTCCGCATACGTATGGAGAGGAGGCTGTAGGAGATGACATTTGCCATGTGGCCCTGAGATGAAAATTTTGCCCTAAGATAGTTCCTTCAGTAAGTTGTGGGGTTTTTTCCACCACAGCAGTCACTTTTGTTTCAACAGAAAATGAACCTCTAAGACAATGTTAATGAATACCATTTGCCAAGAGACTCTTTGCTATCTTGTATTATGTTTAAATATCAACATAAAACATTGGCTGAACAAAAACAGGTGGTAGTAGTACTATTCTATGAAAGATCCTTACTACTTTTTTTTTTTTCTGATATAGGCTTCTATTCCACCACACCCAGTTAAACAGACCAACCTTAGAGTAGACTCCAAATTATGACATTCCACATGCACTGCTATTTGTGTAGATTACATTATTTAACTGTGATAATGGATTGATTACTGTTGACTGGCAGTGTTATTAATCTCCAGAAGTCCTGAAGAAGAAGTAACAGCAACCTATAATGATGCAGCTTAGGAAAATAAAATTTGCATATAAAATGACAGATATAAAAAGAACTTACAGTTTCCATTTCTTTGCTACAACTATTTTTGAAGCATAAACTAGCTTGAAAGGCAATCTTAGCTTTGCTATTTTCCTGTTCATACAAGAATGAACTAAGTGATTGACTGTGTAAAATTAGTTTCCCTAACAAAATCTCTAACAAAATGTTTTGTTCTCGTTTTTTGTTTGTTTGTTTTTTCTTGCTGTTAGCTTGGTAGCCACAAAGGAAACAGACAGTGCAAGATCTCGCAGCATGCCAATGTCACCATCTGATTTCCTGGATAAGCTAATGGGTAGGATGTCAGGCTATGATGCAAGGATCAGACCAAATTTCAAAGGTAATTTCAAACCTAAACTTTCAGGTTTTCAGTATTTCAGTATTTCTTCTCGCACAAATGCAGTTTGTGGAACAAATACGAAAACGAAGAAGTACACTCACTGAAAAAAAAAAGTGCCTTCTTTTGCCTTTGCCTATGACAGTTCATTTCAGTAGCAATATGCTCTATTCCTGTCACTTTCACAGCTGCCCAAATGCAGACCTTTTGAAAATTTAGCTTATCACTGGATTTCAATTGTCTAATAGGGGTTGGGTTTTTTTTTCTTTTCTGAAATGCTTGTTAATGGATTCAAATTCCCACCTTGGACTACCATAGCCTGAAGCACTCCAGAAAGCAAGTTCTGTGAAAGACAAGCCAAACCCTCATACCTGCCTGATCCTAACTAAAAGGAAGAGTGTGTTAATGACATGACCATCAGAGTCAAACTCAAGAGAGTTTATCTTAGTTACCGAATCTATCACCAAATTTCCCTGTGACATTAGATTCCTCACTCCTGTGCCCCAGTTCTGCTTTGAAATGGCAAAAGGGACCATCTTTCTTCGTGTTCCTTTCCCTATTCTCAGTTGTCCACTGAAACTGCAGGTTCTCAATACCTGGAAATGTCTCTTGGCGTGTGCCTTTTATGCACTTATCACAAAGGAGATTCAAACAAGACAAAGGAGATTCAAAGAAGATTGGAAGTCCAAAATTTGCAAATGCAATGATTACATCTTCCGAGGGTCTTAGCGCAAACCCTATTACCCAGACTCAGGCATGCTAAAGTAGAGTATTTAATGAAGGATTATACAAACTATATTATTATAGAAATATACAAACTATTATACAGACAAATACCACCCCTTCTAACTTCTGCTGTCTAGGAAGTTTAGGTAAACTTGACTCTTCTTTTTTTAGAATGCAAAGAGTTCAAATAATATTGTGGAATTATATTTAACTCTATTTCTGAATCTTTAAATGAAGTTATCAGTCTTTAAATTCTCCAGAACATAATTTTTTTTTAAAGAATAAGTCTATTGTGATTAAAAATTATATTATTCTTACTTTGCCTTAGCTTCCTCCTCCTATGCCTATCTTTGTGGGTCCAAGAGATTCTCTTAGCTCTAATGTTTCACTGTAAGGCGGGTTTTACTCCATGTTTACTACAAAACTTTTCCTTCAAGCAGACAGGCCTTCCTCCTCTAAGTCATCTGTCACTGCCTTTCCATCTTAATACTTATTCAGCACTAAATTTTATAATTTTTTGACATCTCCGAGTCTCAGAAACTTAAGTGGTTATGACTCTAAAGCCATTGCTATTTGCTGTTTTTGCCAGAATTTGCCCAGACAGATTCATAAGGACCAAGTAAGTAGTTTGTCAAATTACTTCCTCACCAGTAAGCCATAAAGAGTTGGTGCTGTATATATAAACTTATTACCCAGGATTTACTGCAGCTGAAAAGTCTTTGTTTTTAATAAGTTAGCGGTGCTGTTATTTCTCAGAAAATGATAAACATGCACTGGAAATGCAAAGACATGGCTAAAAGATTTACAACAGTGATCAATATCCCTGATGATCATACAGAGTAAGTCCCTTGGATTTTCCTTGCCAGAACTACTCTGAAGAATGTTCCAGTGCCTGGCTTCCTGGAGGGTTAATGTATCAAACAGTATTTGCAAAGTAATGCAAAACACTGTATTTCTAAAATTACTTTTTTATATGAATAGTAGCTCTTAAATTATTTTTTGCGCCTTATTAAAGTTATCTTGACTTGTTGCCACAGTATACTCTTTAGCATGCAAACTGCAGGTTCAATCCAAGGTAAAGCTCTGCTGGGCAAAAGATGATCTCAGGCAAAGTCTAAGCACTGCAGTTTTTCTTCTTTCTTCTTTGAGTCTTGTGAAGTCCTACAAACAAGTGTTTAAAAATGAGGAGCTTACAGTTTAGCAGTTGATTTGGTGATTGGATTTTGGAGCTTGTCATGGACACCATGCAATCACAATCTTCTGATGGGGCTACAGTGAAGAATAGGCAGATGGTTTAGAGATTAACGAATTCAATACAGTACTTCTTGAAAGTATAATTCAAAAGACTTAGAGCCTTGTTTTGTAACTATTGAAATTTAAAGAGACAAAAACTAATTTGACATTGTTCTTTTTCAAAAAGTGCACATTCTAAATCTTCTAGACAGCTATGCAGTTTGAACAAATCTGCCCAGAATGATTCAGATCTATCGCTAAGAATAAGTATCTCCTTAAGTGACTTTGCCACTTTCTGGTTAGTTTTATTAGTCCTAGAACAGGTGCTGGGGCTTAATGCCCTTTTGAGTTTTTAATCTGGCAACAGTTTTAAAGAAACAGATCAAGTAGTAATGAGAGAACTCAGACAATCATTTAAAATCATTTGGTCTTCCAATAAAATTCCTATGTAGACAAGATTTTTAACTACCATCTTTTAGTCATAATTAATCTTGGTCAATAACACATAATTATACATTTTGTCTGAGTGCCCTGCTTTTGGATAAGGAATTCTGCATATCTGTTCTTGTTCAACAGAAATAATAGAGAAGACTGTTGGTATTTATTTAGCTATGGAATAAAACAGAAAATTAAGAACTCTTGTAAAATCTTTGTTCCAGTTGCAAAATATTTTTATTTCCAGTACATCAAACCTATAGCAAGGTGCTTCTCTTACTCAGCTCTTCCACATCCCAGACTATAACTTTTCCTGCAAATATGGGAAATACTTCACTGTCTTTCAAATTTGGACACAGTTATGTAATCCATATGTAAAAATTGTCATGGCCTCAAGATGCTCAGAATTAAGCTGATACAGAAGAGGTGTTATATTTTTAAATTTATACAGTCCAGATTGTACCCTTTGATAACAATCTACTAAGGTGGAAATTTTGGGATTTACATAGGGAAGTGTAAAATGTTCCTTGCCCTGGTATTACCAAATAGTATTCAGCATTCATTAGTTTAGGAACTTCTTAAGCCAGGACTTAACTGAAAAATTAATTTAGATAAATATGTTCTTCTGGTCACTTCTGGAAGCTGTTTATACTTTTGGCCTTTCCAGTATTTTATGGCAATAAAATCTTCATGTTTTAGAATAGTGAAAAGTATCATTTTTTGTTTGCTTTGAATTTGGTGACTATTTTATTGATTTTATTGCCATATGACATATCAAGAAAGGGAGGAAAAGGATTACGTCCTTTTGATCTTTACAGTTTTATATACTTATATATTACTCCCTACCGTATCCCTTTTCCAGTGTGAAGAGTTCTGTTCTACTTAAGCTGGTTTTGTGCAGTAGAATTTCATAGAATTTGTGATCCTTTTTTGCCTTCTTGACATCTCTTTTCTCCCTAATGTATCCTTTTGAGGTGGACAGAGGAGACATTTTGAAGCATTCAAGACAGAAGTTCATGATCTACTTGTATGGTAGTCCCTTTTTTTTATGTATTTCTTTGCATTCTCCTATCTTTATTGATATCTGGAGCATGCTTCCAGAGAACCATCCATAATTAATCTAGCCTCTCTTTCCTACATGGAAATCATTAATTTGGAGCCCATCAGTAGGAATGCATAGTAAGGATTATTTGGCATTTGACTGACACTGAATTTCATCAAACATTTTATTGCTTGATAGCTCAGTATTTTGTGATTTTTCTTAGACTTCCTCCTTGCAGTCAGCTTTATATACAACCACCCTAGATAATCTTAAACAAGAAGCAAAATTATATTGCTATATATTCTTTTCTAGGTCATTAATATTGAACTACAACAATTCAGTGCAGATCCATGGGAGAACTCACCAGCAATCACCTTGCAATTTGAAAAATGGCTATTTATTCCTAATATTAAATAACTTTAAAGCAAAAGACCTATAAAAGGACTGTTTCTCACTTCATCAAGGCTAATATCTTTAAAAAGCCTTTGACAAAAGATCATGTTGAAAAGTTTTTGAAACTCCAAATAAATGATTTTAATTTAATTATATATTACAGTTAAAATTAATATTTATTTAATTTAATTAGGTTGCCTTTGTCTACATGCTCACCAGCTCTTTCAGAGAGCTTCAGTAGGTCTGAGAGATGTTATTTCAGCAAAAATAATACTAATTCATATCTCTTAATCATAACAGTTCTCATCATTTCTACCAGTTTGGCTGGTACAGAGGTAAGGTTTACAGGGATAAAGTTCATTGTCAGTGTCACCCACCATCATACCTGGAGTTTGTTTTTCTTTTTTAATTCAAGTTATACTTGCTGGACATGGTACACATTTCCACTGATAAAAAAACTGACACAGGTGATAGCTAACTCACAGTGATTCATATTTCCACAATTTTGCGAAGATTTTTATAGTGTCTGGCTTGATATCACCTCAGCCTGCTCAGTTTGTTCCTGTTCACTTAGTCTGAAGTATCTACTACAGTCCTTATACAAATCTTCCACCAGAATGGCTCCAGTATTTGACACAGCAATTGGAGACAAATGCTGCTACAAAGACTTCATTTAGTTTTTCTGCTCTAACCTTCACTTTCATGGATACTTTCATATCTTAATCATCTTCTCTTCACTTCACCTTCCAGATCTTGGCAGGATTCTATTTTTAAGACCTTGCAGATAGTTATCATTGTTAGCTTTTCTGTCTCTAGTGAGTTTCAGCTCTATCTTTTCCCCATCTTTAATTTATGTTCAATGGCTTCATTTATGCTTCTTTTTGACCATATTTTGGGAAGTACGTTTTTACTCTCAGTACAGTATCTTTAAGTAATCTCTAAACCATTTGCAAGCTGCTTTTAGCTTCTCCTTTTATGCTCTTTTTAACTAGCTGTTAACTATATTTTTGTAATGCTGCTTTTGAAATCAAGCATCAATGTTGTAGTGATGTAGGGCTTTTTCTTTATAAAAGCAACTATGTTTGTTGATACAGCAAACTTACACTTTAAAGCATACTACTATTTTAAACAAGATAGTATCATACCAAATTTGAAATGATGACAAGTACTACAACATGAAAGTGTTTGAAAGGAAAGTTGCCTTGCAAACAAATTATCTAACATAGCCAGGAAGTACAATTTTCTCCCTAACAGTTTTTAGTGACTCTGCCTTTGTTCATCTCCCCTGCCTTTTTTTTTTTCCTTTGATCCTTTTCAGGACTTGACAATGTCAAGCTTTTACTGGATTCTAAGTATTGGATATGT
The DNA here is from genome assembly GCA_035582835.1 of Phoebastria nigripes. Taxonomy (NCBI): domain Eukaryota; kingdom Metazoa; phylum Chordata; class Aves; order Procellariiformes; family Diomedeidae; genus Phoebastria; species Phoebastria nigripes. The sequence continues at coordinate 190,266 of JAYKAV010002943.1, forward strand.
TCAACAGCTCTAAATTATTAACCAAGTATCAAAGTGAAAATAGTGTCAAAGTGACTGCAGAGTGATACCTCCTTACCTGAGAATTCTGCTCCATAGGTGTAGTCTTGTGTATTACAATGACTGAAGTACACATAGTGATGTTTTGTTGCAATTGCCGTACAGTACTTCAGAACAATTTTTGCCTTGAGGAAAGGAAGCTGGATGTTCCAAGTTGTGCCCTGTTGGCAGAATTTTTAATGGACGTTCCGATTCTTCAAGTATTTAATATCAAGTTCATTGGTCACATTAGATTGTGCTAGTTGCAAACCACCAGCAGTGGCAGAGCAGCTTCTTACTTCAGCGACCCTGAAAAAGAAATACTACATAAGGGTTTGTAAGACTAGTCCTCAAATTCCAGATACAGATCTTTCATTATTAGTGACTGCTTACACCTGCAAAAAGAAATCAGGTTTTCCAGTGCTGAACTGGGTTATTGATATAAGAATATCAAGGTGACAGGAGGGTGACAGAAAAACCTTGTGATGGAAAAACCTTGTTTCCGCTGTACACAGACTGAAATTGATAAGAAATAATGGAGAAATTAACATGTTCTACCACAATGCCATTTTTACAGAGACTTTCAGAGAAATAATTTTAAAACTTTTCCATGAAGAGACGATTCATTGTTCAGTTATCATAATGGCTGCTCTGCCACTACTGATGCTTCACAAATGCAAGATAAGACAGAACAACAGTTGACTGAAGACCCACGGTAACACAAAATTCAGTTTAAATGGATTCTTAACTATTTTGTGGATTTAAGAAAAATGAAAATAGAATCTAAGTCATTCTTTCTTATCCATATTTGTTCCTGTAAGCAGTAGAGATAAGAGCAGCAATAATGTATTTCTGTTACCAGTTATGACAGATAACATTAAAGGTAGGAGCTGCCTTGAGTGAAAAAGGTCACTTTTTCCCCTAATTTTTGTAAGAAGTGACATGCATTGCTCACTGAAATGCACATAAAAATATTTTTTACTATATATTTCAAATGGGATGTTGATTTTTTTGCATAGAATCATCTGTGCAAGTTTATAATGAACTTTCTCTCTTTTTTTTTTATCGCTAGAACTGGCCAGTCAAGTATTGTACCTCTGAGAAAAATCAAAAGGAAAATTATTAGAAACCATTCAATTTAATTTTGCATTAAATGAGTTGTGAATGTAGCATTATTTCCTCCTAAGTCAATAAACTTTGTTTCATAATGGTTTATATTTTACAGTCACTCAATAAGCAATGATTCTGGAACAGGGACTGGTGGTTTTTTTCTTTTGCAGGCCCTCCAGTTAATGTCACATGCAACATATTTATAAACAGCTTTGGATCCATTGCAGAGACAACCATGGTAAGATATTTTACCTCAAACAATGTTTAAAGTTCAAGTTAAATATGTTCAATGAGCTCAAAAGCTAGCTAGAGCTTCTATCCACCTGGAACTAAATGAAGAAGGAAATCCACCTCTGAGAACAGAAATTGAGAACATTTAATTTGGCAATTGATTTTTTCTAACAGAAAATCCATTGTTATACCATCAAACACACAATTAAAGTAAAGCCAAGGGTTGGGTTTTTTATTTCTCCGTAAGTTTTATTTGACAGTTGTAATGAACTCATTATTTTCAATTAGATAGGTATTAATTTCTATAGCGTTCCACCTTTCTAACCTCAAAAATGTCAATTCATTAAGTTGCTTTTTAATAATACTTTATAATTTCATTATATATGGTGCACAGGGGGATTTATACTTTATTTTAAAAGTCCTTCTTCCATAGAGCTATTGCACAGAGATAATAGAATAACTAAAACGGTGATCTGGTATATAAAATTTCATTATGAATTCTAAGAATGGGGTAAATATAAGTGGATTGCACACTTTTTGTACATACACTTATAATTTGTCTATTAAAGAAAGGCAGAAGATAGAGTACAAAAAGACTGGAGATTTTAAGGAAATAAGGGGAAAGAAAGGTCAAAGTCTAAAGATAGCAAAACTAGATATTGAACTGTGAACCGACAAAAATAACTTGGATAATCTTATTTAACAGGTGAAACATATATGTTAATAACTTGGAGCACAGATTTACTCATTAAAATTTGGTGAGAGAGGAGATATAGGCATTCTTTCTCCATACAAGTGCCTCACATATTTTGCCGAAAGGCAAATAAACACCTTTGAAAACAGTTACATAGTAATTTGGGGACAGAGGGGGTTAAAATATAGAGAGATGAAGGAAGAACTGTGGGAGTTTGTAAGATCCAAATATAGTAGATACTCTGAAATCCCAACAATTTCAGGGGTCAGGATACATACTTGGAATGATAGAACACAGACTAAAAATAACTGGTATAGCCAAAAAAAAAAAAAAAAGAAGATAAAGGAATAATACTAAGCAAAAGCCATCCTTCTGAACTACCAGTAAGAGGAAAAATGAGACCTTTGAATGTAGCTGAGGACCTGTAGTTAAGAAATCAATAGCATAAATTCATAAAGTCAAATATTTATGCTCACTATCTCCAAAGTGATATTCACAGCTGCCTGATCTTTATGTGCCTTGGAATATAGTGGTAGATGTTACTGAGAGAGGCAGATGATTTTTTTCAGGTAGAAAAGTACTTTAATTTGTATTTGGGTGCCTTGCCAGACTGCAAATCCCAAACAGATTGACGTGGCATCCAAGGAGATTTATTCAGGTTCGATCAGAGGATTAAACAATGCCCACATGATTAGAATAGTGCTCCACAGCTACTTTTTAACGGCTGTATGGGTGAATCTGGTGCAAAGCAGGAGACAGACCACAGAGTCAGTAAAGTGCAAAGATCCAGCAATTAGATCACTATAAAAAGGGTATTTATAAAACTGAAGTTGCTACCACTGAAAAAAATTGTCCTGAATTTGGGAAGAGGATGCCTGAGTTCACATCTCAAGTGTATTTTCTCTCAAAAAAATGAGAATTCTAAACATTTCCTTTCAGTATAACTTAGTAAGTAAGTACAATACTTCTATCTTATAATTAAACTACATTCTGTTCTGCGTTGCCTTGAAAGACAATTAAAACAGTCAAGAGAGACTCCAACCTGATCTGTAACAAACAGTTCCAGGTAGTTATGTTATAGAAAATACCAAACCTGGTCAGAACCACAGGGGTTTTCATTCTATCCATCGTATGCATTCAAAAACAGACAATTAAGCACAACTTTGACCTTAGGACAAATGCTGCCTTCATGATGCTGGTATTCTGTTTATAATGTATTCACTTATACAATTCAAAACAGACTTTTGCTTATGGTCAGCAGCTGTTGACGTCTCAGAGACTCAAATCTTCCTTTGCAGAAGAACAAATGCTTTTGTGTAGATAGGACTTTCATTTGAGTATTTTATTAGCTTTACTTGTCCCCAACACTGAAGATGAACATCTTCTGAAAAACATGAAAATCTTTCTACCTTAAAATTACAATTAAAAACATCTTGCATTATTTTACAAACTGAATTTCTGCATTGTTGAACAAAAGTCAATTCACTGCAGTTCAGTATTTTACCAATTATCACTATTTTACCAATTTTATTTACTGTAGTCCTTAAAATTCAGGTACCTATATCTTAATATKTATTCTAAATCTTTACACATAGAAGGACTTATTAGAACAATTTATTAGACTCAAAAAGGACTTTTATATTCTTGATAAATACTTTTTTCCAAACTGTAAACAAAAGAGCTTATGTAAGCAACAAGTGCAAAATAAAACCTGGCCACTAAGTGGTACCTTGAAGTCTCGCTGGTATTTAAAAGCTGGTATTTATACCAGCTGAATAATGGGACATGCATATAATCTATTAGCTTTAAAGAAGTCCGAGTACATCAACCCACGTCCGTTACTGTCGTTGTAATCGTTCTTGGCACAGTCAGTCTCTCTCTTTTTCTCCCTGTCTCTCTGCTTCTCTGGTTCTCTCACTGATGAGAGCTTTGAGCTCCCTCTGCTGCCTCGGTTATGTATAACACAGTTACAGAAAAACAATGGGTTTAAAAAAACCAAGATCGGATGCAAAATAGCCCGGTGCCAACTTTACATTACCGGACTTTACAGTTCTCAGTAAGGAAGAGGAGTTTGTCAGTGTGCAATGGGAACTTACAGTGTGCAGCAGGAATCAGCTTTCAGGCAAGCAGATTCTCTTAAACTCATCCAGACCTGTTTACTGTTGTACAGTGGGGTCTAACAGGTCAGGAGAGACAGCCAAACCAAAAAAAGTAGCTTAATGGGACTTACAGCTTGTCGACTCTTTAAATAGGTTTGTTCTTTCTTTCTTTTTTCTTGTTTTTCACATTTCTTTCAACTTCTTTAGAGTATGGGTTACAGTTACTTCATACTCCCTTTCTTTGTCTCAAAAGACAAATCAGATCGTTCATAGTGGGGAAAAGGCACGCCACCTCTTGCTAGGAAGCTGTGATTCTAGTTGAACCTAGGTAACTTTAAGTGATCATATGAGGAACTTAATGTCATGTATGCTCTGAGGAGGCAGAGAAAAAGTAAATCACATAATTAAAAACTCCCTTAAACAAACTTTCATCATCGGCACCACTTAGGGTCCAGCCTTGCCAATCTTTCTACGTTATTGAGCCAAACGGTAGTACCAGATCTGTATATGTCTCGATGATATTCACAAAGGGAGGATTTCACAGTCATTCTCTAGCCAAGTAAAACTCTTCCTGCTTTGCACACATAAAGGAAAACCTAGGTCCAGTCTTTCATTTTTTACATGTTGCTACTATTCTTTTTTTCACATAAGGATTTAGAAATATTAAAGAATAGCAGGAGATTTAAAAAATGTGGAAGCCCAGAATAAAATGACTATTTCATTATATGAAATTAACATAACATAATTAACATAAATTAACATCTGAAGTTTTTTATTTAAGATAAATAGTGACGTACTTAAGCACACTTAACCTTAAAAATCTGAGAAATCAATCGGATTGCTTGGTCATATAAAGTTAAATGTATATGGGCAATATGGGAACCATATCCTACAGGAAACCAAACCATTTTCTTATTGGTGCAATGGAACTTAAATTTCAGGTTTTACCACAACATCCTCAAAAGTTCCTTACAGAGTCTCTCTTTGTAGCTCAAGCTGTGCTCAGCTTGTATTTGCACTGTATCTCCTAATGCTAAGAGATTTCCTGATTGTTAAGAGCAGTGTTTAGTTGCCAGCTACCAACAAAAAAAAAGAAGAGGTTATTCAGTCTTACAGGGTGAGAATAACATCAATGCCAACATTTTCAGCTACAAATGTTTGGAGACAAAATGCTGAATACATGAAACAAAGGCTACAGAATAGTTTTAGGCTATGAGGCAGATAGCAGGCCATACCAAAAAGCCTCCTTTTATTCTAGTAAATATGACTGACCAACTTCCTCAAGGTTTTCTGAGTTTTAAAGGTCAGGAACAACATTTTGATCTTAATGCAGATTTACAGAAATATTTACTAAGTATATATTAATATGCTTAGCATAATGCATGTGCTAAAAGTGCATTGAAAGGGACACTCACTGAGATACCTAATGGCAAATCACAACAGTGCAGACAATTAACACATTAGAAAGCATATGTCTGTTATTTGTTTCTGCCACATTTTTGCAGATGGGTATTTCTTGACTCAKTCCGAAAAGAACTGTGTTCTCCTGAATGTGGTTAGGAAGCAGATGATAGATCTTTCTGTGCTCTCAGCACTAATGAGATTATCTTACATTTACAAATAAAATGTGCTTTTAACCTACATTAACCCATTTTTAAGCCATCATAATTACTCTCCTTTCACGAGTCACAGCTCTTTAATTTCATTAAGTTCATCTTTCTTCACGTGAGCATTTCTGTTTATGTTCTATTCTACTTATTCTAGGTTGTCTTTAAATAGAGTACTTGAAAGGAGTGTTCACTTGTATACATTGCAAAGCTTAATGCTGAAGAGTTTCACCAAATATTTTTCCTAAATGAAGCATTTAGTTGATTGTCTCAAATACAAGGAAATATATGCCTGCCTTTGGTGAAAATATGCTGAAAAATTCTGGATATAGCAATGTGTTAATACCGAAGTGACGGGCAGAAATATCTGCATTGCACAATTTTTATCTCAGATGAGTGAAGATGCACTTTACAGTTTCAAAATTACAAAAAACATTCAACTTTTTTCCCTATTTGACAATTAACTCCCTTCTATCAAGGCACAGAGAAGTCAACAAATTGTTCTTGTATGAGTTTGGAAGGCGGATTATTTAACATCCTTTATTTTATCATAAACTTGCCTCTGACACCCTGAGCCTGGGTCACGGAGTCAGGAGTAGACAGAGGTTTTTCAAATTCTAGCGGCTCTGCAGCTGTCCAGTTTGTTACATGACCAGATTAATCCATGTAAATCCCCCTGCTGAACCTGCAGTCTAAGCAGACAGCATCATATCACCCTTCCCAGATACAGCATCTATTTTCTATATTGTATGGAAATTCTATAGGATGTAACCAAAGCATGCTTGAAAAAGCACATTGCGATGCATACAGCGTATGAATTAGCAAACAAATAGCATCATTTGTTTTCAAATTAAAAAAAAAAAAAGACCTGTATCAGTTGGTTTATAAACAGCAATGGAAAACATTGTTTTGTGCAGTTCTGGTCTGAAACTTTTAGTCTAGGATAACTTTTTAGAAGGAAATCTTGGAATTCAGATAATGTGTGGTGTAAGATATCAGGTAAGATGCTGGCTGGTATTACAACAGCGCAACAGCATGATGAAGCAGAGAGGGACAAGGAAATGTTAGACAAAGGTAGCACAGCCAACTCCTGTCCATCTCACCAAGTTACAAGGTACGGCACAGTACCAACTGCTTGCAACAGCTGATCAAGGGGGCATACTGCATATCGCTAGTGGGTGTTGAGGAGAAGAGGTTTTCAGGTGCCTATTAAGAACGAGACCAATTGGAGCTGTGCATAAAAACATGAGGGTCAAGTATCTGGTTTGCTGATAAACTGTAACAGATGGTGCAGCAGATGGATAGGTTGGGTGACACGCACGGAAGAGGCTAGTACAGATGATACTGCACATAATGGTTATCAGGTACCAATTGCTGAATTTCCAAATCTGGGGAAATCTGGTTCCCTACTAACACTGAAAATCACTCTTACACAACAAGTCAGAAATGAGGAGAAATGATCTCACTGTGTTTATCTCCTGGCCTCTGGGAAGCTTATGAGGATGATTGTACTATTCTAYACCTTTTGCTAACCTTCTCTTTCTGTGTTATGAGAATATTCCTGTATTCTTTCCTGGCATCTATACTGGAGTTTTTTCTCAGGAAATAGCTCCAGCCTTTTGGGCTCCTTTTATGACTCTGAAAAAGTAAAGGAAATGTCAATTTTTCCTTTTTGATTCCTTTGATGATTTATAAATGATTCAGAAAAAAACAGTGGACAGTGTTTGGATTGGATCATTGCAGAATTAAATTCCAGGAATTTGGGCAGCAAATGAGCTTTGCACTGAAGAAAATAGTTTTGACTATTATGTTTGGTTTAGGTTTGGACTAGCAAAAATGGCTGATTAAATTGATTTTTAAAAATTGCCAGAAGCTTTGCTTTTGCTGGAGTTGATGGCCTTTGCAGAAGCTGGTGGCAGGCTTCTTTCCCTGGCCCCTCAAGCCAGTGGTTTTTAAACTGTTTTCAGAAGCAACTCTCCAGTGAGTTATTAGGGAGCAGTAGTGTTCATTCCTTGGTTAATAGAGTGTTATTTGAAAAAGAGGCTCAGTTACAGGGATGGTTTCCACATAGTTCATATGTTTGAAAGCCAGTATATTCAACATGGATATACAGAAAAACAGAAATATAAACTATGAATAGAGACATGTCAGTAAAAAATGAACAAATAATCTTGTCTTATTAAACATTAGGTTAATCCTTCTTGTTTGTCACTGTAAAACAGCAACAAACCAACTCAAGACCAAGTCTCAGGTTTATTTTAGATAGCATCCTGAGGCCAAATTCTGCTGAAAGGTCTAGAGATATAGTGCAATCTTACCTAATAACAGAGTGCATTTGTCTGAGAAAATACTGGAAAAACAGCAAGGTCTTGTTTTCAGGTCTCAAAACCTGCCATTTCTAGATATCCTTTCAATGATTCATAAAGAATTGAAACTTCCTTTATGAAAGGAAATTATTTCATGCAGTCAAGATCTCTAGATTGACTGTGAAGTTACAGTCTAGAGTAAGTGATACTGTAATGATGAAAAGCTGCTTGAAAAAGTTGCGGACATTTTCGATAGCTTTAGAATAAAGTACTGTCATAGAGGATCCAACTCAGTTGTTAGTGTTCATTTGCAGTATTAGTGGAAATTTAAAAGTGATGCAAGAACTGAAAAGGACTATATTCTGTGCATGAACAAGTCATAGGTCTAAAAATAATATAACAAGTATCTACAGTAAAGCAGAAGTTCAAACTGACAGTTTTCACTGACAGCAGCCATGTAATGGGCACAAACAGAAAAAGGTGTGGTCCTTTTGCAAAAACAGATGCCTTTAAAGTAGAATCTAGAAACATGATATACCAGAAGGTTTCCACAATGAAATACTCAAATTCCCATTTCAGTTGTTCTGATTTGTAAACTGGATTCATTTTTGTGGTTGTGAACCATAATTTATTTCAAGATTTTTTTGAAGAAGATTAATTGGAATAGGTTTTATATTTATCCCAGTAAGGCTTGGTGGCTGAGTCACAGCCAAGTTCTGTAATGTTTTCTGGAACTTGGAGCTGAAATTCAATGGGATCTTTATGCAATATGGAGAATAAATATCTAAGTCAGAAATAAAGACTGCTGGTTTCATTTAACTTTCCCTACTGATATAAACAGATCATCTGGATACCCATCTATAAGGGTAACTTATGACTAATTTCAGACCTGTGTGCTGCAGTCAAGGTTTCCAGACATAAGTTTTGTTAGTTATTGCCAACAGACAAGAGGTAATCTCTCAAGTTTCCCAACATGCAAGAACAGTTTTCTAGACTATGGCATGTGCAGAAGACAGGCACTCTGTGCTCGTGTAGAAAAGCTGCGGTGGAGACTGACAACAGTTTTTCTCATTTCAAAGCAGACTGCTCTTTGCTGATCATATTTTTGTGGTGCCTGAAAATGCAGTTCCATACCTACAAATTAAATTAATTGAAGAGAACTGCATACAGATTTTTAAAAAACAAACACTGATAGTCTTTGCTTCCTAAATTTTAACAGGTTTTTGTCATTCAGTTTAACAAAAGACTAAGACATGATGCTTAAACACTTTAGTACTCTTTGGCAATACATAAATCCACAAACAAATGTTTTCATTAATGAACAACAGCAACACAAAATGTTAAATGTTGAATAAAATCTCCAAGATTCTTCATGAAAAACAACTAGTAGTTTATAGTCCCAGCTGTCACACAAAACATGGAAAATACTCCACTACCTCAGGCCTAGTGCTGAAAGCTGAGTGGCTGTACCCACTCGATCAAGCTGGGCATCAACAAAAACTCTCTTCAGCTACCACCAGATGCGTACAGTATTTTCTGCTTTGATTTCGTAGTCCTGGGAGAAATGTCAAATCAGGTATACAACTATCTATACCAACTTCAGGTCCCAATTCTGTAAACATTTCAGAACAGGTCCGTCAGAGGTTGTTTCATAGGTCTAGGGAATAGGCAGCAGTGGTAGTCTTACACTTGTATACTGGGCAATGTTTTCTTAAATTCTTACTTAAAATAAGGGAAACCTAACTTCAAATATTTTTTACCTCATTTTTACTTCATTTGAAGAAAAGACTGAATCCAAGCCTGCAGTTGCCTTAGTACTCTAAGCCTAGGAGTAATTGTTCTGTTTTATCTAAAATAGATAAATATTTACCAGGATAGGTGTTATAATCAGCTYTTAGAGACATACTATAGGAAATAATTTTCTCATTCTCTCTGGTCCATTTTAACAACCATTCTTAAAGATTTTACAAAACACTTTGTACAATACGGAAAGCTCAACAGCTCAATTTAAAGACACCAAATTTTCCATTTCCTCAGAGCCAAATATTGCAATTATTAGGAACAGAAGACTGGAAGGGACCTCCTACATCATCAGTGCAAGCCCTTGCTACTGCAGACAATTTTGCTTTATAATCCTATTCATCACCTGTTCTAATGCTGTCTAAAACCCAAATGGTTTCTTTACGTGCCAGCCCTTATGAAAGGTTCTTCCAGAATCTTTATCTCCTCATTCCAAGGGAGACTTAGCCTTTAGCCAAATTTTTACATCCTGTGTTTACCTACACCCATCTGATCTTGTTTTAGAAAAGCTGGAGGAAAGTTCACACCTCTTATTACCTCTTACCTATGCTTGCTTCCATTGATTCTTCTTTCTCTGACTGCTCTTTTTCACTTAAAGGAAAAGCCAGGACTTACACAGCACTGCACTATGAAAGCCTATGGCATTACTCCCATCCTCTCCAGCATTTTCTTATTTACATTTACGTTTTTGTATTAGTCTTTTCAATTTGTTTGAATAGCAGCTACCAGGTTAGCTGTTGCCAAAAGTCTACATCCTGCTATAGCAATTACAGCATTACCCAGAAAAAGCTGTGAAGATGACTACTTTGCAAACTGAGATCTATTCAGTCACTGTTGTAGAAAATCTGAGGATCTGTGAAAATAAGATTGTGGCATCACTACATAGCTCTGTTCACATCATATGAGGTATGCTGTTTATAAAGTTTCATATTTTGTTGCAATCATACAAGAAGACTAATTCCATTGAGGTTATGATTATGTAACACTCATGATATTTCTTTAATTTAAAAGGACACAGATACCAATGTAAAGACATTGTAAAAAAAAAAATCAAGACTAGGCCAAAAGAAGTATTTTTTCAAATATCTTTAGTGTAGCTGCCTCATGATGTGTATTTAAGCAATGGAAATTAATCTCATCATGATATATGGGGATTTTGTCCTTAACTCCCATTAATGCTAATAGGAGTTAAGTCCATAAATCCCCATCTATCACTGTAAGAATACAGTCTTTCTCCCTCATTTTTGCATGAACCTGCAATTTACTAACACTTCGTTTACAGAAACAAAAGCTACAGTCAACTTCAGAAGAACTGTTAAATGAACCTGAATTAAGAAAATAAAGGATTTTCAGATTGTCACCTTTGTTCATAATTTCTGTTCTTGAGTCTAGTAAATATGTGCTGGAAAAGCTCTCCACTACAAACACTTTACATGAAACATTAACCTTGACATTCTTTCCTTGAATAAGTTTGAGTTATTTTGGCATCATTTAAAAATTCAGTTCTGCTCTCATGTCTTCATTCTATTCTGAATACTTGGTACTCCATGCACTCTGGGTGTGCATTTTTAATTACAATAACGAAAGTAATCACTCAGCATGAAAGAGCTGTGCACTCGGATTTTTTATACATCATACCCACACTGCAAAGACATATCCTAAATCATATCCAAAAAAGTTGAAACCATTTTATAATACTTCAAAATTAAACTGTAAAATTACACAATTTATTAAAAAGGTTTGTAAGAATCTGCTTTCTACATAGCCTTTTTCCTTTTCCAAAGAGAATACACTGCATGATACCAAATATGGTCATTAACAGCTGGTAGAACAAGAGGTATTACGAGACTGTGATTCAGGCTTTAATGTTCTTTAAAAGCCAAAACGATCACCGCAAAGTGTGTGCTGATATGCGTGTTTTACTGACTTGCCCTTCCCTATGTCATTACTGGCATTACAGAGATGGTGCCAGATCTCTTCCCTCCCCCCGCCCCAAATCGTTCTAGGTTCTCATGCCAATTTACAGAAAAGTAAAACTCAGCATCTCTCAGACAGTTTGGTTTCTTCAACAGCACAAAATAACCCTTATGACTTCAGAATCTGTCTCACTTACCACGTAGTCCTCAACAGGCCCAGTCATCTCCTACAGCACAGAAATTGGGTTCTGTACCTTCTCTCAATCCCAAAGCACTTTCCTTTGTCCCTTCAGCTAGTTAACCATCTTACCCAGGAAGCATTACCCTGCCATCTAGATTCACTAGACAGGTGTCTCTAGACAGGGACCTAGAGATTGTCACCTTCCTCCCTCTCTCCACATTGCAGGTAATCCCAGCTCACAGGCTTCTCTGCTCCTCTGCGTCTAGTGCTCCAGCTTGCAGAGGCTTTTACTTCCTCAACAACTTCAGCCAGGGCTTTCAACACAGCGAAGCCAACAAAAATCAGCTCCCCCTAGCTGCAGCCTTCTCCACAGTTCGGAAAGGTCCCAACTTGTACACCTCTACAAAACATTATCAAACCTTAGGAGCAAATTTAATCCCATATCCTTCTTTCCCAGAAAAAAAAACAGCCAGCTGCCTCCTCAAGGCATTTCTTGTTGGAGACTGTGAGCCAGTGTGAACAGATATTGATCAAACATTTTATCACAATCATGAAGATATTGAAGTTGAATTAAAAACAAGTACATTGAATACATGTCACTGAGAAAAAGTATGTATTCACTATTTCTTCTTTACCTGTATTTAATGATAAAACAATAATCTTCAAAAGCACTTCTGGGGAATCTGAATTTATTCCCTTGCTTTAAAAAAAAAGCAGTCTTTACATTGCCTGATCTTTCAGTCAGTAGATTTCTTTTTCAGTTAATAGGTTTCCAAAATATAAATGTATTGGAACACACAAAAGCTAATTTATTGGCATAACAGGATTAGTTAAAGAAGATTTCTAGTCTGCTTTCCATCTACAAACATTGTGTGCTACAATATGTGGGATCTCTCACAATCTTCTTTTTAGTTGCTCTATCTTCTTTTATAGATTTAAATTGAATGAGGGTTTAGCTACTTGGCTCCTAGCAGGATTGAAGGGATAGAATACTGAAAATTTGATGTTTCTAGTCAGTCTTTATTAGTTCCCTGCTTTGCAATATATTTTTCCTTATTTTTGTGAATGTTATAGAACTGGCTACTCTACAGTTTCAGAAAACTGAATATATAAAATACATAATTTGCATGCCTTGATATAATGTATATTATATATAATATATAATACATATATATATAAAAAACAACACTTTTCAAATTATATGTTTATACTTTACTCCGGTTAAGTCTTTCATTCATTTTGGATAATTTTACTGAAATTTTTAAATATTTATACTAGACCTTACAGTGTAACAAGACTGTTTCCCAGCTTAGCAAAATGTAGGGAAAATGTTTCAGATTTGTGCCTGTGACTACTGTTCTGGTATGACTGTAGTATTACAAACCACAGTTTTTGAGAGCTATCAAAATAAGGTTAGGACTGGCTTTTCAATGAGTAACCTCTACTTCCACACCCTTCATCATGGACCTAGTGGAAGCCCATGAACTTGACATTTCTTCTTTCTCCCTTGCTACTCGTCTAGACCCACATGCACTAGTTCACAAAGTTAATTTCTTCATGAATGGAGCAGGTTGGTAAATGGATATTGAATGGAGTTTGTGCCTGTTCAAGTTTTATTTAGTTGCCTAAGTGCATTTAGTGTTTTTAGAGATGGCCTTAATAATCCCTAAGAGTCCCTGGGTTATCTAGGCTGGTAGACGTATCATAGGAATTGCAGGAGACATGCATCTTTCTGAACCAGCAGCCGAAAGACAGAATATCTTAGGGCTTTTCAAATGCCACTAGATATCTTTGTGTAGACAAACAAATTGTTTTATTTCTCCTCAGTACTGGTACAGTTCAAACCCACATTAACTTTTATGTGTTGCCGTAGCACCAGTGTAGAACCTCTAAAACAACATGATTTTCCTGACAAGCTTCTTGGTGTGCTTCATGCCTATCAGTAGTTTTGAAGACAACTCATATCTAATCAAGCTTGTTTAAAGTTTGAGATACATCCCTTCCCACAGCCCATTTTAGCAGGTGTTTAAGCTGCTGGAGTTAGCAGGCCCTCCCTCTGGACTTGAACTAGTTCAGCTTTACCTTTTATTTTACCCTATTTACCCTATTCTAGACAATGTCATATTTACCTACGAACAGAAGAAACGCTGCAGGGAAAGTTAGTATGGAATTCCCAAATTCCTATTTGATCTAATTAGGTTATATTTCCCTGAGGAGATGAAACAGAGGATGATTTCAAATACATGTTTTCAATAAAGATTTCTACTATTAGCCCATTCAGTCACTCATTGAAACTAGTCATATTCTAATTGCTAACATATAAATTGTATTAATAACAACATGGAATATATAGCACCAAAAATTCATCTGAACAAATGAATAAGCTCAGAAAAACTCAACTTTTCACTTAGCAAGAAATACTTTCTGCTGTTAGAGCAAAAGCATCTTCAGGGACACATAATTTATCTGCAGAAAAAAAACAGAATCTTTTGTCAACTGAGAACATGGCAAAGTTCAATGAAGACAGAGTCTCAGTGCATGATGTTTGTTCATGTAATTGTCATGTCCATTTTCATCTAATCCCTTATACTACTGCTTGAAAGTGCAAACGTTTTAAAAGCCCCTGAGACAAATCTGAAAAAAGCAATTACATTGAACAAGTTGCAAAATTTGATTTTAATGTAATGCATTAGGAGTTGGGAACACACAACTTCCGTTAAGAATGGAAGTAGTATATTCAATCTGCAATTAATAAATATTCTAGGACATGCAGTAAGAGTTGTGACAAATGTTATTATACAGTATGTCAGTACTGTGTTTAATTAATTTTTTTAAGAGTAAGCATCCTAGATATTAGCTAGCTTTGACTTTTGATATGACAGTTATTTGTGAGCACAGAAACGAAAATCCACCCATTGCTACTGATAATAAACCAGAAAAAAACCAACACTAAAATTAACTAAACCTGTCCATTTTGCAATGTTTCCATCCTAAAACCTATGGAAAATAAGTTGATTTTGTAGCACACTGTTGAATTAAAGAGACTTTGAATGTTTTGTAATGACGACAAGGGAGTCAGAAGCTAAAAATCAAGGAGTCCTCACAGAAACTACTGACTATATTCTTCTTTTAGTTATGGGTTGAATGACAAAGACAGATAGCTCTGTACTAATAAGCATCCTGTAAGTGACCCCCTACTTTCAGTAAGAGAAAGACTGAACTGGAGTAGTGACAGAACAGTTCTCATCCTCCAAACCATTAGCAGTGATGGTGAATGAGATATTACTCAACCCAGGAGGAAAGAAAGCAAGAGACATTCGTCTGTCCCAGGCAGAACATTAACAGAGGCCATACCACTTCAGAATCCAAGGTTATGAAAGCAGGTAACACCTAGGAAGAGCACTTCGTGCACAAGTAGTGTATATACTTATTTGCTGAAGTCTGATTTTGTAAGGGAATCTCAGATGTCTGATATTACAGGTAGCAGTTATGAAGTCCTAGTTTTAGCTAGTTCTTTGCCAAGTAAGTTCTAGTCCTATTGACTTCAATATGAGTATTGCTGGGCAGTTATTGGAGTCAAACTCTGCAAAGGAATTAGGCAAAATTTAAATAAAATTTTAACAAAACTATTCACAGGACACCCACCTGGATACTTAGTAGTTCAGAAGCATAAGAAAAACAAACAAAACCAAACAAAAAACCCAAACAAACAAAAACCCCAGAAAGATTTAAAATATTAATGAACACCTTAAAAGCTGCTTTTATACATCCATGGACAAAGAAAGAGCGAGCTCTTCATCCAAAATCCATCAACAATCTTTTCTGAATAGTTCAAATAATTTCCTAAAGCTTCCTGAGATCAGAGGCAAGTTAGCCTTCACCCAAATCCCCAAGCCATCTGGCCTGTCCTACTTAATGGAGGGGGTAAGAGCACCAACCATTTTCAAACTAGTCTAGGATTAGAACTTTTATCCAGGAACCGAACAGGCCTTACTGCTCATCCTCAGCCTGCAAGGGCTCAAATGTAGAGATCCTAATCACCAACACAGTGCTTAGCCGACTAACTTGAGGCAGGACTAGACAGGAAAGTTTTCCATGTCTTCGTGTATGGAACTGCATACTTGCCCTTATACAGCAAAATTGCAAGAGTCACAGGATTAGAAAGAAAAATCAGAAGAGGAAGGCTTTCTCCTAAGGCCATCGATGAAGACATCCCTTTCTGAGGGAGGAATCCTGTGGTTCTGGAAAATTCACAAAGTTGCTTCTTACTGAGGGAGTGGTGCAGTACTGCAGTTGCTCTCGGCATCTCTATGGGTTCTGTAATTCCAAAGTGAGAACAATAAGGTCACCCTTAGTTTTACTCACTGCCAAAATCAGTTCTGGAGAGAGAGCTTCCACATATGGAATTATCCAGGGACAGATCATCAGGAAGGATTCTGAGTCAGACAAACTCTTTATCATAATAAACAGCGTATCTACATTGCTTCTTGTAATGAATGCCCTACAGCTATTCAGTACAGAAAAGCATGTTGTTAGGAATGTATGGCATTAGTCAAATTTTGTCACTCTGACACAGATTTGATGTGTCAATTAAAGTTAAGAACTCAGCGATCAATTTAAATCACAGTTAATTTCGCTTTAGCTGCTATGGTAAATCTCTTGACAGAATAATGAGTTACAGTTAATGGTGGAGCATGGAGTCTGTTGCCATTTTTTTTTCACTCATTAATTGAACTGCCATACAGCATAGATATATGCACTATCCTTGCTGCAGTTCAGACCTGTAATAATGCAAAGATGTTATAAAAAATAGAGAAGAGTCCCCTTATTTGCAATAATAAACCATGCCAGAGAGATCACCAAAGTTTATTAGCATGATAAGCAAAAGGATGAGCCATTTCAGTCCAGCTTAAATTTATTGATAATTAAGGATGTTCTTGTCCTTAGATTTAAAATGCTTTCCCCCTCTATTATTTACGCTTCGATATATTTACAGATGGCAATCAAGTCATCAATCAAGTCATAATACAAGTCCTTTGTATTACCGGTTTAAAGAAATCAAACATTTCCTGTCTACTCTCACAGAATTGGCTATCCTGTCCAGTCCTATATTATCCTTTTCTGCACCTTCTTCTATA
Source organism: Phoebastria nigripes (assembly GCA_035582835.1). Classification (NCBI taxonomy): domain Eukaryota; kingdom Metazoa; phylum Chordata; class Aves; order Procellariiformes; family Diomedeidae; genus Phoebastria; species Phoebastria nigripes. The sequence goes on from JAYKAV010002943.1 coordinate 207,384, forward strand.
TATTCTTTTTCTGAACATGCATGACTACAGATGAGACCTCACCATAAATAATCTCAGTAATCATGGAACTCCAGCTATTAAGCATGAGGAAATAAAGGGGAATCCTTCAGATTACACAAACTATATTTAGGTCCCGGACGACTGGAGGCTTGCCAATGTGATGCCCATCTACAAGAAGGGCTGGAAGGAGGACCCGGGGAACTACAGGCCTGTCAGCCTGACCTCGGTACTGGGGAAGATTATGGAGTGGGTCATCTTGAGGGCGCTTGCAAGCCATGTGCGGGACAACCAGGGGATTAGGCCCAGCCAGCATGGGTTCATGAAAGGCAGGTCCTGCTTGACCAACCTGATCTCCTTCTATGACCAGGTGACCCGCCTAGTGGATGAGGGAAAGGCTGTGGGTGTGGTCTACCTGGACTTCAGTAAAGCCTTTGACACTGTCTCCCACAGCATTCTCCTAGAGAAGCTGGCAGCTCACGGCTTTGACAGGTGTACTCTTTGCTGGGTAAAAAACTGGCTGGACGGCCAGGCCCAGAGAGTTGTGGTGAACGGAGCGAAATCCAGTTGGCTGCCGTCACAAGTGGTGTTCCCCAGGGCTCTGTTTTGGGGCCAATCTTGTTCAATATCTTTATCAATGATCTGGATGAGGGGATCAAGTGCACCCTCAATAAGTTTGCAGACAACACCAAATTGGGCAGGAGTGTCTGCTCGAGGGTCGGAAGGCTCTGCAGAGGGACCTGGACAGGCTGGATCGGGGGGCTGAGGCCAACTGTATGAGGTTCAACAAGGCCAAGTGCCGGGTCCTGCACTTGGGTCACAACAACCCCATGCAACGCTACAGGCTGGGGGAAGAGTGGCTGGAAAGCTGCCTGTCGGAAAAGGACCTGGGGGTGCTGGTTGACAGCCGGCTGAACATGAGCCGGCAGTGTGCCCAGGTGAGCAAGAAGGCCAACGGCATCCTGGCCTGTATCAGAAATAGCGTGGCCAGCAGGAGYAGGGARGTGRTSGTSCCCCTGTACTYGGCRCTGGTGAGGCCGCACCTYGAACACTGTGTTCAGTTTTGGGCTCCTCAGTACAAGAAGGACATTGAGTTGCTGGAGCATGTCCAGAGAAGGGCAACGAAGCTGGTGAAGGGTCTGGAGAACAAGTCTTATGAGGAGCGGCTGAGGGAACTGCGGTTGTTTAGCCTGGAGAAGAGGAGKCTGAGGGGAGACCTTATCGCTCTCTACACCTACCTGAAAGGAGATTGTAGCGAGGTGGGTGTCGGTCTCTTCTCCCAAGTAACTAGCAACAGGACGAGAGGAAATGGCCTCAAGTTGTGCCAGGGGAGGTTTAGATGGGACATTAGGAAAAATGTCTTTACTGAAAGAGTGGTTAAACATTGGAGCAGGCTGCCCAGGGAAGTGGTGGAGTCACCATCCCTGGAGGTATTTAAAAGACGTGTAGATGTGGCGCTAGGGACATGGTTTAGTGGGCATGGAGGTGTTGGGTTGATGGTTGGACTCGATGATCTTAGAGGTCCTTTCCAACCTTAATGATTCTATGATTCTATGATTCTACTCTCTGTCAGAGACAATGTTGTATTTATGGCTGCACACTTTCTTAAAACTTTACCACTCTGAAGGATGAAAATATTTGTTTTTAAATAAAAGTGCATATTAGCATCTCATTAAATTATATCAAGAACTGAGAAAATTGAGACACTGAGCGTAAGGACATAGGGACTATACTTTTATTGGTCATAATATGATTTTCCTCATTTACACTGCTGCATTAAATGAAGGAAGATAAAAATAAAACAGAAACAAAGACATGTTAGGTGCAGAGGGGAAACGGGAGCTGGTTGTTAGAGCTTACGTGACACTTCTAAATACAATAGAAGTAAATAACATCACTTGTTTATTGTTAAAAAAGACAATGAAAATTAATTTTAAAAAGAAAACTTTTTGAGTCGGAACGGGAAATGAAGTGTTCAAGGCTGAGCAATAGAATTTGGCCAATAACTACGGGTAGTAGTTATTAGTTAAAACCCCACTGGTGTAGAAATTTTGGGTACTGTTGAAATTCCAATGTTGTATCAATATTTGGTCTTATGAAACTTGGAACATGTAGTCATACAGTTGTGAGAATCATGCCAACAGGCATAATAAAGGACAACAGGAACCTCAATATGCAACATTTACTCATGAGAAATAGCTTTTTATATCTTCAGCATCCTGCTGTTTTGGTCAATTTAATTACTTAGCTTGAATAAGGGTAGCCAAATATGCTAAAAACAGGCTTACCAAGAATTTGTTGCTTGATCATCAGAAAGTACTGCATATCATATAGAGAAAGTCCCAGTAGAGGATTTTATATTCATATAACCTTATAAATTTTCAAGACAAAACCAGTAAGTGGAAAACTACACCCGGAGAATGAAATTAATTCAGATTATTTTTTTCAGCAGACATGAAAAAGGCTATCTGACCAAATGGAAGCATATAACATTAAATGCCAGGTGGAAAAAGCATAGGATTTGTTAATCAATTGCTTTTTTAAAAAAAATTGTTAATTAATTTGTTAGCCCCCCTTTCAGAAAAGAACTGAAAGAAATTTCCCTTCTTTTTCATCATGGCTAGTGACACCCTCAAGAGCCATAAAAAGTTCTTAAGAGAAGCTGTTGGTATTTTTCGTAATTAGCACCATGGCATGATGAAACCAGAGCCAGGGATTTGTACTTTACAGATGTAGAAACAAGCCTCTTTTTTTTTCCTAAAGTAAGCCAAAACCCTTAGACAAGCTTGTGCCTCAGTGTTCATAGAACTGAGCTTTTGGTGTCTTCCATGCAGCAAGAGGACATAATACCCCCCGAAATACCCTTTTTTTTTGCATGATATCCCAAATACCATGTAGTTCCAGTTCCCCTTCCAAACTCCTGTATAAAATCAAAAGGCCAGGAAGAAGCAGGATGTGGGAGCAGTGACGGCTCTTACTGCCTGTCCCAACACATGGACTTGTTGCACTGAAGGAAACATTAGCTCTAAACCTGGGGCACTGGGTGTGAGCACTGCAGCTCTCAGGACTTCATCTGCACTTCAGCCAAACACAAGCCTTACGTTTTTATTTGTATAACCTGAAGTATGTCTCTTTATTTAACTTTTCTCTGTAGAATATGATGAGTTTATGAATGGGATTACTTACAGAGTAAGGGACTTCTCATGTGTATAAGACAGAACAGGTGAAAAATGCATAGCAGAAAGTTGAAATGAAAATAGAAAATGGAGGAAGACAAACGGAGGAATCCGTTCTAGGTTATATTAAGCTATTCTGTATGTCAGTTTACCTAAGGTTTATTGGTTTAAATTGTTTCCAGCTTTTAAGATGAAAAAAATCCTAGTTAAATTTTTCATTGAAGCAATTGAAGCTATTTTTCATTGTTCTTTCCCCTGAAAAGTCTGACTTAAATTGGCTCTCATTATTCACTTAAAAAATTCCTAATCTATCAAAAGGAAGGAGATACATTTGACTGCTATTGTATGAAGGACAAGTATTCATCATCTCAGTTTATAATTACACATTGTGAGCATAAGGCTTAACTGCTTTAAACAAGTAGGGTTGGTTGATGCAAACACAGAGACCAGAATTAAACTGCCAGAATTGATTTGTTGTCCTACAGGAGGATTACTATTTTCATGTGCTACTTGCCTGGAGGAGTGACTCCTAACTCAAATAACTCTATGCTAGGGAGGTTCCTTGAGGGGAGAGAGAAATCATCATTTAAGTTGTGGTGACTTCCACAGCCACTTCTACAACCTCAAGGCTGCCATCATCTGAACAGCTGCTGTGCCTTGGTTCTACAGAATGAGACTGATTTATGGGTCTGCCCTTGCTCCACTGTCCTTCAAAACCCTTAGCCACAGGGTGAACTTTCTTAGAGGGTCAGGATACTGTTCATCTGCTTCATAGGGCTCAATAAATTCAAACTTGGGAGATCAGGTAATTGCTTTTTCCTGTCCATGCTGAGTCTGAGGCCATTATGGACTCCAGTACTAATATTTTGAATAGCAATTTCAAGCAGACAGTGAAATCTAAAATACTTACAGAATATGTTGGTTTCTTCTTCATTATACTGATACAGATAGAGCTATATTCCTGTAGCATACAGAATATAGCCAGAATGCCTTATGGAAACTTTTGCACAAATCCTCAAGGTATTAATTGCCTGACTCTCACTGGTTTCTTTCATGCATTTTTTAATATGCACTGCATGTGGAATCCTTCTAGATCTGAGAGAGAGACAGATAAAAGCAAATTTCCAAAATATGCCCTTCATTTAAACATTGCCTATCATCAGATCTCATAATGTTTGAATGCTGTCATTTGAACCAAACAATCAAATTTTCATGCATAAATGAATAATCTTCCAGAGCTCTACCTACTGCAGTTCCAAATACTATTATAATTTTGACTAATATATCCATCTAAGTGAAATCTAGATTTGTCTTTTGCATAATGTAGTCAAATGATTCTTGCTTTATTTGTTCTAGCTCACTGTAGAATTTTAACATGGAAATCTTACAGACTTTCCAAGAACACTGCTAACAGTAAATTTTGTTTTATACTGATAACTATGGCAATTTTTTGTTCATGTCCATTAAAGATCTATATTGAAAAATACTAGAGTTTCTGGTGAATTCATAAAAAATAGCATAGAAAGCAGATGTATTTACTAAAGTCTAAAATATAAAGATTTGTTCATTAAGTTTCCACCAAATTATACGAAAAATGTAAAGACTTGTTTGAACATATTTTTACTCATTTTAGTAACTACATATATTGCAAGTGCTTGAAAATCAACCAAGAGCAAGGCCCTGTATTTGTAGATTATATGCATGCACAGACTAATAGCCCCCCCGGTGGTTAGATTTCTCCCTTTCCAGGTTTCTAATAACTGTCCAGCTGTTACTAACAACTCCATTGGACATAATGCTGAAAAACTTTTTGCAGACAATGGCATGGACTGGAATTTACTTTGTTGTAATGAAAGCTGAATGATCCTCCGTACCTAAGAAGTTATCGGAGATGTACTGGGCAGACCTGCTGACATGAAGGCTGAAGTGAGGAATGAAAATTAGCAGGGTGACCTGGAGTAAAAGGAAGGCAGAACTAGAGGGAACTACTAGAGGCATGGGGGAACAGAGAATAATTTAAATTATTTCAGTAGATGTTACAAGGGAGAGGAATACATATCAGGAAGAATAAGACCCAAGGGAATCCTGGCCTAAAAAAGTAACCAATGTCTTGAAGTGCCACTTCAAATTAAGTATAATTTTGTAACTGTAGTGGGCTATTTGTTTTATTGCATTTGTTTATCACCCCATAGGGAATGAGAGTATTTGGTCATACAGTTATGTGTGTGTTATCATTCCTCTCCCTCTATCCACCCACCCCACCGCAAAAAAAAAAAAAAAGATATCAGGTGCTGAGTTATCAGGTGTTCAGGTGCTAGTGGAATAGTATTAGTAGTTTCATATTTCAGCATAGCATCCTTGGTACACCAACCTAAAAAGGAATGCTGTAGAGCATATCTCACTTCATTTTCCATTTTGTTTCTGGGGTAAATGAAAAACATCTTTGGCCTTTGTTCTACAAAATATTATGTTTGCCTTATGCATTTTATCTTCAGAATACTTTGGCTTCTTAATCTTGATGTAATTGTTAAATAGGTTGCTTGCAACAGGCTAATTAAAAGCCCTTAGCATTAAAAGCCCTTAGCAATTTTACCTTTTATTATTTCAATTTTTATGTAATACTGTGCAAAATAAAAGTTAGACTTAAGACTAACTCCACAACTGGAAGATAAAATGGAAAGCTAAGCAGAAAATGGTTATTTTCTGAACCAGATGAGTTCTGCACAATCCAGTATAGTACTAAACTTGTTATTGCTATGGGACGGCAGTAAAAACATAATACTAACATTTTTATCTTGCAGTTTCTACGGTGAGTTTTCCCCTAGCAACATATGCTTTCCTGATTTATCATAGCTAGAATTATTTTTTTTTTTTTTACTTTAGAATATTTCACAAAAAGTGAAGGATGATTTTGGGTTTTGTTATACAGGTACTACTACAAAGGTAGTAAAATGTGGTGACTTGATGGATACAGATTGTTTGTCATAGTTGTCTTTCTCAAGTTTGCTTTCTCATTCTCATTCCTGTACATGAAAAGCTACTATGTTACAGAACACATTAACAGTTTTAATTTTTACTGGTGAGATTTTCTAAAGTTGCTATCTCAGTCTCTGAAAAACATGCAACTTGACATGCTTTTATTGCCGCCTTGATTAGTATAATTAGACAGGATGCCCTGTGGCATATTGGTACTTTGTGGTAATAACATCTTTCCATTTTAAATTTGTTCACTGGCCCTAAGCACTATGGCTGCACTTTAGGTAACCTAATTACTTTGGGTAAATTGATGGAGTTTCCTTAGTTTTCCTTCACATATCTGAAAATTTCAGACTGAACCAAAAGCTATTCAGCTAATTATTTCAATATGCCTTTGATGAAATTTCCCTAGTATAGAAACTCAAATATTCAAATTTAAGTAAGCCCCTCAAATTGGTAAATCATTTTCCATGCACGTTACCAACGTCATCGCAAAATCAAAGTAGGAGAAGACCCTTGAAATTCACCCTGACATTTGAGAAATGTATAGAATCATAGAATCATTAAGGTTGGAAAGGACCTCTAAGATCATCGAGTCCAACCATCAACCCAACACCTCCATGCCCACTAAACCATGTCCCTAAGCGCCACATCTACACGTCTTTTAAATACCTCCAGGGATGGTGACTCCACCACTTCCCTGGGCAGCCTGTTCCAATGTTTAACCACTCTTTCAGTAAAGACATTTTTCCTAATGTCCCATCTAAACCTCCCCTGGCACAACTTGAGGCCATTTCCTCTCGTCCTGTTGCTAGTTACTTGGGAGAAGAGACCGACACCCACCTCGCTACAATCTCCTTTCAGGTAGGTGTAGAGAGCGATAAGGTCTCCCCTCAGCCTCCTCTTCTCCAGGCTAAACAACCGCAGTTCCCTCAGCCGCTCCTCATAAGACTTGTTCTCCAGACCCTTCACCAGCTTCGTTGCCCTTCTCTGGACACGCTCCAGCAACTCAATGTCCTTCTTGTACTGAGGAGCCCAAAACTGAACACAGTGTTCRAGGTGCGGCCTCACCAGYGCCRAGTACAGGGGSACSAYCACYTCCCTRCTCCTGCTGGCCACGCTATTTCTGATACAGGCCAGGATGCCGTTGGCCTTCTTGCTCACCTGGGCACACTGCCGGCTCATGTTCAGCCGGCTGTCAACCAGCACCCCCAGGTCCTTTTCCGACAGGCAGCTTTCCAGCCACTCTTCCCCMAGCCTGTAGCATTGCATGGGGTTGTTGTGACCCAAGTGCAGGACCCGGCACTTGGCCTTGTTGAACCTTATACAGTCGGCCTCAGCCCATCGATCCAGCCTGTCCAGGTCCCTCTGCAGAGCCTTCCGACCCTCAAGCAGATCGACACTTCTGCCCAACTTGGTGTGGTCTGCAGACTTACTAAGGGAGCACTCAATCCCCTCATCCAGATCATTGATAAAGATATTGAACAAGACTGGCCCCAAAACAGAGCCCTGGGGAACACCACTTGTGACCGGCCACCAACTGGATTTCGCTCCATTCACCACAACTCTCTGGGCCTGGCCGTCCAGCCAGTTTTTTACCCAGCAAAGAGTACACCTGTCTAAGCTGTGAGCTGCCAGCTTCTCTAGGAGAATGCTGTGGGAGACAGTGTCAAAGGCTTTACTGAAGTCCAGGTAGACCGCACCCACAGCCTTTCCCTCATCCACTAGGCGGGTCACCTTGGTCATAGAAGGAGATCAGGTTGGTCAAGCAGGACCTGCCTTTCATGAACCCCTGCTGGCTGGGCCTGATCCCCTGGTTGTCCCACACATGGTTTGCAAGTGCCCTCAAGATGACCCATTCCATAATCTTCCCCAGTACCGAGGTCAGGCTGACAGGCCTGTAGTTCCCCGGGTCCTCCTTCCAGCCCTTCTTGTAGATGGGTGTCACATTGGCAAGCCTCCAGTCGTCCGGGACCTCCCCCGTTAACCAGGACTGCTGATAAATGATGGAGAGTGGCTTGGCAAGCTCCTCCGCCAGCTCCCTCAGCACTCTCGGGTGGATCCCATCCGGCCCCATAGACTTGTGAGCATTCAGGTGGCATAGCAGGTCGTTCACTGCTTCCTCTTGGATTATGGAGGGTTTATCCTGCTCTGTGTCCCCGTCTTCCAGCTCAGGGGGCTGAATACCCTGAGGATAACTGGTCTGAATATTAAAGACTGAGGCAAAGAAGGCATTAAGTACCTCAGCCTTTTCCTCATCCTTGGTGGCAATGTTCCCCCCTGGCATCCAATAGAGGATGGAGGTTCTCCTTGGCTCTCTTTTTGTCATTAATATATTTGTAAAAACATTTTTTGTTATCTCTTACGACAGCGGCCAGATTGCGTTCTAGCTGGGCTTTTGCCTTTCTGATTTCCTCTCTGCATGACCTAACGAGATCCCTGTACTGTTCTTGAGTCGCCTGCCCCTTCTTCCACAAGTGGTAAACGCTCCTTTTTTTCCTGAGTCACAGCAAGAGCTCCCCATTCAGCCAGGGCAGTCATCTTCCCTGCCAGTTCTTCTTATGGTACATGGGGACAGCCTGCTCCTGCACCTTCAAGACTTCCTTATTGAAGAATGTCCAGCCTCCTGGACCCCTTTGCCCTTCAGGACTGTCTCCCAAGGGACTCTCTCGACCAGTGCCCTGAACAGGCCAAAGTCTGCCCTCCAGCAGTCCATGGTAGTGGTTTCGCCCTCCTTACTTCACCAAGAATTGAAAATTCTATCATTTCATGGTCGCTAAGCCCAAGACGGCCTCCGACCACCACATCTCCCACCAGTCCTTCTCTGTTCRTAAACAGCAGGTCAAGCGAGGCACCGCCCCTGGTAGGCTCACTCACCAGCTGTGTCAGGAAGTTGTCTTCCACACACTCCAGGAATCTCCTAGACTGTTTCCTCTCTGCTGTGTGGTATTTCCAGCAGACATCCGGGAAGTTGAAGTCCCCCACGAGAACAAGGGCTAGTGATATATACAATTCCAAAATGACTTCCAGAAGTTTGAAGCACTCCACTCATCTTTCCTATAAAAACACCTTTCATTAAGACAGGACTATCTGTAGGAATTAAGGTGACTCCACTTGTACCTAAGCTAATTTATCATAAGGAGTTATATGATCTCCACCATATTTGAATAGAGAAGGAATATATGTGTCTTTCTCATACAGCTCTATGGCAAGGTACTGCTCACACAATTTTCAATAGGGAACTGAGGCACAGAAAGTCTAAGTGTTGTGTCTAAAATATGTAAGAATTAGAGAGAGAGAAAAGAAATTAATTGAGGTTTCCTTCCAGTGGGATAGATTCTCACTGCCTAAGAGAGGGAAGTGGGAATGCCTCCACCAGGAGTTGAGCAGAAAAAGGTAACTCCATAAAACTCTTTTTATGCTTCTCTCATCTTGATTTCAAGACAAAGCTACTGTAGGGGTAGAGTTATATGGAGTTATATGAACTGTACACAGAGGCTGGATTTCCTTAGCTTGGGATTTTTCCAATTGCCCTGAAATGCATCTTTATTCTTATCCATTGTGTCCCCACTAATACAAATAGGTATACTGGCATTCAGCTAAGTAATTCTTTTGTCATCCACAGATGGACAGGGGATTACATGGCTAAGAAATGAAATAAAAGCTAAATCCCTATGCTTGATAAAGCTTTGCTTGTTTTCTCTTTCATTCAGGATTACCGAGTGAACATCTTTCTCCGTCAGAATTGGAATGATCCACGCCTCGCATACAGTGAATATCCAGATGACTCTTTAGACTTAGATCCATCCATGCTAGATTCAATTTGGAAACCTGATTTGTTCTTTGCTAATGAAAAAGGTGCCAACTTTCATGAAGTTACAACAGATAATAAGTTGTTGCGAATTTTCAAAAATGGAAATGTACTTTATTCCATCAGGTAAGTCTCTAATCAAATTATTTTTTTCAGATAGAAGCTGAAAAGTGTGCCTAAGAATTGCTAATGGATATCTTCAGTTGCTAGTCATGCAGAACTATCACTAAAGTAAATGTGAGTTTTGAATACAGAACTTTATCATTACTGTTCATTGTTAATACTAAAATAGAAAATGATCCCTCATTAGGAATATGCATAGTAAAAATAATAAGAAAAGTATCTTTCCCATTTTGAAGAACAGATACTGAGCCTAGAGGAGCTAGGACACTTGCACAGAGCAAATAATCCTGGAGTATTATAATCTGAGCTGGCCTATGTATGAGTTTCACATGCTGTAGCCTCCGATGTCATGACAATCCAATGTTATTTCTTTTTCACCTTTTTGGATATTGCAGTTGCACTTCAACATGGAAACATGACCTGTTTGAGGAAACATGAGATTTAAAGAATAGTTCACTTACTGCTGGAGATGGAGAGAAAAATGGAAAGTAAACTTTTGAAAAGGTTTAAGAAGCTGTAAGCAGCAATCACATATAAGTATTGACAAAATCTAGTTATTCTACTTCTTTTTCCTTCTCTTCTTCCCACTTTCCTTTTATTAATACACACATTAGTAGGCATTGTACCACAATCTTCAAAATCCTGATCTAATGAGAGACACATTGGATATAAGTATACTAATGCCCCATTGGACATGATATAGTTTTGGTATTAATACAGTGACCTACTTGTGCAAAATGTTACACTTTTCAAAATAAATGTACTTCTTGTCCACTTAGTGTTTTGCTTTGCATGCTTTTACGATACTGCATTATTGGTAATTGGACTTTTTGAAGAGACTTCAGGAACCTGTAAAACAGTTTGTATGCTAAGAGAAAAAGAAAATGTTTGTGACTTGCATGATGTATCAGTGGCAAGGGAGTCTCCTTCCTCCCTCCTTCCAGTGCAAGTGGGCAGCATCTTGTCAAGCTTACACAGGGAGAAAGCGTTGGGTTAAAACTCCTACGAGCATTTCATATCCAAAAGCAGGTTAGTCTGCCAGTCTGGGAACATAATCATTCTTCAGTGTCACAACATGTATTCCGTCACTAGAAACAGATGGAAAGCAAGTAAAAAGGATTCCTGCTCTGGACCCAAGTAGAAAGTAGAGCTAAATCAATTATCTCCAGACTGTCTGAGTCACCCTGAGAGGCACTGGCTGTTGTTCCACTCTAACCAAATAACTCCTCCTCCTTGCCCTACTCCCTCCAGATACGTACAGCTCAGAGTATAGACACCACCACTCAAGTGAAGCAAGTTTGGATTGCAGCTTCAATAGAATTCAGACCAAGTTCATGGTAACATGAAATGGGGGGAAAAAACCAAACATGACAAATATTATAATATTAAATTATAAAAGCAAACATTGATTGTGATGAAAGCAGATGCCAGGTAGCTCCTGTGTTTCTTATGGAGCCAGAAAGTTTATGTTGCCATGATTTAATTAAGAACTATTACAATTTCTGAAACAGATTTAAAATCATACAATTGGCATCTAGTTGAGTTGTTATGTGAATTTGAGTCAGTTAAGCTTTTGATGAGAGGAGATATGCTAATTGCTAATGTGCTGATATTAAAAGAAAAAAAAAATGAAGATTTCTAAATTTGCTTTTTCCTTTCATTCCCTAATGTCTCCTCCTCCCCTAATTGCATTGGAACAATTCAGACAAGAAAATAACAAGAAGGTTCCAGTTCCTGATTCAATGAATGCTTAATATAAAATACTAAAATATTTACTGAAGCACAAAGTAAAGTCCAGGTGCCTTTTCTCTGAAATGACTTGCCATGTTACTAGCCTACTAGTCAGATTTTGCATTTGGAACCATTTTTAATAGCATGGGAATAGGGCCAGGGTCTCTCCCTCCTGAGGCTCTCCCCCTGCAGGTCTGTCACTGGCAGGCTAAACAGAAGTTATAGCAACAAAGAATCAAGAAGCTTTGGAGAGGGAAAAAGTAAGGTAAAAGAAATACACAGCCATGTTTGCCACCTACTGCTGACTTCCCTTTAGCCCCAATGCCAAAAACAGGGGAATGGGCTTAAGAGAGGGGGATTAGAGCACTGCCATTCTAGAAGAGCCTTATATGTAAGGAATTAAACTCAAGCCCCTCAGGTTTTTGGAGAAATTCTATCAACTGAACTGATAAATGAATATGGGGCAAAATTTTCACACAAGATATTTTCTAGCAAGAAGAAAGGTGCACTCATGACCCTGAATGATGAATGGATACCTAACCATGGCCAGTGAGGGAAAACATGTGCCTTTACCTCTTAGATTCTTCCTTCTCATTCCTCTGAGAAGTGTCACTCCAAAGATAAGTTATTGTATTGATATAAAATGTAAAAATACCTCTTTTGCCTATAGGTTGCAAAGTATTTCACAGGAAGTATCAGGACTAATGTGAAACACAGCTGCAGTTCAAAATTACAAGCATATTTCAGTCTACCATCAATATCATAAAATGTTATCTTAAACCTTTGTGTTGACAATTTAAGCACCTTATTTTAGGACAATAACACATAAATTACTTTGCCACCATGATTTGCAGCTGACATCTGTTATGAAATTCTTGCAAATCTGGGTAAATTTTATGTCAAGGATTTGAAATACTGTAACAGTACAATAATTCTGCTGTAGCATGAAAAAGCATGCTGTTGTTGCATTCCTTTAGACTTCCCATAAAGTTAGGCAACCCTACTGAAAAATGTGTTTTTCTGAAAGTCTGTAATAATTTTTTTCCACATTGTCATACTAGGCTGAGTGAGTGAAATGGGTTCAGCTAACATAAATCCCTTTTGAGAGCTTTCTAATGAAAAAATATATTTTCGTCTTTTTCTAATGACTTCTAGTGTTTTCATGCATTCTTCCTCTGCAGTTTTATGGCATTTTTGTGGTATATTTTTAATATTGTTTTTTGTGTTCTTTCAGATTGACTTTAATACTGTCCTGTCCGATGGATCTCAAAAATTTTCCAATGGATGTACAAACATGTATAATGCAGCTGGAAAGCTGTAAGTTTGAGTAATGTATTAGCCTATAAATCCTTTTGCAGGGATTACAACAGCTATGTAGGAGGTAGAAAGACCCCTTGTAGTGGTACAAGAACAAATTTTTAAAAAAATAATCCTCTATTTTACCAAAAGAATCTGTGAAACATACATGATTTTCAAAGGAAGAGATTCTTTCATCCTTACTTGAAAATCAACAGTTTTGTGTAAATCTAAAGTTACTACTAAACTTAAGTACCCAGTGCCAGTTTACCTTTATGCAAAATTTATGCATATGGGGATTCACCTTAAGTCTTCCCTGTGTTCACACATACGGGGGGACAGTAATACGGGAGAGCATAAAGGAAACATGAGAACTTAAGGGAGTGATTTATGTGATTTATGTGAATATCCTGAAATCGATAGTAACTCCGTGTCCTTAAAAGCTGGAAACAAGATGATATATACTGACTACCTACTCTTCAGCTTCCTGCCCTAGCTCTTCAGCATGCCTACATGTTATAGCTACATATCTGTAGTTTTTACGTAATCATCCTAGAAGGGATTAGGGAAAGAGTTTACTACAAGGGAGAACTGTAGAAGATTGCACAGCAGATATATACGTATATATGTGTATGCCCATGTACCTACATAGGGCATGACACTTACACAGCCCTCACCCCCTCAAGTGGGGCAGTGCCTTGGATCAGTGGAACACCCCTCAGAAAATCTTGGGAAGGGCTGTAGAGCCCTTGCATTATGAGGAGGAAGAAGTCCATACAAGGTATCATCTAGCTAGGGATAAAATGTGAACATGATCTGACCACCAGCCATAACACTGGAAAAATTTCTAGCATCTTCCAAAGACTCTGGGCTTAAAGGAATTTGTAGTAGCACAGATAGCTTGACATTGAAAACACCCAGCAAAACACAGAAAGAAAAAAAGACCTGATAGCTTTCTAGCACAGAGAAGGTTTGACAGTTTGACCAAACCTGGTGTTACACTAGAATTTCAATGGAAAAAGAGAAATTACAACTCCATGTGTTCTAAATAATCTCTTCATAAAGCCCTATTTGCATTATACACAAATATCCTGAGGAGAGCAGAGGAGAAGGTGAAACCTGCTTACACAAGACAGGCTTTGCAGAATTATCTTTCAGTTAACAGCAATACATCTTATGTAAAATAAAATTATCATTTGTTAACTCAACCCATCATATATTGTACTTATCATCTCCCTTGATATCTCACTTAGAATATAAAAGATGATGGAAAGCATACAGCAGCTATGCCATTTCAAGGCACGCACACACACAGACAAAAAGACAAAACCAAAGTTTCTGTCTGATGTTATGACCTGAGCTAACACAGGATGTGTGAGGAGGAAGGCATAGATATGCATTAAATTCTTATTTTCCTTATTTTATGAAGTATTTGGGAATTGCCTTTTCCCCTTAAAATGAGAAGACTTTGGGAGAGATTCCTAGCAGAAAAATCCTCCTAATGATGTGAAGAAATAAAAGAAAATAAAGTAAAGCATTCTTTGAAAGATTCCAGCAATGTGAAGTTTGTGAAAATTAATGACAGGGGAAAAACAGATAAATAATAAGTACCCATCTTAATGTCAGATCTAGATTTACAGTTTTAGGATCAATAAGTAAAATATTTCAGAAAATAATTTTCTGCTTATAGAATGAACATACTGGATTATTTGAAATATATTATAGATCAAAAACACAACATACATAATTTGATTAAAGTATTTCTTGGATTTTTTCTTCTTTTACTGGAAGTAGTGTCTAAGAGAAGGGGGAGGTAATTTTCTATCAGTCAGTATGTCAGAACTGTTTGTTGTATGGATAATGGTATGCTTTTACGAAAAATTGCAGGGTGAGTATGAAAGCCAGATCTATCTTTCRTTACAATGGACAGCTGGTAATATTGTAAAGCAGGCTTTCAATATGAGGGCAGTGGTTGAATCTGACAGCAGAAATTTTCTTGACTAAAATTGTGAGATAATTATTTGCTGCAAATGTCAAGGAATTTAGGGCAATATTATATATTCAGCATTTGAGCAAAACTCCACAGTCAACCCAAGCAGATAATCCTACTAATAACCTACATCACCTTTATAATTAATGTGACTAAATAAAAGGTTGATATGGGGCAGTTGTTTCAGAGCACATACAGATGGCAGGTATATTCGCAATATACAATTATACTTCAAACAGAAAGTACCATAGTGTTTGACTGAACAAGCAAAAGATATAATTTTAAAAAACAATTGTGTTTAAAAAGTTATGAAATTGTTCTTTAACAACTTCATAAAACTCATCTGTATTTTTCCTCTCTCTCAGCCCTTGTGAGGACAGGTCATACAACAACTGAGCATTCTTGAACAAACAGGCATCTGTTCTGCTTTACAGAAACCTTGCAGAAGCTCACAGTTCCCACAAACTGCACCGTAGGGAACCAATACTCATTAGTTGAACAGCACTGTAGATGTTCTACTGTATTTTCCAGCAGAGCATTTTTCACTGAAGTCTTGTTTTTAATCGTTCAGTTCAGTGGGAGTAAATTCCCTGCTGCACATTCACCTAGTAGAGAGAGGCAATGTTCACAAAAGAAGAGCTGAACAAAATACAATGAGTGCTTCAAAATCTTCTAGTTACAGAGAAAGATCAAATTTGATTTCATAAGGAAGTTACAAGTGGTAAAGCTTTTCCCATATCTCCTTGTCTAATTCTATTTTACCTGTAAAATCCAGACATTGAAAAATAGAGACTATGGGCAAAGTAGCTGGCCTGAGGCAGAAAATTTTGCAGCCTGTGGGAGCTCTGGCTATACCTACATGTCTGATAGCAGAATAACCAGTTAGGTTTGCAAGAACCAGACAGCAGTTCCCTGAAACCAAGAGAAATTGCTTTGGGACAGATCCAAAGAGGATAGGCACAGTGACATAACTTCCAAGGTCCTAGACCTTTAAGAGCAGGAATTCACCTGCCCAGAACCAGTTTCTCTATACAGGAAGTACAGGAAGGGAAACAGACACCTTGGAGGAGTTACAAAAAATATCTACGTGCTGGACAGGAGAGTAACTATGTAAAAAAAATGTTTTATATGAGTCTGAACTCTGACCAATTTCCAAAACTTAGAAAAAGGTGAGCAGAAACATTCACATTCCAGAGTCTTTGGCTAAGAACGGGCATCCATTTCTCTTTAAAATTATAGAAGAATAAAGGAGGATGGGTGCATTTAGCATTTTCCCAGGCTTCATATCAAATCTCCTGAGGTAAGAACTGCATAACCCTGAGAGCCTGAATCCATCCAAGAATCTCTAATTTCTAGGCCACAGTGTCATATTCTCCTGTGGCTGGCTGGCTTACATTTTTTGGCGCACAGTGAGACAACTTAAGCAGGGGGATGACAGTGAGACAACTTAAACTGTCCAGGGAAGTGGAAGACGTGGGGTTTCAAAACTGAGAACACAGTCCTCTCATGTCCTGAGTAAATGATCTGATCATCAGGCTGTGTTATAAACACCAAAGTGGCGGCAGGAGCAAAACAGCAGCAGCCATGCTTCCAGATGTTTCTTTTTAAAGTGATCATCATTGCTGTTTTTTCCACTGGGTGCCAAGTTGGGTAGGACATTATACAGTTATGAATTTACAAGGCCCATTTATCTCACAGTTTCTTTAAATTGTATCTGATCTTGCAAGCCTTGCTCCTGCATGTGTCACTAAGCAAATTAGACTAACAAATCACCCATCTTTTTCTTACTCATCTTACTACCAGGTTGCAAAGAAAGGCTCACAGTTACTTATAAAGGACAGATCGTAGGTTTTACCTCTCCTATAAAATTGTAATTTTGTTTAGTACTAGATACTTTCCTTCAATATTGATACTGTTGCTCCAGCATAGAAAGCTCTAAGAGGAAAATTCATGTATAGCTTTTCTTCCCAAATGATATTTCTATTTTTAGCCATCTCGTGTAATGTTTTTTCCAAGGTCAGTCTAAGCACCTGGATTTGCCCCTGGTTAAAGTACTTCACTTATATCATGAAGTGTCTGAAAAATATTTAAGTGGAAATGTCTTCTATTTTTAAAGGATTTATTTTACCAAATGATTTCTCAGCAACTAGATTGAGCTACTTTTGTATCTTAGAAAGGAAGCAAATGAAAATGCACATATGAAATAGTCCCTTCTACATTTCTATGCTTTACACCAGGGCAGCCTATAGGCATGTGAGATAATTTTAGTTTTATTCTGCTTGAATAAGATACGAAGAAATGTCATCTAGATACATATTTATTTCTGTGGCCTGTCTCCCAGGAAAGAAATGTTTTTCTTTCATGTGCTAGAGCTTGTTGTCTCTCTCTTTTTTAAGTTTCACTTTTATCTCACAGCATTCCTTTATTCATATATTACAATTATAACTTTATGTGACATTCAATATTCCTGAATTTTCAAAGAATAGTGAAAAGACTAACTCAGTAACAAAAGAAGAAATATACTATGAAAAGCAACATATGTAAGGGAGAAAGCACCTGCTCATCTCATAATTTTATTTTGATGCTTATTGTCTCTCTTAATAAATTAAACAATGGGCTTTTTTTCCTTTTTGGTTTATGGAGGCTTTTTAGTCTTTCTAAGCAACCATCTTCCTGTCGTTTCAATTTTTAGAGAGAATTCACTCCATACTACATGATGCTGTTACCTGAATAGTACAATTTCTTTCCTCCCAGTTTCTAAATTGGAGATGGTGCAAATGGAAAGATCTGTAAGCAGGCTACAGCAGTACAGGTTACTGCGTTACAGAAAATGATGTGCGCATTGTTCCTTTCCCACAACAGCACAAAGACACCATAAGAAAGCTAATAGAACTGGAGTGTATTTCTTATCTGCCAGGGAACCTCAGGTGTCTACCTGAGTGACAGTAATTATGGACACACTAGGTCAATGCCTGCCTGTGCCTGAACATGTGGAAACCATACCTTTTCTCTCCTTTCCATTTCTGTAGCACAAAAGTTGTCAACAACTCATCCTATGGTTTCTACTCTGCAGATGAGTGACTCAGCCCACTGTGTGTATCTGAAGTGAGACCTGGCACACAGCTACAAAGAGCTAGATATTTGTAGTCTTCAGCTCCTGACCAACACAGGATGAAAGGGCAGTAGTAACTGTACAACTGCTGCTGAACCCACAGAAACTAATATAAAAGTGACAGCTGAAAATCTATAGGCTTCAGCAAGGAATATTAGGTTTGAGAGATGTGGTAGAGGGCTGGGCCTGAAACATTATTCTTCTCTGAAATTCAGGCTAAGAAGGATAAACCTGTAAGTCCCAAGGGAGGGTTGCCATCAGAATGAATTAGAGGGCAGTGCAAAGGGCAGACCCTTTGCAAAGCGGCTCAGAAGTACATAGAATAAAATCCTGCTTTCTTGGAGCTCCAGCATAGATTTAGTCTTGCAATGCATCACAGCTGATTTCTGAAGCTAATATTTTTAGCGTGTAATGTATATTAGAATAATTTATTCTAACCTCAAGACAAAGCCAGATTTGTTAGCTCTGTCAGATCTTCCCCCTGCTATGTTGCTTGGAATTTAGGGCACAATTCAAACCTCTGCTGTGTTCTTAGGAACAGCAATGTGCAGGCAGCCTATCCTAGAGGCACACTGTTGGGATGCCTAACAGAAGAGTAGTGAAATAACTCTAGTCAACATAACTGTAGTCCTTGCCTCAGCTGGATACCTAAAGAACTGCTCGGTTTGCTGAATAAATCCGATGTTACTCTTGGACCTGTACCTTACTAAAACATTAAAGAAATTAGAATGGAATTTAGATAAATCACTGGGATTAAAAGAACTATAAAATAAATTCTGTAGTTGAACCAAACTCTCTTGTACAAAAATGCTAGATATTCAGCTCAGTTGTTTCACGCCATTCATGTGTTTATTGAACAAGAGAAAAAGAGTTAGGTTTTAACATGCCTGTAGGTATTGTAGAATCACACAAGGGAAGCGTGGCCTTCCTGGAATAAAACAGAATGAGTAGAAAATTTACAAGATATATCGGTATTCAGCTGGATCACAAGTTTGCTCAAAAATTTTATTCTTCATGGCTTGGAATGGTACTTTAAGGGTGGTTAAAAGGAAAGAACTTAGCAAATAAGACTGTGTCAGCAGAAGTAAAAAAGGGGTATCTTGGAATTGCTGAGACAATTGTGATTCAAAGGTGTGGAGTCTCTGAAGGTACAGTGGAATTGCTTGCCCTGAATAACAAACCTTGTTCTTCTGTAATGGTGTAGTCCTTGGACAGCCTGGAGAAGAGATGTTAATACTTTCAAGACACTTCAATAATTCTTCAAGACAAACTTGTTGGATGTCCACTGTCTTGCCTATGAGATTATGGGCTTTTAATGCCTACAGTTGATATTGAATTAGCTAAAATCTTCATACTCTTAGCATGCATGTATACAACTGATATAAATAGCTTGGTTCCAATAAATTCTATAGTTATGTGGACTGATGTGGGTTGAATGGAACCCTATTTGTTTAAGGCAGGCTTGTTTCTATACTTTCAAAATTGGATAAATGAAAAAGTTATATTTATTACTAAGATTAAAAGTAACGTTAAAAAAACCCCACAGACACAATCTACTTTTTTCTTTCGGGAACCTCTTATATGGGTGTTGATAACAACTTGTCAACATCATTTTTTAAAAGATAAGATTTTCTGGGAAAGACGAGACCAAAGGAAAAGTTTGGGTTTCTCTTTTCCAGACACTATAGTTGCCCTTGCTACTTAGAAATATTTCAGCAGGATCACATTCTTTTTCCCTGCAATCCTTCCTGAAATCTGTAACTGAACATGCTGAAAATTTTCACTCTAGCTAGACAATTTTCATTGCTGTCTAAAGGCTAGAGTTAGTATGTCTGTCTTGTCCACCTTCAGCCAAAGTGTTTTGTATAGATTAGATCGATTAAATAGATTATCACTATAGTTTCATTTTATTTGATGTCCAGATATTCAAAACCCTGCATCAACTGTTCTAGGCACAAGTCCTGACAACCACTCCTCATCCAATGCCTTATCTTTTCCACCTCTTCCCTCCATAAGTGTGACCACACAGAGTTTTACTTTCATTTTTTCACACTTATCACCAGCTCAGTGACAGACCATTTTCTAAAGAAAAACTTCTGCAGGCCAAATCCAACTTTCCAAATTGTTTCAGGCCCTCTACACTGCCAGCTAATTCTAAATTCTACTTAGTTTGCCAGTTCTTCATATTCATGTCAGGCGGAAGTCTCAGTCTGCTAGTACATGCTTCACTAGCTAATTACCTGGAATGACTTTAGGCTCTTAAAAATAAGTTGTCTCTTTAAAAAGAGCTGTTTGCTGAGAGGCTACAGTGCCATGCATACACACAGTTCTTGAGTTTTCCTGAGAAATACCCCCTCTGGCAACCTTCTCCTCCTGGGATGATAGCCTTGTCATATAATCACCAACAATTTATCATCTGCTTTTGCATTACAGATGTGCAAGACCTCAGACTTTGGGTTTATATGGACAGTATTAATGTAAGCTAACCAGTCCTGTAACTTCTGAACACTGTTGTTCAATATAACAACGTGTTTTTTCTGTCCTTTCTTTCCAGTTCTATGATGACACCGCTTAGATTTTGTGTGATTAGTAATATCTTTATAGAATTAAGAGCAAACACCTGGACAAAAACAGCCAGACAATAACAAATACATTGCAAACTGCACTCTACTTCAGCCACAGTAGCTGGTTTGCATCCCATAACACACAAAATTTGGCATCTCTACTTCCTTTCTCAACCTTCATGCATCTACACCCTGCAAACCCAAACCCTAGCACACTGCTTTTCAGTGACAGAAGTCCTTACTAATCCACCTGATCTAGTTTAGGTTGGCCTGGTCCTGCAGACCACTATACTAGATTATAGCCTCCATTGCTTTCAGCTTTTTCTGTAGTGCAAAAGGGTCACTTTTTCCACCATCAATGAAAAAGTGAGCTGCACCCTCATATACTAACCAGGCCAGTGATTGACTGTCCTTTTTTCAAACACTAAATGTAGCCACTAGGACTTTCCTCCTTAACACTGTATTTCCCAATCACCGGTAATAAAAATGTCTGGTAGCAATTTACACTAGTCACCAGAACCACCTCACAGTCAAAAAAGAAAAATTCCTTTTTAGTGAGAGATGAATATCATGTTGGGCTGCAGCAAATGCAAATAAGTAAGAGATATTTATGCTCTGCTCACAAAGCAGCAGCAAGAGAGGTAATATAGTAAGACTGAACAGCAAGAATTTACAAAGAATAGGAATAACCATTATGTAGCAAAAGTTTACCCTGAAAGACAGGTGTGCTCAGAAATAGATTCACAGTTTTTTCTTCCAGACACATAGACTGGGACTCCCTTCAGGCATGCACACCACATTTCCTATGGAAAGCAGAAAACAATGAAAGCAAGGCACAGAGAGAAAACATCTTACATGCAAGTTTTATCCCAAGAAGAAGTCAGGATTCAAGAGCTAAGCACTTATGTCTACTACAGAATAAGCTCCATACATGCATAAGCAGAGTTAATAAACACTTAAATTTCTGTGTAGTTGATAAAAGCACTCTTCTGATTTGGCTTTGGGCCATCTCTTTCTATACTCTTAGAGTTGAGTAGAAGGCCACTGAAATTATTTCCCTAGACAAAATACAGTGCCCTCCTGATAGAAATGTTAGAGGCATAGGAAATGTGATTAAGTATTGTCTTTGCTATTTTTGCAAATCCAAAAAAATATAAATAAACTGCAAAACTCATCACTGCATTAACATTTGGCATGGGCTTCTGTGGCATAGCAAATGTCAGGAGGAGAATCTAGAAACAGGTATTGTCGGGGAGATAGGGCTTCTGGAAGTGTGACTCTGAACTTGAAAAACTGCAAGGGACACGATTCCTCATTCTGTGACATTGCTGTGAGTTGGTTCCTCTATTTCCTCAAATTCAGGTTCCTAGATTGTGCCAACTCTCCTGCCAGCTAGTTTTTGTGGATTCAGTATTTATGGACCTAACAGCACAATAAAGACACCATTATCTTTCTTATCCCTTAAAATCCGTAAAGAGAAATGTCTTGTTCTTTGTAACTACTACATATTTCAGTGCAGTTCTTACAAGATGCAGAACATATTTAACAATATAACACAAACAGTGCAACTTTGTACTTGTAACCACACATCTGTTCAGAATAAAGTCTTCACATTTCAGGCTCACAGTTTGCTAAGAAGGTGATCTGATCATATAACCGTGCCTTACTGCTCCATTTGCACAGTGATAACCATGTAATGGAATACAGCTTCTCAGATATTTTATCACACAGGCCATTTGGAAAATATAAGCAGTGTAACTCTAATCTTTGACAGTGGACCAATATCAGCAACAGGCATTTAGACTTTTACTTAAAGTTACATTACTGAATGATTTTCTTTAAATTGCTTCGAAGATAATGCACATCTATTAATCAAGTAACACAAGCAGACGAGTAGGAACCAAAAGCTCAGGTGGTCTTGAGGTTTAGTATTTCTTGAATTTAGTTTAAGATGTTTTGCCTTATTTTAATTATCATGCCTTCTGATTATTTCATGAAAAATTCATGCACTGGATTGAACCTCTAATATATTTATCAATCATTGGCAGAATAATCCATGCCTGAGGTATTCTGTTTGAACTGTTTCTGCATATATTTACCCAACAAATTAGCCCTTTCTGCTAGTGGTGCCATTATTCAAGAATATTAAAGCAAAATTTGAGAGACCACACAAAGATATCTGTCTTGTTGAATTTTACTATTTGGGTACTACTGCATTCAAATCAATTGTTTTTAACTGCAGTTGTGTCTCAGGAACACTCAGCTTTAATTATGAGCTTGATCAGTTAGATTGACTGGTGCTGCATAAACCTAGAACAAAAAGAGCACCAATCCTCACTTCTCTCATCTGCCTTTTCTCAGCTAATCAGTTGCTAATCTTATACAGACAATGAAATAATTTACTTGTTTTCATTTTTATCCCTGTAAAACTCATTTCAGCAGTGAATGGCCGAGTGTACTTTTTTCATCTAGATGAGTAAGGTAAATGCATTTTAGTAGGGATCTGCTTTGTTGCAGCATCAAATCAGATTTCCATTTGGCAAATGTAGGCCTCAGTACTGCAAATACATATGCATGAATGATGTATATAGTCCCACCGAACTCAGGCAGTGGCATCAGGATTTTAAAGTTATCCACATAATTCTAATACTGTAAACTTTTATGATTGGCAATTCTAGGATCCTAAATCTAAAAAATAACACTCTGCCCTTGAGGCTTCAAAATTTTCATTGCCAAAGCTCCCTACACTTCTGCTACTTGCTGTGCACTTAGCCCCCCCGCCCTCCGTTGATGGCACTAAGTGATCTGGTGCCTTATCCATATCAGGATCATAAGTTTCTACTTTGTTGATGAGACTGAACCTTAAGGTAATTTCAAAATCTGCCATGATGTCTTCCCGTGCTGCTGGGAGCCCAGCCACTTCAATAGGGGACACTAATTACATTAATCAGCAGAGCTCCCAAAATTAGTATGCTAGAGGATGAATTTTTAGCCTCATTGCATATATAATACCATACACCTAAACTCTAATAGTATGTATACTACAGTATGGTAACAACTGACTGTTTTAAAGGGCCATTTCTATAGAAATGCCTTTTTCCCCTTATGCACAGTGCACACAATACCATGAGCACTCTGCGTGTTAAGGACTGTGCTATTCAGCAGGCGTTCTTCATAAAATTGATTAAAAAACAAAAATATTTTCCTTTTTTTGAGACATTAAGGAAGCTCAGTTAGCTCTGTTAGTATTGCTGTTCCTCCTGAAAAATTTATAACACAGGACAATGTGGGGTTTTGCCCTTTTGTGCATAGAATATCCTGGGATGGGCCTAGGACATGAGCTGCAGTTTGTTCTTGCAAATTCTCTGATTCTGCTTTATTTCTGCAAGTGACTAGATGCTTTCCACTGTAGTCTTTCTTCCTTTTCTCCATGCCAAGAAGAAAGAACGATGCAGTAGTTGGAAAAGAGAGTCATCAGTTTATTTGGAACTGTACCAAATAACGAAATATTTTCAGTTGGAAAATCAAGAATACCTGTCCTTGTTAACACTGCTCACTAAAGAAAATTTAGAGACAAGTTTGTGTTATCAAATAGTTCAATATGCTTAAATAATTTATGTTTTCTCGCTTCCCCAATTACAGGACTTTAGATTTCTCTAATTCGATGGCCACATTTGATTGGGCCATGTATTTCACATTTAATAAAGGGCCATAAATTTAATAGAAACTAAGTTGATTTAATTTAACATACCTAGTGGAAATATGATATATATTATACTATTTTAAATTTCTTTGGTGTAACGTAAACTCACACCTCCATTAAGCTCCTCTAAATTTTAAGACGTGATCTTGACTTACAAATCTGAAGTTACAGTATTGAATGTTAAAGCTATATTTGAGTATTTAAAATGTAAACGTGACAAAAATGAATTACAACATCTGCATTTTGCATACACTGCTATTATTTTTAATAGATTGCACTATAGAAGGATTAGTGGGCAGGGTAGATAATCAAAATTAAAAGCACACATTAGAGATGAATGAATCTGATTTAGTGAAATACATTTTGACACAGCAGTTGTTTCTTGTCAGTTCAATGAGTTTTACTCAGGGGATATCACTTCTGGCCATAATCTACATGCTTCAAATGATAATCTGCTTTACACACAACTGCTTTTTGTCTGAATTCATGCAAAGTTTGATAAGAGCTATACTTCTGATTTTTCATAGTTTATGGCATCTAATAGTGAATTCTATAAACTCTGTTTATAGAATGGCTTGCATTCAAGAAGACAGAAAAATAAGTGTTTCCTTGCACAGTTAATATATGCTTGTAATGACTTGAGTAATGTCTGATCTTAATTAAATACCTATTTAAAAGGATATGGTCCCATTTTTAGCATATTTATCCAGCCCCAACAAAATGTCAAAGTAAACCAACAGTCAGCCTGAGTGCCTGTGAATAGCTTGTATAAAGGTACTCCCCAAAAGAAACATAAAGAATCTAGAAACAAGGAGAGCTGTTGAAAACAGTCTTAAATTTATAAACACCGATTCTTAGCTTATAGGTGCATTCAACATCATAGACAGATCAGAAAGGATGAAGTGTGTCTCAGATTTGAGGTAAGCATATCAGGGCATTATGACTGAATAGCATTTATAGATGTACTCAAAGAGTAGTGAAGTCACTGAATATAACCGGGGAAATATTTATACCCACACACCAAAGCGGTTATTTCCTTCACTGGAACTCAAAATTTCAGTATTTGTGGGCAGATAGTTACTCTTAGAAAGTTCTGAACAATATACTTTGAACAATAATTTGTTACTGAAAGGTTAAAAGATATTTCCAGTTATCAGTAGGTTATTCTCAACAGCTCATTAGCATGGGACTAAAGCAGAAAGGAAATATTGCAAAGAAGCAAAATAGATGCATGAAAGCTATATAATTTAGATGTAAAAATTACTCCCTTTTCCTTCTGGTTCAAGCTATTATATGTGGCTCAAGTGTACCCTTGTCGTTCAAGCTATTACAACAATAGAAGCCATCTAGTTTTACATTTCAATCTTAAAATCTCACGTTGTCCAAATCTATTAGATTCTGAGAAAGTCTTAATGAAAGCTGAATGAGAATAGGAAGGCTTTTTTTTTTTCAGTTGTCATAACCAGATAAAATTTATGCAGAAAAAATTTGGAATATATATACAGGGATATACTGGAAAGTTAATATACCACATATTCAGAGGAAGTAGAGCTATTTTCCCCAATGATATCCCATGCAAATATTCAGCTGAGAGAGGGAAATAGAAGGAAAAAATACTTGCCCTTTACAAAGTCTGGCCCTTAATTAGTACTTCTACTATGGCTTCTGCTGTTTTATTTAATCTTATATACACATGCATAAGGTACAGATAAGTAGGAATCTGAATATTAAAACTGAATGCCTTTTAATATCATAATATGTCACAGTCAGCTACTATGAGAAGATTACAGTCAATTGCTTTCCCTTGTTTTGTACCAGTTTCAGAGGAAAGTATTTTTTCAATTCAATTAATACCTCACTCCTGCAGAAATTTTCATCCATTGTTCTCTTTGAAGAATTTGTACCTAACAATTCAAATTGACATAAATCCATAAACATAGCTTTGAGAATCCACCGTTTCACCTCAAGTAAAAGGAGAAAGATCTGAGAGTGAAGGGCCTATTTTATCCTTCATGGACTGGGGAGGGTAAGATTTTCCCAAGCATCCAAGAGAATTGGATGTTTAGCTGATTTTGATGCTTTTATTAATTTCATTAATAGACTACCTGACTACTAAGATTTCACAAAGGATGCATAAGACTGGCTTTTTTTTTCTAGTTTGGTGTGGTTTAGAATGGCAGATAACACTTTTTGGTTAACAGGTACAAGACGACCCCCTGTATTTTCTCCTTTTTATGACATTTATTTAAGTCATCACTATTTGGTTTGTCCCTGCTTTTCAAATTTTGCAGCTGACTTAGAGTTTATTTGCGCCTTTTTTTTTTTTAGTTGGATACACAATGAATGATCTCATTTTTGAATGGCAAGAAAAGGGAGCAGTTCAAGTAGCAGAAGGTCTCACTCTGCCACAGTTTCTGCTGAAAGAAGAAAAGGATTTATGTTACTGCACCAAGCATTACAATACAGGTAGGAAAGCATATTAGTGATTAAAACTGGAAAGACATTTAACATTTATTGTTATTTTGGAGAGTTGTTGGGGTTTTTTTTAAATATTGTCACTGAACACACAAGAATATTAAAACGTACAGATACATTGTGCAGGATAATGCAGTCCTAAATAACTGACACAACAAAATAAAACTACCTGAAGGCTGACTAATCTTCTATTTCAGTAAGCTTAAGAAAATACATAGTTGAAATAATTCAGAAGCAATTCAATCAGGAGTTTTATTTTTACAGTGGGTGCCATGACCACATCTACACTGTGGGGTATGAAGCACTGCTGAAATCCAAAGGTCCGTATGCTATGCACTAAGCATGGGCTGGCTCAGTCAGGAAAAAGGGACAGAGGGTTGCCAAGCCAGCTATCCCTGCCCTAGTTCATACAGCAAGGGGTCAATGCAAACAAGCTGAAAGGATCCTTAGTGTACAATGGCCAGGTGTCCAAACTAGACATGGCCTTTCTGGGCTGAAGCCTTTGTAGAACTGCCATCATCTCTGGCATTATTTGAAAAAGGGGGGTTTTAACATTAATAATATAGTTATTTTATTTTTAATTGTAAAAAAAAATCAGTAACTGGACAATCACAAGCATAACAATCCCCAAAAAACATGTAGCAAAGGCTAAGAATGCATAGCTTCCATCTTCTCATGGGAAAAAAAAGCTAGAACTCTTTCATTCTAATCCATATCTCTTTTAATTTCTGCTCTCCAATATGATTTTAGATTAAACATATCTTGAAATTTAAGTTTAGAGTTATTTATTTGGATTCTGCTGAAATGGCAGAGGGGAGAAAATTCAATAGGTGGCGTTCATAAGGAATGTCCTGTTGCAATCAAAATTAAGGAAGAGTGCTTTTCAACATTGAGTTTTATCACAGCTGCTATGGTGCCCTAAGGGAGGGAAAGGTTCTCTAATAATTTCCATTTAGCGTGGGAAGATACTGGTACAAACATTTTGAAGTGTTCCCTAAAATAAATTGGAAATACAAAACATGCACTTTTACTGTACAAATACTAATATCTGGCTAATCCTTAAAAACCTTCCAAAAATGGAGATACATATCCTATAGCAGGGTAATTTTTTCACTCAAACATCCCTTTGTTAATGATAATAATGAAATTAATATTATTCCTTTTTTCTTTTTACCATAATCCTTATGACAAAGAAGAAAATTTTATTTTCATTATTCTTCTCTGTCTTCTTTGAGATATATTGGCAACCTCCTCTTCTTTTTTAGGACTCCTCTGCTTTTGTGCCGTTTTAACATGTGCCTGTAACTGTACTTTTGTAACCTGTACAGTGATAATAAAAAATGAGAATTTGTGATAGAAAGTATTCTCCTCATTTTTCCAAAGTTCCTTTGGACAATATGATGCATCAAAAATCTCTAACTGAGGAATTAAAACATTACTGTGGTACTTAATCTGATATTGAATGGAAACCTGTTTTAAAATGTCAGAATTTCCAGTGATTTCCAAACATCTCATCCAAAGCTGAATTGTACCCTTACTTGTTTGAGAAATTTCATTACAATCATCGTAGTTTAAACCTTTTGATTTTGACTGAAACTTCATTTTTTCAATATTTTTGAGCCGCTACCTTTTTCTTCATAACCTGTGTTTCAAGCCTATTTAAGTTGATATTAATTTTCTTCCAAGCAGAAATAGGAAAACATGCTAAGCCTAGGCATAACACACTAGGTTAGAATCATTAAGGTTGGAAAGGACCTCTAAGATCATCGAGTCCAACCATCAACCCAACACCTCCATGCCCACTAAACCATGTCCCTAAGCGCCACATCTACACGTCTTTTAAATACCTCCAGGGATGGTGACTCCACCACTTCCCTGGGCAGCCTGTTCCAATGTTTAACCACTCTTTCAGTAAAGACATTTTTCCTAATGTCCCATCTAAACCTCCCCTGGTGCAACTTGAGGCCATTTCCTCTCGTCCTATCACTAGTTACTTGGGAGAAGAGACCGACACCCACCTCGCTACAATCTCCTCTCAGGTAGGTGTAGAGAGCGATAAGGTCTCCCCTCAGCCTCCTCTTCTCCAGGCTAAACAGTCCCAGTTCCCTCAGCCGTTCCTCATAAGACTTGTTCTCCAGACCCTTCACCAGCTTCGTTGCCCTCCTCTGGACACGCTCCAGCAACTCAATGTCCTTCTTGTACTGAGGAGCCCAAAACTGAACACAGTGTTCGAGGTGCGGCCTCACCAGTGCCAAGTACAGGGGCACGACCACTTCCCTACTCCTGCTGGCCACGCTATTTCTGATACAGGCCAGGATGCCCTTGGGCTTCTTGGCCACCTGGGCACACTGCCGGCTCATGTTCAGCCGGCTGTCAACCAGCACCCCCAGGTCCTTTTCCGCCGGGCAGCTTTCCAGCCACTCTTCCCCCAGCCTGTAGCGTTGCATGGGGTTGTTGTGACCCAAGTGCAGGACCCGGCACTTGGCCTTGTTGAACCTCATACAGTTGGCCTCAAGCCCATCGATCCAGCCTGTCCAGGTCCCTCTGCAGAGCCTTCCGACCCTCAAGCAGATCGACACTTCTGCCCAACTTGGTGTGGTCTGCAGACTTACTAAGGGAGCACTCAATCCCCTCATCCAGGTCATTGATAAAGATATTGAGCGAGACTGGCCCCAAAACTGAGCCCTGGGGAACACCACTTGTGACCGGCCACCAACTGGATTTCGCTCCATTCACCACAACTCTCTGGGCCTGGCCGTCCAGCCAGTTTTTTACCCAGCAAAGAGTACACCTGTCTAAGCTGTGAGCTGCCAGCTTCTCTAGGAGAATGCTGTGGGAGACAGTGTCAGAGGCTTTACTGAAGTCCAGGTAGACCACACCCACAGCCTTTCCCTCATCCACTAGGTGGGTCACCTTGGTCATAGAAGGAGATCAGGTTGGTCAAGCAGGACCTGCCTTTCATGAACCCATGCTGGCTGGGCCTGATCCCCTGGTTGTCCCGCACATGGTTTGCAAGTGCCCTCAAGATGACCCATTCCATAATCTTCCCCGGCACCAAGGTCAGGCTGACAGGCCTGTAGTCCCCCAGATCCTCCTTCTGGGAAAAAATTTGCATGGGGTCAACTTACATCTACTGTCTTTTTCACTGTGGCCCTAAACTGAGCTGAGAGGCGGGAGCAGCTGATGTTATTAACTGCATGTGAGGCCTCATGACTCTCAAAATGTGCCTGCGAGACAAGTGCGCTTATCCCTGTGAACTGCTGTCACATTTAGGTGGGAGAAGGGGTTTACTGTCAACTCTAGAGGACAGTGTGGCCAATCATCAGTCTGTTATATTTCTGTATTGCTTTGGCCAAACTGCATTGCTGTGGCCAAACAGGTGCTCTAAAATGTGAGTGCAGCCCACAACCCTGAAAAGATGGCTGAAGTTTGTGCTACTACTTAAAAAAATAATTGGACCATTTAATTTGTCCATAAAAAGTCAAGCCGTTTACTAATACAGAAAACTTGGAAGCCTGGATGCAGGCACCCACCATACACTCAGCAAACAAGAAGACAATTGCACAGCTGTGGGACCTGCCTATGACTGACAGGGGGGAAAAAACGCAATGCTGAATGGCACCGGCTGCAGGCGTAAGGGTATGTCCTCACCAGAGAAAGCAGCAGAGTGGCCTGCTCTGAGCTACACACCAAAATTACAGGAACAAATCTGGAAAAACTTTGGCAGGGCAAACCAGAAAGAAAAGCTAGTCTTACTCATGCAGGACTACATTTATTGTGACATTCTCCTCTTCAAGATAACAGTATTTTCTCCAGAGTATTTTTTTTTTTATTCAGGTCTTCAGTATGAAGTTAATTTAATCAAATTTGAGGGGTTTGGTTTGGTTTCTAGGAGGGTGGGAGTGCCTTTCATTTCTTTGTTACAACCAGTATTATTAACTACCATGTGTAGGCTAAAAAACCCTAAACATTATATTAAAAGACAACAACAACTAAGAGTTTCTGTTCCTCCGTTATGTCATATAATAGAATCATAGAATGGTTTGGGTTGAAAGCGGTCTTAAAGATCATCTAGTTCCAACCCCCCTGCCATGGGCAGGGACACCTTCCACTAGATCAGGTTGCTCAAAGCCCCATCCAACCTGGCCTTGGAGGGCCAACCTTCCAGGGAGGGGGCATCCACAACTAGTCTGGGCAACCTGTTCCAGTGTCTTACCACCCTCACAGTAAAGAATTTCTTCCTTATATCTAATCTACATCTACCCTCTTTCAGTTTAAAATTGCTACCCCTCGTCCTATCACTACACTCCCTGATAAAAAGTCCCTCCCCATCTTTCCTGTAGGCCCCCTTTAAGTACTGGAAGGCCGCAATAAGGTCTCCCCTGAGCCTTCTCTTCTCTAGGCTAAACAACCCTAACTCTCTCAGCCTGTCCTCATATAGGAGGTGCTCCAGCCCCCTGATCATCTTCATGGCCCTCCTCTGGACCCACTCGAGCAGGTCCATGTCTTTCTTATGCTGGGGATCCCAGAGCTGAACACAGTACTCCAGGTGGAGTCTCACCAGAGCAGAGTAGAGGGGCAGAATCACCTCCCTTGACTTGCTGGCGACGCTTCTTTTGATGCAGCCCAGGATGTGATTGGCTTTCTGGGCTGCTAGCGCACATTGCCGGCTCATATTCAGTTTTTCATCCAATACYCTGAAGTCCTTCTCCACAGGACTGCTCTCAACCCACTCATTGCCAAGCCTGTATCCATGTTTGGGGTTGCCCTTACCCAGGTGCAGGACCTTACACTTGGCCTTGTTGAACTTCCTGACGTTCGCACGGGCCCACCTATCTAGCCTCTCAAGGTTCCTCTGAATCGGTATCCCTTCCCTCTAGAGTATTAACCACACCACACAGGTTGATGTTATCTGCAAACTTGCTGAGGGTGCACTCAATCCCACTGTCCATGTCCCCGACAAAGATGTTAAATAATACTGGTCCCAATACAGACCCCTGAGAGACCCTGCTCGTCATTGGAATATGTGACCACTAATGTGCTTTCTTAAGGCTCCTGCAATTAGATACTGTAGACAGATACCCCTTTAGGATACTCCACAAGAAACAAAATATCATTTTTCAAAACTAGAAATAAAGCCTATTTCTCTGGTCTGTGACAGATTAGATTAAAAGGATTCTTAAAAGAACGCTAAGCAACTGCATCTGATATGCAATAAGTGACAAAAGAAGAGTTTTCAATTTAAGTTTAGTTGATGGAAAGTTTTTCTGAGACATCCCGTAAAACAGAAGAAAAACCCCAAAAGTCTCCCTGTGAAACAAATTAACATGAAGCTTCAGGACACTCAGCTTCAGTGGAAACTCATCAGCACATGTCTCATCAGTGTTTCATGCCCAATTGAAAATGGATCACTGTAACCACAGCTTGAAAAACAAACTGCTTCTAAATATAGGGATATAACAGTTTCAGCAACAGTACAGCATAATGGCTCATCAAGTCTTGTGTTCTGAAGTGATGTAACAACACTTCTGGTCATTTTCATGTTTTTGTGTCCACCGGAATATCTGCAGTGACAAATGTGGGAAGTGAAGTAGAATCACAATAACCAGAAAAATCACATATGACCAAAGGATGGTCTTGCTTTACCTCGTCCTCATTCACTTCCTATGTCACATGCATTGCTCCCCTGGGCTTTCATGCAACACCCAATTTTAATTTCAATCACAGGTAATTTCAATCACAGCTGCAAAAAGCCCAATATGCAATAGCATGAATTTATACATAATAGCATTGGCTAACAGGCACAAACAGAAATACTCTGAATCTTGGCTTTACTCATGCACCATGGATAACGCACTACACCTGCACTTGAATGATGCTGCTCAGAACTGTCTTATGTCTGTTGATCGGTGTTGGTTCAAAGTATTGGAGGTAGTGGTCCAGGAAACAGTGGAGCTATGGTTGCTACACTCACCACCAGAACTGATGGGTTCTGTATGTGATCATTTCTGGTAACTCTGTATCCTTAAATCTGCGATCTCGATGTATGGCCCACTCCCTTAACTCCACATTCTCCATTTGACCTCCTAACACATACATCCCAAACACAATCTTTTCTCATGATCCCTTTGGTTCTCCCTTAAGGTCAAACAAGTTGCTTAACAATCTGTAGATTGTGCCCCTTCTAGGTCCTACCTTCAACCGACTTAATGCCTTATATTGGGCCATTTTGCTGCCAACATGATAGTGATTAAAGGAGACACAGCTTTGATGCCTTACTCCAACAAGAACTCAAACCCCTACTTGTTTTGACAAACACCTAAACCACTCTTTTTGAGACTATAGCAGTGATTTTTAAGCCATGGCTTTTTAACCCCTTAGGGTTTTTTCATAGACCACTTCTCAGAAAAGGAAGTTTGTACTTTCTATCCAGGAGGTATTCTATGGGCGTGAAATCTTTTAAGTTGCTTATTCCTTCACTGAAAAAGGAGAAATTATAAACACTTTGAAAAACAAACAGAGTCTATGGCAGGCTGAGGATGTGACCATCCCTAGACACAGAAAACAGCACTGCCTGGTGACTAGTCTTTCACATCACAAGACTTCTGTTCAACTCGATATCTGTTCTGGTGACTTCTGTTCGACTCCGTATCTGCCAGGCTCCCAGGCCTTTCCTGCAGAACTGCAACCGAGCCAGTACATCCCCAGCCTGTACCAGTGCATGGGGTTACCCCATCCTCATCGCAGAACTGTGCATTTGTCTTTGCTGACTGTCATGATGTTGCGTTGGGTCTGTTCCTCCAGCCTACGGAGGTCCCTCTGAATGGCAGCTTGGTCCTCCATTCTGAGAGAGATGGCAAGTGCAAATTCATCAAGCTGAAAAAAAATTGGTTGTTCTTTTCCACATTTATTTTCAACTTTCTTTTACTGCAGTCATTATCAGTCTTACACAAATATTAAGTTTACCACCTGCCCCAGTATTTGTTTCCAAAGTAACTTTCTTCCTGACCAAGAACTTACATAGTCAATGGCAGGTGACAGCACCAGCACTGATATCCCCCAATATGCCACTGATATCCACAGACTGTGACTTGAAAGAAAAACTGAATGGTAGTACATTCCTACAGCCGTGTTTTGAATCTTGGCTTTAGATACATAGACACCAGCCATATATATGAGAACTTGTCTAGTTCTACATGCCAGACACTCAAAAATCATCATTTCTAGTCAGGCCACATGATCATAGATACAGCCTGAATGTTTTACCATGAGGAAAAGGCAACTACTTTTATAAGCAGTTTTTATCTGCAAAATATACTCAAATTGCAATTTATATTTCAGTGCAAATTGCAAAAAGTGTCTGGAGACTGCACTTACCAAGTGATTTTTTATTACCCTGTCTCCTTCTTAGAGATGTATGAAAATAATTTCAGCCAACTTTACTTACATGTAATCAACTTTGTAGGCATAGTCTCTTGAAATAGCCAGCTTTGCACACAGACATTATTTATGGAGTGTCTTGTTTATTTAAGAAATTTTATAATGGGAAGGCAAAAGGACAGAAAGTATTTAACTGTATTTCAGTAATAAGTAAAGCAGAATGCCTCTCAAATGACAGTGTAACATTCTGGGAGGAATAAAAAGGAAGTCTTTTTACTAAACAAGGTAAACTCAGCTAGACTGCTTGCCTATCGATGATTCTGATAATGACTCAAACAGGAGAGAAAGTAAAAGGAGCAGTACTGCCTCATGGAAAAGTCAGTTTATTTCATTCTCCTTCTTCATGCTTTCTGTGAAAACCACCTGCCATTATGATTGCAGTGTGATACATAACACACTGTAGCTTGTTGCCAAAAGAGGTTAATTGTGGTCTTATTTTAGCAGATGTAGAGCAAAAAGAAAGCACATAACAAAAGGCAGAAGGGAAGTGCTGGTGGTCTATGTCATCCCTCTTACAGCAATACAATTTATTTCATTTTGAGACTCTGTCTTGTTTTCAGCCAAACAGTTATTTCAGTTAGAACATAAAATTGTCCTCATAAAATTTCTTTCAACATTAATAACTTTAAAAATAAAAAGCTTTCTATTTGGGGTTTGGGGTGGTTTTTTTTTTTATTAATCCATTTTGTCTGAGGACACTTGGAGCCAATACCCTCACTCTCATGAAAGACAATAGCAACCTTTGCCAGGGTGATTCCATCCTATATACTAGATAACCTAAAACATTAAGCTTCACATATGCAGGGCACTTAACAAAAGCCTTGATTAATTACATGATGAATGATTTGGTTTCAGGACAATACTGATCAAAACTTCATGTGTCTGGGGCTCTAACACACACATACATAAAGGACTAGCTTTCTACTACCTAGCACACTGAAATGTCCAAACTCAGGATGAGATGAGTGCCAGAACCAGCCTTAAGAAAGGGCTGGAAAAATACAGCAAAGGGAAAGACTATGATGGCCTGCAGTTAGATCATATTAAGTTGCAGCTGAATAGCAATCTAAAAGCCTCTCACAAATTGTTAGTGTGTGTTGTCCCGCAATAGACATTAGTTTTGAGTAAATATTGGTCTTTTTTCCCTCCATACAAAGGTACAGAGAGTAGACAAGAATATTCAAAGCATTGCAATGGCAACTATTTAGTGAGAACCTGGGAATCCAAGGTATTAACCATTAGAAAGCAGTGAAAGTCATAAAGTGCAGTAGCCACATTGCATCAATCCGTACAAACTCTGATTATTCAGACAAACAGCATCTTGAGAATTGCAGTTACTCAGCTACCATTTCTTCTGATCCTCCTTCTAGGACTACCATCACAGTACATTAGAACTATAATTTAATTTGTACTGTTTCTCCTTTGAAGCCAGTAGAGGCCCAGCTAGATCTTGCAGGGTGTAGGGTTTTTTCCCCTCAAGATTTTTTTTTTTTTTAAATAAACATTATCTAGACATTCTACTTTATCCATATAAAGTGCCTTCAGGTTCCCTGTCTATAAAACCACTCTGCAGAGCAACTTATGTGCAAAGACCTTATGTAGCAAAACCGTACATCCAGAATCTCACACTAGCATCGCGTTACTATGATTTTATCTAGCTAATCTAGATAAAACCCAATTTTATTTAGATATCTCAATAAAACTAGCTTTTTATCTATCTACTTTAATTAATCTCTTCAGTGACACTTATGAGATAGCAAACATTAATTAGGTAATTGGTGTGACTATATTCACCACAGCAATCTGTACTGCATTTTCTGTTCCTTTCTCCTGTCTCCCTGTTTCTGGAGTCCACCTGTTGTTTTGTCTTGCAAGAATAGTCTTTAACTTTTGCTTTTAGAAGAGAGGACTGTCTTTACTTTTCTCTCTATGGAAGTGAGAGAAAAGTGTGTCAGCTGGCTTTTGCAATATGTTATCTTTTCCACATAAAATGAGGAACTATGATTTTTACAAATCTAAAAATGGTAAACACTGCAGAGGTTCAGAATAACACCTAGAAATAAATACTCTGTTTAACACAATTTTCAAGCTCAGATTGATCTTGAATGGATCAGGATCTTTATGGGGAGTAGAGGAATTGAGCTGCTTAAGAAAGGGATTTCCAGAAGACAGACAAATGGGAGAAGCTCTATATTGTATTACGGGATCTAAATCTAAGTCAGCCATTTAGGCTGAACATATCCTAGCCACTGAAGAAGTCTCACTCTCCCTTTCTCCTTTCCTGCTGTCTCTCAGTACTTAATCTCATGTTAAACCTGTGCCTCTAGCTGTTTTCCAAGGGGAAATTGCAGTGCTAGAGGAGAGGACCATCATCACAGATCAATTGCCCCAGGACTCTGTAGCAAATCTCTGTAGCTAGCAATATCCTGGCCCTTGGGCTGGCTGTTTGTTGGCCATCAGTCACTTGTAAAAACAGAATTGTGTAGTCTACATCCATATTGCAAGATGTATTGGAATCAGAATATAAAATACCCACTTCCCAGATCTAAGACTCATACTCTGCAGGGCTCCATAAAGGTTTATTCAGATTTGCTCAACTTAGTTTAGTTCAATTTTGCTAAGCTTTGAACCATTCTCTATTCAGCAAGTAAAAAATTCTTATTTTAAGTAAATAGTTTAATGTAATTTCATTGAGCTATATAGTCTTTAGGCCACAGTCCTCTCTACCTCCATAAAATATTTCAAAGTAGATCAGATATTAGCGTTATCAATGGCTTTTCTTATAAGGAAAGCCAGACTATGACTTACTAGTGTCTAAAGTAGTATCAAGAACCAACACCTTCAGCAGATATCTCTCCATTCTGCATGGATTAACAGCTGAATCACTGCACATTTAGTTCCTTTTTTTTTGTTTATACTTATTCATTTTATATTTTATTATGTTATTAATTTTTAATTTCATAGTGATTTAATAATTATTATTACTGTTTATTAATTATTTCTCAGGCACACTATTTCCTTGGCTTAGTTTCCTAAGGTGATTCTCCATTATGAAAACTTTCTATGTAGCTTCAGAAACAGCTACTCAGCCTTCCTGGGAATTGCAAACATGACCATGACATTGCAAGGGTACGGTAAGAAGAGCTTCCCCCAAGGGATATCTTAAGGGTTGCTAAAAGGGGACAAATATATTTAAGTTCTACCAACTACTGCCTCTGGAGCAGTTTGAGGCAGATGAAATTGAAAAGAAGGACCCCTTATGGCCTGAAAGCTACTACTTATACTGGATTTCCCTTGCACATCCCACAACACTGGCAGTGCCTTTTAATCATATAGGCATACTGCTGCCTGCATAAACCACTGCTTAAACAACACCTGCCATTGTCCAAGGAGGCTGTGCAGTGTGAGGGTGTGCTAAGGTAGAAAATTGCTTTTCTCAGGTTACTCACAGTTGGCCACAGCAGCAACAACCGAAAAAAAGAATATGTGACCTAGACACTGACTCCCAAGAAAAGCCGCTTATACCTTCTGGGGGAAAGAAAAATCATATAGACTGACTGGAATATACATTTTTCCACCATAATATTGGTTTCAGTGTGGACATCATTGCATCGAAATCATGCCAGCCCAGCAGATCTGACATTGTTACTAAAGAACACGTGTAAGAGAGAAAAACGCACCATCACGTGCATATATACCAGTACGTTCACTTCATATGCATAGGTACAGCATTCAGCAAGGCAGCACTTTTGGTGCCTTTATCACACTTGAATCCCTGGTTAGGCTAGACTTACAAACGCAAAGAACATTACCTCTGTTTCAGGAAAAAATGCTTATCCTTTAGGAAGCCCTCAATAGCTGTTCTTTCTTTTGCATTACAAAAATCTGTCCATTGTATGGATTGTGTGCACGTCTATATTTAGCTCTGGTCTGAAACTAGCATCATGCCTTAATTTGTTACTCAGCCTCAGCAAAACCACAATACCACAAAAGTTTCATATACTCCTCTAGCCACCCTCTGTGACATTTACAGTTCATATCAGAATGAACAAGAGCTTACCTTTTACGTACTGCGAATGAATTAGAGCAATACTCTTAGCTGCTTGTCTATCTCCTTCCCCAGCTGAGATGACTTCATGGGTATGTCTCTTCTGATCCATTCAAGCATCCAGTCAAATAGATTAAACCACAGCTAACCTGGCTTTGAATTCAAAATGGAATACAGGAAGAGAAAGGGGGCCAACAGCTGGATGCTGGTTTCAGCTGGGAAACAACAGCGCAACCTCTGCTGGCTGCCTCCTAGCTGAAGCTCACATCTGCTAGTGCAAATGTATTTTTTTCCATTCTGCTTCATTAGTCAAGTTTATGCAGGTGGTTCTGATCTTATCCAGGAAGGGCAAAAACTAACATCAACCCTTCCACACTTAGACTAGCAACTGCTGCAACTGCAGTGCCGAGACTGACTTCCAACTGCTGCCTTTCTCCTCTGCTGTCTTCCACCGGTGAGAAAGCCAATAGTCAGCAGGGGAGTAACAGAGAGAAGCGTCTACCTGGGTAGCCACCAGTCTCCCTGGGACTTGCCACATGTTCAGTTAATTTTTCAGTGCTACACGGGAACAGAGCAGATGAGGAACACAGTGGTCTTGACTGGGAAGCAGTGGACATATGACTGGCATGTCCATAGACTCACTGAGCCTAAGACAAAGGCAGGAGTCTAAGTCACACATTCTGTGGAGTTAAGCAAAGATATTTTTCCACTTTGAGACACACTTCACTTTCTTTTTTTCATTTTTTTGTGGTTTGTTTTTGGTTTTGTTTTTGTTTTTTACCTTGGCCAATKATGTTTACAAAATACAAAACCAAGCAAGGAAATCATTCATTGTAATTCCTCTGACACATCACTCAGTCCTAGTTCTGGCCTCTTCATAATCCCACCTCTTTTGTCTCCTTTTCTGTGGTTACAATATATTCCATTTGCACTCCTTTCATTCAGAATCTCTTTCATTTTGTTAGGGTTCTGTTGTCCACAGCTATTCCGCTCTTTCTCCTTAGTTCAGACAAACCTGGCAATCTTTCAACTACATAAAAACAAACCACATCAGAGCTAATATTTATTGCTCCTTGTTTAGGACCACAGTATTTTTGTGCTGAGATCTCTGTAATAATTCAAGCCCACTTGAGTACTCAGGAAAGAGACTCAGATCTCTTATCCCACCTTTCTCTGGAGAAAAAAACAATGTACAAGCAATAGCCAATGTTTATTGACACTCCAATTATGCATATATTATACATTGTGATGCTCCTTACTTTTTCTTCCTAATTTGTTTTGAAAGAATAATATAGGACACTATAAGAAGAAAATGTCACATGCTGAACTGTAATTCTTGCTGATATGATGCCAAATAAAATGGCTTTGCAAGAGACCTAGATTTAGTTGATGCATTTCTGTCACTCCTTACCACCATGATTTACTGTGATGTATGAGAGAGAGACCGCTGCTGTCCAAGGCTGCTGAATTAACAGAACAAATTTCACAAAAAAGAAATCTTCAGGGTAAGGACCAACTTGAAGTGATTCTGACAAAAGCCAGTCAGAGCAGAACTTCTAGTTATGTGGGGTGTGCTGAACTGCTAAGTAAGTAAAAGAATGTATCGTGTAAATATCCTTTTGAAGACAGTGGAAGAGAAACGTGGGGGAAAATCCTGGCCTTTTCTGAAGTAAACACCAAAATTCCCATTCACTTTTTTAAACCAGGACTTAATTTCTTGATTGAAGCAGAAATCAGTTTTGAAGCTGGGGCAGCAGATGGTTGAGGCAGGATTTGGGACGCAGATTTCAGGAGTGTAGATAGGATTCAGAAAACACAGGCAATTAGGAATGGAACTAATAACTGAGCCAGCAGATATAAAACTCCTGAGATATATCATGTCATTTTAAAATTGAACATCATAACTACCATCTTTCTAAATATGGTTTTTTTAGTTCCTCAGTAGAATAAAAATGTCATACAATCACATTTACTATGACATCATAGAAAGAACTAATGGCCTGTTAATAGAACTATGATGAAAATAATGAAATTCAGAAGATATTTCCAAGCACTTAATACGCCTCAAATAAAAACATTATGGTTTGACTTTATCTGAAACTCATTTCTGTGTGCCTAACACTATTGTCACAGCCTAATACACAATATATTAAATTAGTATAGGATAAGATCATAAATAAGTCCATTACATAAACTTTGGTAATATGAAGAATATTAAAGCACTATTAATACGCAACAATTTGTTATAAAACAGCATTTTGGCAAATAAAAATGTATTAGCAAAAAATCTATCAAAAACTACTGGAAAACATAATCAAAAAACTTCATAC
Source organism: Phoebastria nigripes (assembly GCA_035582835.1). Taxonomy (NCBI): domain Eukaryota; kingdom Metazoa; phylum Chordata; class Aves; order Procellariiformes; family Diomedeidae; genus Phoebastria; species Phoebastria nigripes. The sequence goes on from JAYKAV010002943.1 coordinate 248,156, forward strand.
CACTTAAGAAATAAATAACTACATAGCTTTTCATGCTAAATTTAGAATTAGGAAATGCTTTCATTCCAATAAGGAAATCTGTATATTTCTTGCTGTGAGAAACTGTTTCATGTATGCACTATTTATAGTAACAACATTGCCTTCAGCACCATTCATATGTGACTAATATGAGCATTGAGCAGAATTAGAAAACCTAATGAGACCAGGTCAAGATCTGTGAAATAATCTACAGTTTACAGGGTAAAAAAACCAATCTGGATAAGAGAAAAAAAAGGTATAAGCAAACAATAGATTTTTTTGTTCTGGTTTTGTTAAATTAGTACAAGTTGCTTGATTAGTGGAAGTTGCTTGATGTTCAGTGTCTGGAAAAATTAGGCCATTTAATCAGCTTCCTAAAGTTGCCTAATCTCAAGTCCTCGATTTCTGTTTGAATCTCGGTCATTGTACTTTTGAGTTGGAACAGTTTGAACGGGGATAAAGGGAGAGATTTAGCCGAATCTCCTACTGATCACCCACACTGATCTTACTATATTTTTCCCAAATTAATTGGATTAAAAAAAATAAATTTAAGCTTAAAATTGAACCAAAAGATAAAGGAGATTTTGTACAATGGGAGAGCAAGTCTTTTCTTTGCATACAGCAGTATTTCCAAACACTAAGTGGGATAACAAGTGTGATCACACAGAGGAACTTTCCTATGTCATAATGATTTGTGTTTCAGTCATCTCTTTGTTTTTATAAGGAAAGAAGAGTTCCAGAGCTTATCGAATTCTTAAATTTTCAGTTTTTTCTGTCCGCTTTCCTTCCAGCAGATACTCCTGTTATAATGGGGACTGTACATATTAAAAATCACTGAAGAGAAATCAAAACATTCATCTTTCATTAGATAACAAATATATTTGAGGGAGTGTAAATTCTTTAGAGGATGCACTAGGTGCTGACAGTAAAGAACATTCTATTTCTGTTGAATATTTCTTCTTTGTTATAAAAAGGAAAGTTTACATGTATTGAAGTCCGATTTCACCTTGAGAGGCAGATGGGTTACTATCTCATCCAGATGTATATACCGAGCCTCTTGATCGTCATTCTCTCCTGGGTGTCATTTTGGATCAATATGGATGCAGCTCCAGCCAGAGTGGCTTTAGGCATAACAACTGTACTGACCATGACAACACAAAGCTCAGGTTCACGAGCATCTCTTCCAAAGGTAGGCAGAATTTCCTTTGTTTGTACCGCATTAGTCATAATGCTATGTGGCAAATAAACACCTTCAGTCAACCTTACAATATGTTTTAATTATTAGCATTTAAGCATCTTCTAAAGGAGGTAAGTAACTTTGAAATATTTACCGTTTTTTTAAGCCACCAATCAAATATATTCTATTTCTCTCCTGTCTCAACTATTTAGCCAACCACATGTCTACTAAATTCCGTAAACCTCAGCAAGTGATGAAAGTAATGTTATTCAGTACTACATAAATGCTGCTTGTTAGCAATTGACTAGCTCATCCTTTTCCAGATCCCAGTGTCTGATGACATGCTGGCAAATATGACTGAATTTCTAGAGGTCATAGATTCCAACCTGTTCTCAATGATATTCCTTTCCCAAAACCTGCCTACATTATGAATTAACTCACTAGTTACAAACACATTTACATTAAAATGTAGAAAAATGTGAAGATAAATAGCTCCAAACAATTGTATAAAGAATGGTTCACTACACAATGTAAATAGCTTAAAGTATGTTTCTATGATTAACCATTTAAGTTTTCTGACTTGTCATTGCTTTAAAGATTTTATTTTTCATTTTAAGGTTATTCCTTGACCATCTTCATGTGTCATTGCAGCCAATAGAAATAAAATGTATACAATAAAAATACACAAAGTCCACTTCTGTATTTGTTTTAACATGGTATTTTTACATTGTCTAATTAAATTTTTTTCTAAGTAAAATAGATACCCTTAACAGAGGTGAGTGTGCTTTGTGCCTTAAGTATATGGATTCAAATGCATCCAAATGTAGCATCAACACATAAGAAAAGGGAATGCTATAAAAACTCAGAAAAGCAAGAATGTAAGAAGTTACCAAAGAGAGCTACAGATGTTTTTGTCACGTTTCTGAGGCCTGAAGCTAGCTATGTTGGCTTATATGACAAAGCTCTTGTAAATCTGCACACAGAGAGGGAACAGGCCCTACTTTCCTGGTTCAAATTATGTCCTGCAGCTGAGCTTGGCAATAAAGGATTGCAATGAGTTCATCTACTCTGTAATTGATTTTCAGTACTTCCACTGTGTCAAAATTACAGGACTAATTTGAACCTATATCTTTGATTTACCATGCCTATACTAGCAGAGAATGAACGTATCAGAGTTCTCCATCTATCTCCCTTCTTCTACCTAATTTCTATTCCAGGAACTTTAAATCAGATCCATTATAATACAGGAATTCCCACTGGTCCCACTATAAGCTATCTTCTAGTTCCTTGGTATCATTCACAGATCTCAGTGGGACAAATGGAGGAAGAGCATGTGCTTCTTGTGGATTATTTGGTTTGTGATAAAATACACAGTACACTGTGAGGAACTGTTAATGACGTAAAGAGTAAACAAATTTTGTGAAAGACTACATTTTTAAAAATAATATTTAACCCTTATGGATTGAATTGTTGTCCCTCTTATTATCTAGCTTTCATGTTAAGTTTTGTTTGATAGAAGTAGTGTTGGGATGTGGAGATGTTAATGCACTTCCTCCTGACATGAAATACTAAACTTTACATCTGTGGTTTTAACATATTCAGTCTTCTGCTCTATTCTCTCCATAGGTGTCATATGTCAAAGCGATTGACATCTGGATGGCTGTGTGTCTGCTCTTTGTATTTTCTGCACTTTTGGAGTATGCAGCTGTAAACTTCGTGTCAAGGCAGCATAAAGAACTTCTGCGATTCCGCCGCAAGAGGAAGAAGAACAAGGTAAAAGTAACAGTATTCACAACTTTGAAAGAGAGTCTGAGATTGATTTATGCCAGGATATAGGGTTAATTTGGTAAACATACTGCAGCCTAAAGTGGCAATATAAATAAAATGGCAGCATAGAATGAAATTCACTGTAGGCAGAGGGTCACTACAAGGACTATGCACTGCATAAATCCAAGTTGAATTCTCGAAAGAGGGATTAAGAGGGATTTAAATGAGGCATGGGCCATGTGGGAGCCATCTGCACAAGCATGAATTTCACTTTGTTAGAAGAGTCAGATTATACTTCAGTGGATGAATGTTACTGGTACATGCAGCAGTTTGTACTACATTGAGATTCAACAAATAAAGTTTCTTAATTTCATTCTAGTATTCAGTTCAAAGCCTTAACAGCTCTGTTTCATGTAAATATTTTTTAATACAAAAATACTTATTCAATTAATATTATTGGTGGAAGAACAAACATTTTATTTTAGAAGGCTGAGAAGTTTGGGGTTTTTTTCCTTCTGTCATGTTAATTTAGTGTAAGTTGTTCATACAACTAGTAAGAAACTTTAATACAGTAACAGTTATTAATATTTATTTTATAGCTGAAGCTATCTAGACTACCAGTAAAATAAGTCACTACCAATGTGCAAAGTCAAACAGCTAAGGCTACAGGTTTAAATTCTGAAGTCCTCAGTTAAATCAAGCAATAAGCAAAATTTCTTACAACAATATGTAACTCCTACTTCTGATTTTTCAAAGAGTAAATATTTCTCCAACCTACTCGTTAAATGAGTACCCACCACTGATGTCATGCAGGGCCTTTCCACTGGCTTTCAGTCACTATCTAGAATATTACTGTGGATCAAAGTCTGACAGTAGCAAGATGACTCAGTTCAGCCATCTTTCGTTCTTGAAGACTTACCTCAATTTACTGCTTACATCACAAGGAGAAGACATTTTACAGGTTGTTTCCTTTTTACTTAGAAGATATTGAAAATCCGTAATGCTGTAAAGTCTACCTAAGCAGTCTCTGCTAGCAAGACTCCATGTTAAAATGCAGGCTGGACAGTCAAATGAAAATGACATTTTCATACATTTGCCTGTTCCTGTGTGTCAAGTCCCATGTTAAAAGGCAGGCTGGACAGTCAAATGAAAATGACATTTTCATACATTTGTCTGTTCCTGTGTGTCAAGTCCCAGACTTTTTCAGGTGCAGAGAGAAACTCATGTACTGTAGCCTAGAGGATGATTCAGACTGCATGTACCTGCTTTCAACATTTGTCCCTGTGAAAAATGTGCTTTCTTCTTCTAGCTGACAGTAGCAGAAAAAACACTTTCTGAGACACGCAGGAGGAAAGCAGCATTTTTGTGACAGAGTGTTTATTTTTGAAATATGGCAGCTCTCTGAAAGCTGCTTAAAGGTTTGGAATGGGAGGAATGGGATGGGCAGAGACGGATTACTGGACAGGGGGCAGGTGAGCCACAACAAATACATCATGTATCAAATACAAACAGCTGTGGTGAATGATATATTATGTGACTATACTTTCAGTCCTTTCTTTTTCTCACCATATATTATAGTGTCTTCTGCATCTCAGCCAAATTCACCATAATCAACTTTAGTGATGTCTTTTCACTTCCTTAAATACAGGTCAATTATTATAACCACAGGGTTAGAAACTGGCAGGTAATATTACCTTCCTTCCTCAGAATCAAACCAAATCTCTTTCCAGCCCCCTCTTAGCATGATTTTAAGCTCACCAAAGGCGCTTCTTCAACAATCACAATCAATCAAATTTCAGTTTAGAGGTATGTGAGGAAGGATCCACAATATACGAAGCACTTCTAAGAGAAGATCACTTAACAAAAAAGTATGCACATGAATAGTCTCATTGACTTAAGTGTTTTGCTGGACCCGTGCTTGACATTATGGTATTTTTGAATTCACACTTAAAAGTCCTTATTCTAATTTTACACTTCATTAGACAGTCTTCTAGCTTCAGGTAGGTTGTCTGCTAGGTTCTCATAAAATTAGGGGATTAAACTTAGAGACTGCAGGGTCTATAGTAAAGTATCAAGTACTCCCCTTAGATTATGAATGATGAAGACATGCATTTCAATGCTTTTATTCATAACATACCCAGGTAAGGGTATTAACTATATTCGGGAGTATATGGCTTTCCCTTCCTCCCTGTATCTGTATGTTTCATCATGAGACACGTTTCTCAGCCTAAATTTACCAAAAAATGCTTTGTTCCCATACAAGGTTATGATTTTGACAAATAGACATTTTTCTGAAAACATTAATTTAACTGAATGTTTCTTGACTGACTCCAATTCTATGTAGAGCTAGAGCTCCTGGTCAGAGTTAACCTTTGAGAATACACCTTCTCAAGCTCTAAAGACAGCTCAGCTAATTGCTTCTCTTTTTCTCAATGTTTTATTAAAACCATTCTTTGGCCAACAAGTATACTAGAACTTGAAACGTCACAGCACGGAGATTTTATCTCTTCAGAAAATTTGGATCACATCCTAAACCCTCTGGTATACAAATAATAAATGATGTCTTATGGATTAAAGAAAGCAGTTAATAACTAGCCTTCCTTACCACAAATGTTATTCTTTATTCACCGCAATTTCTAATATGAAATGTAGGCCCTAGGATCATAAGTCAAATTAACTTGTGTTTCCTTCCTCTTTTGTCTTTTTCGAAGTCAGTTACTATAGCTTAGGATTATAAAGTTTTGTATGTGTTTGTTATCCCTTTGGACTAGGTCAAACAGCCACTGGCTCTCAGGAATTAGATTGTATTGACTTGTAAAACTACCATGTGTAAAGAAATGTTCACAAAGTCAAAAGACATGAAAAGAAGTTAGGTTAAAAAGCTGCATTTAAAATAAAATTCAGGGACTTCCTTGAACATTAAATCCTCTTTCTTTTCAAAGTGAAAACTGCTATTCTATTCAGTATTTATGTCCAAACAGATTAGAGAAATAGAGCAGTTAGGATAACTTATTAGACTTTTTCATCCCATATGTTTACCATCTTGGGACATTTTACTAGGATTAGGTTTTTCTACCAGGTGAATTCCAACCAATGAATACAGAATGTTTTGGCACTGACATTCTATCTGCAAGGGTACAGCAAAATTCCTAGTGGTTCAACTGTGTTGCAAAAGTCCAAAAATAGATGGGTTTGGAAATGTTTCATTTCAGGTATGTGTTGACAGAAGAGAACACATATGAATAATATCTAATTGCAATAGGGCAGCTGAAGAATGTCCAAAGTCTATTTTCTTTGTAATTAAAAAGACATGCTTGTTGCAAGAAATATTTACTTTTACCAAGTAACCCTAGCAACGGTCAGACTATTGAATTTCAGTACTGGAATGCCCTTGGGAGGTCAGTGAATCCATTTTCCTGACCTAAGTCAGGATCAGTTATACCTAATTCGTCCCAGTCACAGAAATTCCACCAGCTCCCCTGCAATCTGTTCCAATGGTTTAGAAAGTTTTTTACTCATGCCTTTTTTAGCCTCTCATGGCTTGTCTAGAAGGGGCACAGAGAACAGACTACTTCATTGCTTTATGTAGCCATTTCCATATTTCCATTCAGTCTTCTTTTCTTTAAATATTCCCAGTTGGTACAGTCTTTTTTTTCGCTCATTCTCCTTCCCTGGAATTTCTCCTAACAAGTCCATATAATTCCTCAAAACTGTCTTTGCAACATGAAGCCTAGCCAGTAACTGTTGAGAGCAGCCAAAGAATCACATCATGCAAGTTATAGACTTGTTTATCCAAACCAGTTTGCCATTTGCCTTTTTAACAACAGCATGGTAATGACCCATATCAAGATTGTGACCTTCCATAACTCCCAGGTCTTTTTCCGGAACTACTGCAGAGCCATTCACTTTTCATCTTATGTTTGTGAAGTTGATTATTCCTGGCTAAAGGTAGTACCTTATAGTTACACCTACTGACTCTCCTCCTATGTTTTTCAGACTCTTCGTCCAAATCATTGAATTCAATTTTAACTCTAAACATATCCTCAAACAAATTTGCAGTTTTTCCCAGGTTGGAGTCTTTTGTAAATTTAATCAAAACTATGGGTTATTCCTTCCCAATGCTGACTAAAAACACAGGAGAACTGAAATCTCTCTCTTAAAAAGTGTATGATTGAACTCAGATAAAACCCCTGCAGTAAATGAGTGTAGCAAACAAAATACGAGCTGCTGAGATTTATGGAAAATTATAGTTATACAAAATGTAATTATGTACAGAGCTTTATCAAGAAATTTTGGCATCCAAAGCTCATCTATCCTTGCCATTTTCCTTATGCTTTTTCCACCTACAGTCACTGCCTCTTTCTTACACCATCTAGCACATTTGCAGCCTCCCTTCCCAGACAACAGTAACAGCAGCATCAAAGGCGATTCTTAGGTATAACTGCACCCTCTGGCTACAGTTTTTATGGTTGTAAGTATGGACCTCACTTAATGATTCCAAATAACTGGAGGGCAAATTTCTTTTCAGAGGCCTAATCCAGTTTGCACAGAATTAACAAAAATTTTGAAGTGTCTGGGATTGTGTTATAAATACATTTATAAATAAAAACTGTTATTGCAACATAATATGCAACCTACTCATTGCTGTTTTCCAATAGGCATCACAATAAGTATAGGATATTTTTCAAAAAGGGTCTTATTTCTTTATGATTACACAAATGGCATAATGAATCCTGAGAACAGTGGAAATTTGGTTCCCAATTTGAGACTTCATTTGCTAGTCAGTATATGATCCATAGTGCTTTGTCTCTGTCAGAGAAATAAATCTGGCCAATGAACACAACTATTTCACAAATATTATATTACTAATGTGATGGAAACATTTCTTCAGAATGAATGAATATTAATTATTCATTTATAGTTACACTCCTTTCAGCCTTGAAAGACAAAAGGAAAAAAAATGGCAGAATTAGGAGTCATACAGGGATACTGAAACATACGTATGATCAGTGCTTTTTCTTAGTTGCATTTACACTGCACGGGGAAAAACAGTAACTGTGTACATATACTGAACAGCACTTTGATTTTAGATTAGCTTTTAAAATATTTAGTTTTCTGGAATAGTCAATCTTTTAATTCTATTTTCAAAAATCTAAAGATCACCGTATCTTTAGTGAGGAAAATAGACATGCAAACTAGGTTGTCTTTAATGGTAATCACACCTCTTTTCTTTTGTTTTCTTTTTGGTCAACCCATCCGTTTTGATGAAAGTATTTTGGGGGAGTTCTTGATGGAAATGAAATCAGTGAATCATTGCAGCATAGCAATGGCTTGAGATGTACAGGACCTATAGACGGGACTTTGCCTCAAATCTACAGTACAAATTTAAGGGTAAACTATGAAGAAGATGTCCCATTTGTSATAATGTGATATCCAATCATTAACAGAGGCCCTGTCCTTTTGTCTGAAATAATGTCTTCCCATGTGAACTCCATATACGTTCATTGCTACCTGTATGTGATGACGTGAAATGTTGATAAAGGTACCTGTCTTGTTAGTTTCGTAATCCATTTTGATCTGTTTAGATCTGGATTAAAACATATTATTAAAATTTTACTTTCTGGAACTTCAAAGGAACAGTGACTTCAGTTCAAGGAGAAATCAGTTGCTACCAGATCAGCATTTAAAACCAAGCTGTTTGTAGTGCAAAACAATTCAATAACACTTCTCTTCTCAAAAATGAACAGTAAAAAATACAGTGTTCAAACAACCAAAGCCAAGGCTTCAAATAAGTCTTCAAGGTGTTATCACAACCTAGAGTCAAAAGGCTATAGAGATATTTTCAGCCCTTATGCATATTACTCCTCAAGAGAAATGTATTATTAAATATATGGACAGAAAACAGTGTAGTCACAGGGCCACAGAAACTGACACCTTTCTAACACTTTATAGCTAAGTATTTTGTAGAACAACGCTGATACGAAAATAAACTAATTGAAATTATTTCGTTCAGGCCTCCAAAGAATTTTAACTTTCTAAATAAAAATTGTTATCTAAATTTATTTCCATTCTTTAATTACAGTAATTTTAATAGAGATGATAAAATACTTATATGTAACTGTATGCAGAATATTGTTAATTCCAAAGCCATATGTATGAAAAGCACATTCATATCAAACCTTTATTAAAGTTAATTCATAATAAGATTTTAAAAGCTTTATCAAAAATCAATAAGAAATCATTCATTTTCTTTTCTTTAGTGATGATGCACGAAACAAATACACAAAAGACCAAAAGACCAAAAAAAAAGGCTTCCTTATTACATTTAAAAAAAAAAAATTCAACCAAAATGCAGGACTTTTTCAGGAAGATTCACTGTCCAGATTCTCAACTGGGACATACAGGGTACTTCCATTAGATGATTTCTACAGCTGAGGATTTGGACACGTACATTGTGAGAAATATTTCTAGTCAAAAAGGGGGACTGTAGCCAAGTCAATTGATAAAAACAAATGGGGTGTCACTGACATTTTATAAAAATGCCTTGGAAAAAGCACTCAAAAGTTAATATCAATGATAACAGTAACTGCATCTTTCCTGCTGTGCACAAGCACCCTCAGATATGAACCTGAGGCCAAATTAATGATTTTTCTGCATTATGAACCTGCTGCAAAACTTGCAGAGCCACATTATGGATATTCCAGCTGGTACCCCAGAAAAAAAAGTATGGTAGTACCTGGCATGTTACAATGCTCTGGAAAGTGCCCTTTCCTGCATATTCATTAGCCCTAGCACTTTGGTCTGACTTGGCAGGCTCCAACCATCCTGCCTGCCCTCATGGAGACACCATCCAACAGACACTGGGCAGAAATGCTAGACTCCTAGAAGGACCTTCACATCACTTCCTCAACAACAGAGAGCATTTCCAAGCAGCCTGCTCACAGACTAAATTCAGGATGTCTGCAAGCAAAAAAAGTAAGCAGAGACCTGGCCTTTAAAACCGTTTTAGGGGATTGTTCAATTCAGGTAAGCATAGAACGGAGGCAGTAGAGTCTTGGCATAGAGTGCCTCATCTTGAAAACATACCCAACTGAAAGCTGCTACTCAGAAGAATTATTTTATCATCTTTTTGAGCCTGTGCAATCGTAAGCATTATTTTCTGGAGAAGCATGAAAAGACTTAAACCCTGAATTGTACGTATGAAGGTGTTTAAATGGCAAGTTTAATGTAAATTCTCACAGTCCATGTATTTGTAACTTCTGTTAACTGGAATACAACACTACAACTCTTCTGGAATACAACTACTATAAAGATGTTATTTCCCATTCTTTTCTGACAGGAGAGGAACACTACTACTACAATTGTAGTAATTAGATCTTTGTTTTATCACGTCATCAAATAATGATCCTATCATTTTGTATTTCTGTTATTCATTTCCATATTGAAGTCAGTCAGTGATTTTTCCTCCTCCTTTTCTTTCATGTCAATTTTTCTTTATTTTTTGTTTTTATAGGAGAATTCTGATACAGATTTGAAGTATAGTAGTTTCAGTGAACTATATTAGTCTATAAGTTCATTCAATTTACATATATGAAAAAGTATTGCAGTTGGGTAATAACTACAGCAGTTGGGTGATAACTACAGCTCTGCTGGATGCTCGTTCTGGTTGCCAACTAGTTCACTTCAAACTTAGTAATTGATCTGCGTTCTTTTGTAGATAACTTATTCAACTAATATTGATAATAAACATCACTGGAATTTTTTTAAACAAAGTAATTAACAATGGATCTTCTAGCAAATACTACTTAATTGAAACTTTAAATATGTTTAGAATTAATTCTCCATTCCAAAACATTTTCAGATTTTCCAAATGTCACAGGCATTTTCAAAATGAAAAATTTGGAAGTTTGGATTTAAACTGTGTTCATTGAGAAATTACATTTGTATAAAGTAAGAAGTTTAAATAAAACAAAAATGCTTCAGAATTACTGAACTGAAACACTAATTATTTGACTTGCTTTGGTAAAAAATTTTTTTACCTTTTTATTTTAATTTAAGCTAGGAAGAGCTTCAAAATATCAAAAATCCTCTTACAAAAGGAAAATTGACTGCTGCTCAATTCTTTTTTTAATACTTATGGAAATTATTTTCCAAAATACTTACTTAAAAAATAACATATACTTAATACTTTGTCATACTTCATAAAAGTCTAGTGTCCTAAAGCAACTAGGCTAAATTAGACATGAAAAATAGGAAATCCTGACTTCAGAATCAGTATTTAAAAAATTGTGAATGCCATCAAAATCACATGACTATCCTCGAGTAGCATACATAGTGAAGGAATACACTGGAATATATTTCAGAACCAAATTTGGCCCTGGCTTCACAGTCTATGTATCATTTATTTGCCTGCATTTGTACCTCCTTTATTACTTGAGAATACCCATAACCAGGTAAAAAGAAGTACAAAATGCATCTCCAGACAGAAGCCACATTCTTGAAATGCATGCTATGAAAATACGTATATCTTCAGACCATCTACTTCTGTTTCTTTGCCACGTGATTAAAAACCACCTTCTCTTATAGCTCCCTGAATACAGAATGTCTTTGCCAGTTATCCCCTGAATTGACAGAAGAATGAGTCAGAAGAAAAATCTGGCCTTTAGCTTTCATTCACTTTATTGTAAACTAAGACACTTCACGTACTATTCTCTTTATCTGATGTATTCACGGGGAACAGCAGAAATAAGGCATACAGATAAGATTAACTAAATATACAAGGACCAAATAGGCAGAATTCTCACTAATATAATTAACGTGAACATTATTAGCACTTGTATGATGAGTATCTCTAGAGGCCAGGATCCCGTTTTGTTAAGCAACGTACAAAGTTAATGGCTGTTGTCTAAAAGACCAGTGTGAAGTTTGCCCAGTTGAAGACTGCAGATATTTACTGCAAATGGGGAAAATCAAACCAAATCAGAAGTTGTGTGCCTGATTACCACTAGTTTACTGAGCTTCCTCTTTTCTCTAAATAGATTACAGAATCTATAAACAAATAGGAAAATTCTGTGCTTGTTAAAGCTGCTGCAATATTTTTGACAGACACTGATAGGGCTGAAATTTCAACCAACTAAGATAAACTGTGGATTTAAGAAGTCACTGAGGTAACGGTGCAATACTTGCTATTTAGCAGCTGGTAAGATTTCTGTACATAAAAAAAACTTCTTGCTTTTTTTCTTTCTTTTTTTTTYTTTTTTTTTTTTTTTCCCAACAGGATGATGATGTAAGGGGAAGTCAGTTTAGTTTTACAGCATATGGAATGGGCCCATGTCTGCAAGCAAAAGATGGAGTGACACAAAAGGGGTCAAATAATCCTGTTCAAGCTGCACCAAAAAGCCCTGATGAGATGAGAAAGGTATTCATTGACCGGGCCAAGAAGATAGACACAATATCCAGAGCTTGTTTCCCATTAGCCTTTCTGATTTTCAATATTTTTTATTGGGTAATTTACAAAATCATCAGGCATGAGGACATTCACCAATAACAAGATTAAGGTTTGCAGTACATACAGATCTGGCTGCCATGTTCAACAGGAGGCTTTCTGTTAGAAATGCGCATCGGAGGAGTGATTGGGAGATTTAAAAGCATTGAGGGGGGAACAAAGATCCTGCATGTCCTGCAATGCCCAGTCACAGTGGAATGGAAGAATGACACCCAGAGAAGATACATCTGCTATTGCAAACTTTCCATGTCAAACTAAATATTAACTTTTTCATTGTAAATCACTCTCTACTGAAGCTTTACTGCAAAGTATTTATACATACTGTTACATAGTGGTATAATTGTACAGTACTCTTTGATGTTCCTTAATTTTTTTTAATTCTGGCATATTTTTAATTAAAAAAATGGATCCAGAATACCCTAGGTAAATCCCACAGTATTACAGAACAGATTAGTATTTGTAACCTTTATTTCAATTTTACAAAATAATGACAAATTACTGATTTGAGATTACAGTTTTAAGGACTTTTTCTTGTCTTAAGGACAGTACCTGTGGTTTTGCAAGGAGCACATTTGACACATTTAAGTTATATAACTTATTCAATGTACTTCATATCACTGTTCCCCTGGAAGGTGTATGTTGAAATAATCTCAGACACACAACGTATCTACAGCCTAATGGTCTGCATATCACATGGGAAATATACTAAAATTTGTAAAGTATTGATTCCTGCAAAGGATTTTTTTTTCTTTTAATTACCCACACTTTGACAATTGAAACTTATAATATTTTTTAATCCTTTTTATATTTTTGAATTTCTCAATTGATAAAACTGATACAGCTTTTGAGATAGATAAACTACATCAAAATTTTGCAATGCTTCATTTTAATTCAATGCAAAGAGATCTTGGACCAAAACTAAAAGCAAACAGTCAACTGCTTCACTGAAACATTTGGAGGACAAGTATAGCTGTGTTTATGCACATTTATCTCCTACATGTTACATAAATACAGGAAGTTTAATTTATGAATATATCAAGTTTTCTGTCTCATTCTTTGAAGTATATTGATATGACTTATATACTGGTTAAGAAACACTTCACAACTTTGGAAAAACATGCAGCTCTTCTAAAACATCAAAAAGGATCTGGATGGTTTTTTACATTTATTGTACTTCACTTTAATAAATAGAAGAAAAACTATTAAAACTCTTAGAGAGATTTTCCCTGTTTAGGATTAAATAAGTCATATTAGTTGCTTCTTTGAATTATAACACAACAGATCACATTTATGGCATAGCTGGTAAGCAAGAGTGTTTACTTTTGCCAATCTTATCTATTGAAAAACAAAAACACGCTAAGATATGGAAATCTGACATTTAGAATTACTAGATGCTTTAAGTCCAGTAGCAGAGACTGTTTCTCATTGCGAAATATTTTTATTTTGAACATGTTTTAAATTTTTGGTTTGTTGTTGCTCAGAATGTGTGTACAAAAGCAAAATACAGCTGGAGGCAAATATCTGGTGCGCTGCCAAAGGCATGGTGCATATGAAGTAACAGAAGCAATGTAACTGCACTAAGGATTATAACATAGCAACCTTGGTTTGGTTGGGTTTGTTGTTGTTTTCCTCCAAGGATTAGTTCAAGAGATTCTAAAATAGTAGCTCTCAGATTTTGTTTAGCTGTGTCAGAAAGAAGCTGTATAATCCTCCTTTATTTTAAAACAGTATTATTTTTTTATAGTTTTGCTTCATTTATGATCTGAAAAGAATTCAATTCACTTTAAACAATTATTGTTTGCTGAGGCTGTCTTGTTTTTGTTGATTTCTTTATGTGCATGTTCCAGAAAATCCTGTTCACTTATGAAGGTGCTCATCTGGGGAGGGGGGGGGGGGTATCATGAACTAATGGCTGACATTTCAGTTGGGTTATATTCATCTCTCTCAAAGTTACCATTAGCTGTATCATATGAAAAGGGATGTTAACTTGCTTCTGCTATCAGCAAAGTCAACAATACTTTGTTCAAGGACTGTTTGAAGTACTGGATCCGTAATCAAGAGGCAATCATAAAAAATTACAGGTAATTATCTTTCAGGCTCATCTCTCTTCTTTCCTTCTAAAATAGCTGATTTGCATTCAGTAAAGAATTCTTAATTAAAGGGGTAAGTGCATAAAAAAATGCTGGCCAGATCAGAATAACTCCTAGTTATTCTAGTTTATAACACTTGAGTACCTGGTTCACATTGCCTCTTTCCTAATCATTCAATAGGCTGTTGCTCTCGCACATGTAGTACTACCTTGTTTTGAAAACATTAACAAATTTGAGTGATAACAAATTTGAGGGCTAAACAAATTTAGCCCTAATTTCTTTCTTCACTCTTTAAGGCAGAAAAAGTCTATGCTCTCAAATAGAGAAATCAGACAGGAAATCTTGAAAGTGATAAAAGAGAGATTGGATTACAACACTGGCAAAATGTAACAAGGAGTCAGAAAGAATGTCAATTGTTAAGCAAGAAGGACAAGATCCTTCATTCATATATGAACCTATTACCTGTGTGAGGGGGAAGAACCCTTGTGCCACATTTCTCTTTGACTAGAGTATGCTAATGTAAGGAAAAATCACAGCATACAGCATACATAAAATAAAAAGCATAAATCTACATTATAATTCTTTTCTGACCTCCCTAATGGATTGTTACCTATATGTTCTATTTAAAATAAATGAAATCTGTAGATCTAATGACTGGACCTAGTGCCTAGTGTTGCCTCTCAGGATGAATCTCTTCAGCCATGCGCTATGGTGAGAGAGAAGAAGAGGGTCTCAGACCTGGCAATGGAAAGTATAACCCTTCCTCTATGTAGTTACATTTCTCTTTCATAGGCAGTTACATTGGGAAGCTGAGCATACCCTACTTCTATACTGAAAATTTACATATAATGCTGTGTCTTCTAACAGGGCACATCATTGAAAATAAAGAGAATTAAATATGTTTAAAACATAATTATGAAAACTCTACAGTGTTGCTGGAACATTTTTTTATTTAGCAGTCCATTAATAACAAAAGTATTTCAAACAGAGGGGAAAAGCAAAAAATTTTTCCATGATGATGTTTTCAAATGCACAGAACATTTGGCATGTCACTCTGCTGCCCTCAGGTAAGTAAAGATTTTCTATTTTGATGTAATGGAAGCAAGATCTCTCCTGAACTGATGGTTTTGTGTTTTTTTACTGGAACCATAACATTTGCCAAGATAAAAGAAGCCTCTGCAGTCCACTAAATAATGTGTTTTTCAAAAGAAAGCAGAACTTAAAATTTAAATTTCATTTAGATTATTCCTAAATGACTTAGTGTAAAGTCACATGGTAAAGAAAGAGAGAAATGTCATTTGAGATTATAAGAAACTTCAAGGCACAAATGCTTGCTATTCACCACTGACTATGGGAAAAGTCCAAAAATGCCAGCAGGCATGCCAGCCCTCTGTACAAAGCTAGAATCAACAGCTACCGTCGTCAGCTAAGATTAGTGTGGGAGATGATTCTTTTGTAACTGTATAATGAAGTAGCAGGGAATAACATTAAGAAGATGCAAGAATTGAAAGGYACTCTGCAGTATTTATCAGACTGCAGTATTTATGTTACAGTCCTGTGAAAGAGGCAGTGGAGAGGCAGAAAAATAATCATCAAGAAAATAATGCTTGAGGCAGACGCTAACTAGCAGGGCTTCTCCTACATCTAAAAAAGACCCCACTCATTAGGCTGAAATAGATAGCTACCTCACCTCACTATCACTGAACCTGGGCTCTGCAGAGTACAGGTCCTTAGCAAAGCCACACAAGAAGGCTTCTTGTAAGCACAACCCCTATATGACAGGCTAATGCAGCTTTGCCCCAGTTCATTATTCACCATAAGCGCAGACACTGTGCTGCTCAGGTCATGTTTTTGTGGTGTCTGTAGACCAGCCCTATACTTCAGAAATAAAATACTGGCACTAGAAGATCATTGCAATACAATGAAATCAGAGGGAGAAACTGCAGGATCTGGAGCAATACTCCAGTAACACAGCTACCAAAGAGCTGACACAGTCACCATAAAGGGGAAAGAAGGAAACATGAGGCATCCTTACTACTTTTCCCCATCCCCCAGTATCCTCTCCATAGGTACACTTGTTCAGGTGGAAGCAGCAGCTGCAGGGGAAACAATTTATGTCAACTGCTGCAAAGAGTATATTCTCTTGGGACAGTAGCTTCTACATGTGTGGATAGAGAATTGACTTCCACACCATCTGCTTTCTTAATGGAAAGAGAAGCGGAGCAGGAAGGTACAGGATGAAAAGCATGGGCTGTACATAGCATAAGAGGGACCACAGGGAGTGGTGCCTGGAAACTCTCATATGACTGTCTTTTCTTCCTGTACTAAAGAGAGGTGTGGCCAAATCCATGTCACCCCTCGTGAGGCCAAAAACTTCAGGACCTTGAGAGAGGATAAGAAAGGTCCCTTAGAGGTGCAATAGATATACTCAACTACCATAGTACCAAACTCCTGCTTAAATTCTGAATAGCAAAATGCATTTTATTTTTAAAACTATATTCAAATATCAACAAAATAGGCTTGCATGGTTAGAGGGCTGGCTTTTTTCTTTATAATGCTGATAAATTAGAGGAGGTTTGAAGGAGAAAGGGAAGAAGGGATACTAGTGTTTTATTATTTAGAATTTAGCTATTTTAACACCAAAATAAAGCACATTCTACTTTCAAGGAGTTTTGACAGCAACCACTATTATTTAAGCAGGTTAGTGGAATTCAGGAAGAACATGGGATTTAATTATTTTTTCAGCTCAATCGTATATCGGTTTTCTTTGGATTCTCTTTATTGGAGTTTGTTCCAAAACCTTCTTATAGGCTGCTTTATAAAGAATCCTTTGTGATGTGTGAGAGATGATTCTGTTTACTCATTAGAAAGACTTATATTTAGGTGATTTAGACGTGCACTTTACATTCAAGGAGTATGGTATTGCTTCCACTTTGTACTATAAACCCTTACAGAACTGTAGGTTGATAATGTAGATAAAAATAGCATATAATAAACTGTACAAAACCTTATATTTTTAACAGTAGGGCAAGATTAAAAGTCTTCCTTAACCTTAAAAAAAAAAGTATTATTTTTAGCAATAATTTTATATTAGATGGAAATGAATTTATTTATACAGTTCCCAGCCCAAGCTGAGATGGTTGGTTGCAAATGATAGATATACTTTATGTGCAACTTCTGCTCTCATTTGAGCTATCATAGGAATTAATCTAATCCAACAGAGCAGAATTTGGCCTTATACTGTGAAACTGCTGAATGAGCTATTAATTCTTACAGTACCCCTGTGAGGTGGTAAAATAACTTTATCCACATCTTACTGTACAATCATATGGTTATTTAGATGAGAACAATATCAGATCATCACAGCTTTTTTCCTTTTTGAGACAACTAAGAAGAAAAATATAAACCACAAGCTAAGCTACTTGTTAATAATAAAATGGGTATTCTATTTTGGAGTGGTTATGGAAAAGGTGCCTTCAGGCAACACACATCACCTACAGTAGTTACTGAAATGCTATCAGTTTGGAAGGCTTGTGGAAGCAGGTTAGATTGCTAGAAGCAGTGGGTTAAATGCCAGAAAAATGTTGGCTCATCCTGTATTCTTGACATTCTTGAATATTACTGCACTTCTTCACTTTCATCTTTGTGAAATATGCAAGAAACATTTCTTATGTTTGTATTTTAATGTATGACAGTGATGTTAACAGACAAAATGGACTAAAGTAGCTACTGATGTTCCATGAATGTGTAATTGTGAGCTGTAAAAAAAGCTTTGTGCCATAAGCTTTTGACCTAAAGGTTTAACATAATATACAGTATTCTGTGTGTTAGTGTTCCCAGCTTTTTAAAGGTTACAGCAAGAAAAAAGAAAAAAAATAGTATGATAGTGCATTAATAAATTGTCTGTGAGTTTTCAAAATATTCTTCTGTGAATTCTGTCTGATGGCAATTTCATCTCAAAGTACTTCCTTTTTGGTAAAACACTATAATGTGTTGTGCATGGATTTGATTAAATTCCTTTTTATTGTATTGCAGTATCATATTGCACTTAAACTGACATTCTCTGGAGACAGAAGTGTTAAAATATGTGAAATTTATGGTGTTACCCATGTCATTGTAGATATTTTGTTCAAAAATAATAAACAACTTTTTTCAGAAACCATGCAATTATTTTTGTGATATTTTAGGCAATGGGTTTAAAGTCACAGGAGGGACTATCAACACCATTGGAAAAAAGGATGAAACCCTCAGCAGTAGTTAAGGTGCATTACCATGAAATATTTCAAGAGTGAAAACTTGAGAGAAAAGGAATAGAGTGCTTTCAATTGTTTTATTATTCAGATTAAGCTTCAAAATACTTTAACTGCATTAATGAAATATACAAAGAGGTGTTTTCAGGGAGCATGATGGAGGATGGCAGGCACTGAATTAGGAGTTTTACCTTCCAAGACTTCCTTTACAGTGAGTGAACAGAAAGAGGTCTCTCCAGAGGACAGGCAGAGGATGGGCTCCAGTTCTGAAAGAAGCCCATTCTGAAAAGTCAGGGAACGTTATCTTGATAAATGCCTATTGAAATAAGTATAGCCACTCCAAAATGGTCCTGCTGATCTTATTATCAAAAAGGCAAAGAATTTCACTTGCAGCAAAATAGCCTTATGGAAACTTTATAGATCTGTGGGCCCTTCTAAGTACTTCTTGATAGAAAAAATATTTTAAGAAAACTGAAGTGAAGTTAGCAAATAAGAAGTCCTTTGAGAATAGTCTGAGTTCTGCTAATCTGATTACAGCAGTGTTAATATTCTTATAAAGAGCATACAGAATGGTTATCTCAGTACCAGCCACATGTCAATGTAATGCCATTTAGGCTAGAAATCTTTAGCAACCTCAACACAGATGCTTTGTGTTCCCTGCCCCCATATGACAAAAAGCAACATCAGTTCACTCCTTTCAACTTGCTTTTCAAGTCAATGGGATACAAATACAAGAACTTTGCTGTACTCGCAAATGAAGTATTTCCATTATCTGCTGCTAATAATTCAGTTCAGCAACGTATGGCTTGGAGCTTTATGGAAATTTGTCAAAAGAACAGCCAAATGTAGCAAGAGCACCAGTGGAGTCTGAGCAGAAATCCTGAGTGTGCCCTCCTAGAGCCCACAGAACTGCATGATCAGACCCCTGCTATTTATGACAACTGTTGCTCCAGCAGGTCTATACCATCTTGTCTTCCCAAGACCAAAGCATAACTGGTACCTCTGGCCTTGTTCAGATCTGTTCACAAGCAACAATGTTACGAAACTACTGCAGTAGCAAATGTTTTCATGCTGAGGTAGGCAGTTCCCAGAACATGAAAACTGCAAATATACTGTACCAGGTGTGCAACAAGCAATTAAACAAGAAAGTCACAGCCAGGTAATGTGACCCGAGAGTCATAGAAAAAAGAAGTAACAGATCTTAAAGAGATCAATACGTGATTGTATTGCATAAACTGTGCAGCCCTTTCAACTCGGAATTCTGGAAAAACAGATATCAAATATCCTCTTTTTCATGTTTGCATATATAGCTCCCTAATTATATTAAAAATGAAATAAAGATTTAATTCCATGTGGTCCATGCAGTTGATTTTATTTCTAGTATCCTACCCTCTGTACACTAGCAGGATCTGAGAACATTTTTTTCTGAATAAGACACAAGCATGTGAATTTAAAAACCTGGACGGCAATCCACCAAAGCCACAAAACTAGAATTACAGGGAAAATTTCATTTTGGAAATAAATGAAACTTCTTCAAAATTTGAATAATATGCTTCCAAACCTTTAATAAACAAACGTGTATTTTATATATAACATTTTGTCATTGTCAAAAATCAAGTATTTCAACATTTACTTCACAGACTCACAAAATCACAGAATGGTTGAAGTTGGAAGGGACCTCTGGAGGTCATCTTGTCCAAACCCGCTGCTCAAGCAGAGCCACCTACAGCCGGCTGCACAGGACCATGTTCTTCTGAATATCTCCAGGGATTAATATCTCCAAGGATGGAGACTCCACAGCCTCTGTGGGCAACCTGTGCCAGTGCTCAGTCACCCTCAGAGTAAAAAAGTGTTTCCTGATATTCAGAGGGAACCTCCTGTGTTTTGATTTGTGCCCATTGCCCCTTGTTCTGTCACTGGTCACCACTGAAAGGAGCCTGGCTCCATCTTCTTTACACCCTCCATCCAATTTTTTACACAAATTGATAAGATCCCCCCAGAACTGGACACAGTACTCCAGGTGTGGCCCTACCAGTGCTGAGTAGATGGGCAGGATCACCTCACTTGACCTGCTGGCAACATTCTTAAAGCAGCCAAGGATGCCATTAGTCTGCTTTGCCACAAGGGCACATTGCTGGCTCATGTTCAATGTGGTGCCCACAGGACCTTCAGGTCCTTTTCTGCACACCTGCTTTCCAGGTGGTTGTCCCCCAGCATGTACTGGTGCATGGGGTTATTGCTCCCCAGGTGCAGGACTTTGCACTTTCCCTCACAATACTGAAAAAACTTTTTTTGTAATGTTAGCCTCTACTTAAGTAATCTGCATTTAAAACCTCTACTGAGGTAATGAGCTCAGCCTGAAACCCATTTATGTCATGTTTTCATTTCTCTCTTAACAAGCCAAATAACACACCTGACCTGCCTTGAAAACCAGTGTGTTACTTTGGATATGTTTAGTTATTCTCATTAGGCATGTTCAGTAGGTACAAACAGTTGTTTTTAAAAGCACATGATACTGCAGCTTGTTTGCCATTGCATGAAGTACGAGTTAACCTCGTGTAGGTATATTAGATCAGAATAAGCCCACACACTATTAGAATTTGGCTGAACTTATTTAAAGTAAGAGGATATTGGAAATTCTTACAAATTTCAATTATACTTGATTGCATTATATGCGAAACAGGTTTCTCTCCCCATCAATTTCTTGTTTCATTGTAGCATTATCATCGTCTTTTCTCAGGAAAGTATAAATTACACCACGAGATGGCTCCCTCTTGTACAAATTGAGGGCTGTCATGCATGTTTGCATTTTGTTCAAGGACATAAACTAGCAAAATGCATTCTTCGTGTAGAAACTCCACGCACTGACATTCATTATTAAGAAGGAAATTTATAAAACATAAGCACTATTCATGCTAGAAATCGCACTTCATTTTGAAAGTGATGCAAACGTTTTGAGGTGATGCTGTCTTAGAAACAAAAATAGCTGAGATGTTAGTTTATTAAGTACAAAACCCAAGGCTTTTTGTCTAAATACACACATGAAAATGTAAAGGTTTGTGTACTGAATATTTTATTAAATAAAAATGGCATTTTAAAACAGAAACCAGTAATTCACTTTTTTTAAGTATCTGTTGATTGTCAAATACTTGTTGCTACAGGTATGATTTGTCCAACAGAATATGAATGGCTAACCAATTTTTAAAGCAGTCTTTAAAAAATTAAAGAGGAAATCAATAATTTACACTCTACTCCCAAATCTGCTAAAGTTAGAAGGTCTTTGGAGTAGATTCCTCATGTTAAACATGCCTTCAGAGCACAGTTACAGGTACAGGTAGAAATACATCAGTTATTAGCTCTGCACAACAGATATTCCACTTATTAACAACATGTATGCTATTATGCTGTAACAAATGCAAAGAAGGAAGCATATATAACTTTCACTGAGGAATATATAACTTCATATTATCTCATATCTAAGAGGTGAGCACATACACATCAGCAATGTAAACAATGTAAATCTGTAACTCAGTCTGCCTTGTGATAGCTTGTTGTGTCACCACCCTCTCGCTTTCCTAGCAGACTTCGCCCTTTTACACATTCACCGAACAAATATGGAAACAGCAGTAAGAGCACCCTGAACTTTGATCTGAAATGATACTAAGGATATTATTCTAGATAGATACCACAGAATAGTTGTAGACTAGAATAGGCAGTACAGTGTACCACTAACATCCATTTATTGTTTGTCCTTAATTTCTCAAGAGTACAACATATATTCTCTTTCATGATTTAGATGCTAGTTAAATGGGACCACGATGAAGACTATTAATTTTGAATCTAATGCTAGTTAATAAATTGTCTGCCAAAAGTTAGAGTGTGCTATATTTAAGGTTCATAGCAGTCTTTACAACTTAAAAATCAATGAGTATTGTGTTTGTTGTACTCTTTTTTCCCCAGGCTTTGCAAGCACTCATGAATCATGACTCAACTGAATCACTGACGTAGCAACCAACTGCTTTATATTTAACTGCATTGCCAATAAAAGCAGCTCAGTAAAAATGAAACAAGAAAAGCGTATCTCAGTTCAACAGGAAACCTTTCCATTTTATACAAATGCGGTCAGAGGTAATACAGAAACAATTTTATACCCACACACAGGTTTGAGAAAATAAATTTAAAAACACTGTCAAAAGTGTCCTATCTCCTTTTCAGTAGCCTCAGATTTACTTAAGGTTTCTAATTACAAAAAAAACCCTTGAATTTTGTTATTGCAAATATATGAGACCAAGTAACTTTGTGAAGAGTTTTGAAGCAGTACCAAAGCAGCTTCTAGGTGAGGGAACAGGGAAAAGGTAATAGGTCTTTCCTCTCTCTCCCTTTCTCTTTTTTTTCTTCCCAATAGCTTTGTACCTCACAGCAAATCTGCTCCAACTGGGAGACTAGGACATTCTTGGAGGACTTTGCTCAATAGTTGCAGTGCAAGATAGCATTGGTTCAAGTCCTACCTGGGCTACTGGTTGTGGTAGAAGGAGTTCAGTGTTCAGGTAAAGTCCTGATAGCATAAGGCCCCTTTCTGAGACCTCCTTGCATACTGACCTGAGTTAATTTCACCCCTGCATTAATTCTTTTATTCCATAATGACACCTTCAGAATGCTGCTTTCATTTGAGAGGTGGTACATTCCAACATCGCCATCTGACAGAGAGCTAAGTGTATTGAACTGGTTTGTTATCCCTGCTCCCCTTCTACTTATTTCTCCCCTCTGATTAGCATCAACGTTTCACACAGCTGCTCCACTTGTAGAACAGTTACATTGTCTTTCAGATTATCAAACTTCTGATACTTCATTTTTACCTACAATACTCATGCTTGTGCTCCCACTCTGGCTCCCCCTGTAAGGGTAAGTATGGACCCAGCTTAATGTGAAAATCTGTCCTCTTCCCTGAGACCCCAGGCAATCACTTGGGATAAGAGTTACAAGAAAATTCAGGTACTTAGATCCCCCTTCCTCACCTCTTTTCTTCCTTTACTACCTAATCCTGGAAAAAGTTCAAGCTCAGTTTTCAGTATTAGCATGTCCAAGTTGCCTAAAGTCTTCTATAAGCACCTTCTTCACTATACATTTTCAAAGTATCAAACCTATGTCTAAATCCTATCAGAATTTAGAAAATTTATTTATTTCTTCCCTGGTTTCACCTGAGGGGTATAGTTCCCTTGGGATGCCCAAAGGGACTGCTGGACAATCTCTGTAAACACACAGAAAATCCTATACACTGTCCTTTCCTGTCCAAGCTCATAATCTCTCCTGAACCTGTACTACCTCTCATCCAACCATATCACATTCTCTAATGTTTATGAGATGGCTACAGGGTAATTCCAAGGCACAGCCAGTGTTTGCTGATTTGTGAATTTTACAAGGTTACTTAACCTTTTTAAAATTAAAGCAGAATATTTTACTTGTAGCAACCAGAGCAACATATCCTGCATGCTTCTTTTGGCATGTGCAAAAGCATCCAAAACAAAAGTATTTTCTCCAGTATGATAGAAAGTGTTAGTGTTTTCCATTATTTGTTCCATGTCTAACAGTTTTCTAATTCAGGGTCAAATTTAAGCCCTAGTAAGCACACAAGTCCAACTTGCTGTGTGTTTGTTTGTCCCTGCCAGGCTTTACATACATCAGTCACAATTTACATATGCATCACAATTTTGCAGCTCCAGATAGAGCAGGTCACAAAAATTGAGTGTACAAATTCACAAGCTATGTTTACATATTCATCTTGAACAAAAGAGGATAAAAAGTTATTCTGTCATTGATTTTTAGGCAAGGCTGTCTTACCACAGCATGATCTAATTTTCATGAAAGCAAGTGGTAAAATACCTACTCGTCCAATGGAAAATGATTCTGAGAAGTTGTCCTCCAAAGCTTTATTTGCAGCTTTTTTACCTCTGTTGGTGCCTTGCATGTGGCTACCCAGATGTTCCAGAGCAAACAGAGCTTTTATCAGGAATAAAGACAAACCGTGGGAAGCGTACTTCCAAGTAAGACACCAGCCTTACTGAAGTGCTGAAAATGGTTTGTTTATCTTTATATTCCCAACAGAACATTCATGTGGTGCTTTGGGTGCCTGTGAGTGCACTAAAATGCAGAAGGATACATTTCCAACAGAATTGTCCACCCACATTTCTACAGAAGTATATGTAAAATATGTCAAAAATCCATGTTTTTGCCATTTTACTTTTCAAAAAACACCAACAGAATTTTTTTTTTTTTTTTTTTTTTTTTTTTTTTTTAATAACGTTAAATAAGGACTGCAGAGGGAAGATGCTGCTAGGCTTGCTGCTAGCCCCTGCTAATAAGTACAGAAAAGTTGCATAACAAAGTAGACTGACCTTTTACCCAATATTTAACCCACCAGAGGAAGAAAGGCTAACATGTAACTACTGTGTGAAGCCTGTCACAGGTTTTTGAGATTAAAATCTTTAACAAGATAACAGGCATTTTATTTGTCTTATTCTTACTCTCGGAATATCAGTAATGTCTTTGAACCCTGCCAGTTTCATGGTATCTAACACGGCTACCTGATCACTCAGAGCTACCTTCCTGGGAGAAAAACCTCCTGATGTCACCTCTGAGTGGCAAAATCATGGAAGATATTAAAACCTTAGGAATGTTACAAACTATGCATCTGTGTCCACCTTAACCTATAAGTCTCCCATGAAAAAGATATAATCCATTTTCCAAATTGTCTAGTCAATAGTTTAAGATCAGTGAGTGACAGAGTTCATTCTGATGTGGCAATTTTGTGAACTTAATATGCTTGATACAGTTTTAGTGGCTGGAGTTTCTGTGAATCTGGTTTGAACAAGAATTTGCTGTCAAGCCTGCTTGGGTAGTTCCCAATAGCCCTGTTCTATGGGTCTGAAGTCAATGGAAAAACGTCTGTGGAAATTGGATCAGGCTGGCCTACCTGCTTAGAAAACACAGTGGTTATAGATCTCATTGCAGCTGGAACTTTAATTATTACTTTTCCAAAGGAAATTTAATCACCATCTTTGACATAATCATTCTGAAAAATTTCAGTTTGCTTCAGACCTTAAACAATGTTCTGAACTCAGGGAGTTAAGCAAATTATGAGTCCTTTCCAGTGTTTAATTGTTGTGTGCCTGCAAGTTAATCAGTTATTTAAAAAATATTCTGTTCATGAAAATAAAGTGCAGCAGAATCCAAACTGAACTTGAACATCTAAACCAAACTTGAACATCTGTAAAATATGCTTGTCATCTTGCCTCTCAATCTGCTGCAATCCAGGCTTGCTCTGCCTGAAGTGGAAATATTTCTACTGACCTCAGCAGTGGCTGGGAGAGGCTTTTTAAGATTTATTCGACTCATATATGTGTAATTCCAATAGTTTCAATTACACTATCAAATTTTAAATAGTAAAATAAACATGGAAAATATTCTCAGAGATGGTAAGATAGTAATCATGCAACATCCAGAAACACTAAAAAAAAAAAATTCCTTTCATTGTACAACTCTTTGGCCCTTCTTTTATCCTCCAATCTCTTTTTTTTTTAAATTCTCAGGATAAAAGCCTATGGAAAGAGACTATATATTTTTGTTTGTGCTGTTTATATCTAGACAGTAAATAGTTAGCATAGAAGTCAGAACAAGGAAAGAAACACTTAAATCCCCTAGCTTTAGACAACTTATTTGAGTTGAGATCTAGAAAAAGATCACTTCATTTCTTTTTATTTGTCCTGTTTTAGAGAGGCTCCATAACTATTCCCAATGGTTCATGCTTTTGTTCCATTCCCACCTGAAAGTTTGAATTGAAATTTTCTCTATCAACATTTTAAATCCAGCAGAGGACAACAGCTCTTTCATAGAGCTTTTCATAGATCCCTGGAGAGTAATCTTCATTAAAATAAATCTTTGTTAAATCCTTTGTGGAAGGAAGTGGACTCCTTCAGAATCTGGATATCTCCTTCAAACCAACACACCAAGGAACAGAGCTGTCTTTAGCACTGCTCTAAGTCCAAACACATAAACTGCCTCCCTGGAGTTTCTGTGCTGATAGGAACTTATCTTTGACCAGATCTCTCCAGAGCTCATGGAAAAAGGGGGGAGAAACTTGCAGAAGTGATTAAACAGATTTTACCTGTATTTTACCTGCTGAAGAAACACTCTTGGATGTTGTTGCAATTTTCTGGAAAAAAAATGCAAAACCTTGGAGATCTCCTTTTCAATCAGCTCTTCTATAGCCTGTTTCTCCTTTATATGTATGAGAACTCTAACCATTTAACTGCATTACTACACTATCCCTAAGACTATCTAGACTGGAAAAAAGAGGAATTTCGCAGATTTATCACTCCATAGATGGATGTGGAAATTAGGCAGACTCTTGCTGTCCTTCTCTTCGGAGATCAGTTGATTCAGAAGGGGAAAAGGGTAGAAGAACAATGTGTAGATGCATTTCCAGTCTTTTTGTCCATACAAATAAATCCATAGAAGGTAATTATTCTTGAGCAGTTAATTTGCAACCTAGCCCAACTAGCCAGATCCCATGGCTGTGTCTACATAGTTCTGAAGGCAGCAGAATCAAAACAAACATTTGTGTTTACTCAACAGGAATATGTAATTAACTCCATTCTGAAATCATGTAATGAAAGTTCCATCTCACTTGTGGAGAAGAAGAATCTAAGATGCAGAGATTACTATTATGTACAGACTGATCAAAAAGCTATGAACTGAATCTCTTCATATGGCACCCATGACAAGAGCTCTATGAATCTTCAGCGTGTTTTACAGAAAAAAGTCAGCCACAAAAGAGGAAGAACCAAATTATCCTTCCTGTTTCTCCAGGATGACTCCCATGAAATAACTGGAATTGTAGAAGAGTAAGAGAGGATAACTTGGGTCCGTTCCAATCTCAAAAATAACCTTATTGCTATTAGTTAGATTTAGGGCCACATCTATAGTGTAGATACTAAACAAACATATTAAGTGTCTTCAAGTCTTGGTCCCCATTGCTTACTTTCCCTCCATGGCCTCATGCCTCTTGCATATTAGCTTCGTATTAGTGATGGTAGGTACAGACTCAATCTTCTCAGGACTCATATTGCCCAAAGTATCACAATATCAATAGTTACAACTTCATTTCAAAGAACAAAAGGACAGAGCTATTTTGGGAAGTCGAAAGTAGGAATCTTTCTTTCTTACAGTAACTATCCATTCCCTGACCTCCTCAGTCAGGCTATGACCTGTATCTTGCAGAACATTTACAATCCCAGTAGCCTTCAATACAAGACAGAACTGAGACCACCTTCATTTTTTCCACCCCATGGGGTATTGCTTTTTCTACCCCAGCTCAGCTCACTTTATCAAATGTTCCTTCCCAGAAACCCGAGTCCCCCGCGTGCTTTGCTGGCAAGAGGGAATAACTTATCAAGCTGACGTAGGGTTCTTCACACAACTGCTAGACTAGACTGGCCATGCACAAAATACTACCTGACATCCTGGAAAAAGAACCAGCAGGAGGAAACAGGAATACAGTGGAATGAACAATAATTAGTAGCGCTACAATGAGCCAGGCTGGACTGCACAGGCAATACTGTGATAACCCAAATCCTCTGACCACTCTCTTGCAATAAAATTTTATAAAGCTTATCCTGCTCTTAACACACCCACACACACATACAGAGGCACTAACTGTTTTAGTTGCCTGGTAAACTAAAGAATGTGTGTAGAGTTAATACTCTGTGTGAAATAGATCTGTCTGAATAATGGATTTTCCTATAGCTGTGCAAAACAAAATTTGAATAAAAAATTCATCCTGATGGTTGTTTATTTTTAATCAAATTAAAATTCAGCTTCATGTGAAATGAACAGTTTTATTGGAAACAAAAGTAAGTAATAAATTTGTAATTACATTGAGTAAAACTCTAAATTATAACATTATTATTTTTAGATTATACATCTAAAATATTCCTTAACTAAATGTTTCAGTTAAGAAAAAAAAAGGTCTAATACCATTTATATGACGCAAATTCCTATATTCATTCACTGTGCCTAAAATTTGCATTGTAAGTGAACATAGAATCACAGGGGTAATAGGGACTTCTGCTTTAAGATAGAATCAGATATGTATGTCTGGACAGACATTTGTTAAACCTGTTTTTAAAGAACTTAAATGATTTCAACTTCACGGTTCCCCAAGGCTTTATTCCAGGACTTCATTATTCTTACTCTTAGAAGTTTGTTCTAAATACCTAATATAACTCCTCTTTTTTGCAACTTAAGGCTATTATTTCTCATTCTATCTACAACAAACAAGGAGGATATATTATTCCCTTCCTCTTTGCTAATGCTTTATTTACCACATTCCTTCTCCACACCATATTCCTTTACTCTTCTCTTCTTTAAGACAGAAAATTCCAATTCACTTATTCTTTCCTCACAGATCATGGTTTCCAGACTTCAGATCGCTGCTGCTGCTCTCTTCTACATGCTTTTCAGCCAGTCCTCCGCCTATCTTGGAGAGCAAAACACAGAACTGAACAACGTATTCTAACTGAAGCCTTACTTTTGCTGTGCAGAGTGGAGAGATTACTTCTCATGTTTTGGACATAGAGTTCTGTTTATACGTTTTCCTTTTCATAGCAGCATGCCTCTGTTGATTCATGTTCAGCACGTGAGCCATATTAATCCATAGATTCTCTTTTCTGCACAAATACTAGTTAGCCTCTTGTTTTGCTTACTTGAGCAAAACATTTTGCTCACTTCTAGTGTGAAGTGACATGAAAACAATGTAGTTTGAATCTTTTCCAAGGAACAAGAGGCCCCTTTTAAAATTCCTTCCCCAGCTTCACAAGACCTTTCAAAATGTTTTAAGACTGCCTGTGTTGGTAGAGCTGTCCCCATCACTCAATAATAATAAAGTATCCTTGTCACAGCCAGGCTACATATTATTCATATGCTGTAATAACAGTGCTTTTAAGGAAGAAAGCATGAAGATTTTGAGTAGAATATTCATTTGATGCCATTTCTTGCTTTCAGAAAATAAAAAACAGATTTTTTATCCTTCTCTTTTCACACATATACACTCACAGGCACAAATTAATTTATTGTGGACGATGCAGGATTCTGTCACTGTTAGAGAGCTGTTAGAATACTTTCAGCATACTGCCGGTGCCCAGAGAAGAGGACTTTGTTGAATGGAAAATTTTTGTGATGAAAGTTGAAGGAACATTTTAGGTATAATTCCCCAAAGTATTTCAGTTGCATGATAATACTATTTTAGAGAAAAAAAAAAAGATCTGCAATTGCTGATTAAAGCACTGACACATTCAGGTCCTGGTCTTAAAGCAAAGGACTCATGCAAAAAACTTGATTTTAAGTGAGACACAGAGGGTCACCAAAATGCAGGGGCAGAGTCCAATGAAACAAACGAATAGTTACTCTATTATTTTGAAAATAATTGGATTATTCAAGAATTTCAAAAAAATACAAGTTACAGGCTTGTTCTAAATGAACTATCTTGGTTTATTTTTCATAACCAATAACTTCTGGGGATTATATGAGAAATACTGAGTAAGCAGATAAATGAAAAAGTTATTAAGGAAAATAATAACTTCTGTGAAATAATTGTGGACTTTCTATGTTCTGTTACTGCCAATTCAATTATGTAATTTCTCAGGAATGATAGCTCAAGGTCAAGGTAAAACCAAGCTAATAGACTCGTGGAACCAATACCATTGCAACTGACATCATACAAAAACTGAAAGTAACATTGTGTTGCTCAGAGCATATTCACCTTTCCCTGAACATCACCTTTGACTTTTCGCTGGCTCAAAAGCCAAGCTTTTCATCTCTGGTTATTAATGTCACAACTAATAAGGAATTAAAAACAGTTCCTGAAGAATGCCTTCCAAACATCAAATGATAGACAAGTTATTTATACATTAGATTTTCCTCTATTAACATAAATATTTTGAAACCCTTTAATATCAAATTGATTTACAGTGACAATTCTCAATTTAAGATTTTTCACCTATTCATAACTTAGGGTAACTTCTGTTAGAGGCAGTTCCCTGGTAAAAGCTAAGCTATCATTATGTAAGGGATTTCTCCTAAGAATATGGAGCTTCTTACGGTTATTTTATGCATTTCTGAGGCCACAGTTAGCAAACTCAGTGAAATCTGTTCTCTTACAGAGGCTACTTGGTTAGCATTCATTTAGCAGGTTAAGAGCTACTTTACAAGCACCTAACAAGAAGAGAGAATTTACTGCCACAATAAAAGACTTCAGTGACAATCTATAAAAATAGTAACATAAAT
The DNA here is from genome assembly GCA_035582835.1 of Phoebastria nigripes. Taxonomy (NCBI): domain Eukaryota; kingdom Metazoa; phylum Chordata; class Aves; order Procellariiformes; family Diomedeidae; genus Phoebastria; species Phoebastria nigripes. The sequence continues at coordinate 279,302 of JAYKAV010002943.1, forward strand.
GTATTATTTGTGACTAGTATTGATGAGAGAGATTCATATAAAGAAATCAAATGTTAGGCTTTCAGAACGCTAGGAAACTTGCCATCATTGGATAAAGGTAACACTGGCACCATCACATCTCATAAGGGAAAGAACAGAAAACACCCATTTCCAATAAGCAACTGAGATGTTCTAGTCCATTTTCATGTGAGTATCTGGACACAGCCTCCAGGAGAATCCACTGTAAATGAACCTAATTAACTCAAGTGGCATGACCTACTGCAAACTGGCAATAAAGGTATTATGGATTTTTGGGATAGCTTTCATTCCTTTGGGGGTGTTGATGATCAGAATATAAACCGGTCTTGCAGCCTACATTGCCCAGCATCTCTCTCTCCACCGTTTTGTTGATCAAAGTGGTTTCTATCCCCCTAAAGCTTTGCCTGGGGAGGGTGGAGAATAAGCCAAGCACAGCTTTTTTAAATGTCATAGTCTCATCTGCATAGCACTGGTTTATTCCAAAGACAATTTGGATTTCCCTATTGCAGAACCTTTACGGTTCCTCTAAATGAGTTTCAGCCATTAGCTAGTAAGGGAAGAAAATATAATAACTTTCTAGCATTCTTTGACCATAGTCCCAACAGTTATATTGATGCTACCCCCAAAAGGCAGTGTCATTTATGGAAAGACAGATGGATCTGGTGAGAAGAAAAGCCTTTGCAGAAGGTGGATTGAGGAAATCTGTAGTACTGTTATGGACAGCTGTGTTTAAAGTTATTTTTCACTGCTCTTAAAGAAGATGTAGTTGAATTTTTTGAGTTTTTGTATAATTGCAGTAATCTAAAATGTAGTAAAATATAGCACAACAATTGAATATCCTTACAGATGGGTTTACAATACTTCTAAGAGCACGCCCACACTCCTTTTCTCTCCTTCCTGTTGCTAACGACAATATGGTCAGAATCAATACTTATTTTTAAAGGACATTTTTCTCTGAACTTGCCAAACTTTTCAGCATATCAAGAATTATTAAATGGCATTGTCAGTTATTTCAGAGAGCACATTGGGAAAAAAAGACCTAGATAGTCTTCCAAAATCCTGAAATGTCAGCAAATCCAAATGTAATTTGATGTAATTTCAAACATCTGAAAAACATTATTAACCCAATGCTAAGGATTCCTCTTAAATCATTAACGACACAAAGAAGATAATAGACCTGATTCTCACTGTCTTTTATCTCATATAGTTATTAGCTGTGTAAAATGTGTACACACGAAGATGCTAATTTTAAAATTGAGAGGGAGGGCAGTGAAGTATTTCATCTAACAAAAGCAAGCTCTTTGGTGTAAGTTGGAGGCTGATTTGATATTAGCTGGCTCAGGTTCACTGTGGAATATTTCTTCTGTTAAGCACTTTCTAAATAAAAGACATTAACTATTAATTGGTGAAGGTGAGTTGTCCTTTTGCTTCCCTCTTTCATATCGTTGCATCTCTGATTGCTAAGTGAGAGAGAGAATACGAGGTTGTGTGCCCTCTGGGAAGTACAGTAATTAACAATGAATAATACATTGAGAATGTCAAGATTTCAAGAAAAGTCATTTGTTCTCTTCACCTGAATTTATTTTTCTAACAAGGTTCTTGTATTGTGGTTCATGCCTAATGGCTGTCATGGTTTACTAGATATATTGAATTATGTGACAGAATACTATTTCAGTAACGTTATATCTGCGGTGCAGAGAGAGATGTGTTCTCTTGAAAAAGGAATGCAGATAGAATACATTATAAAGCATGGTAGAAAGCATTCCCTTGCCTTTTTTTCTTTTTTTTTTTCCCCAAGGGGTCTGGCATTGTTGTATTTACTCATACCTCATCCAAGAGGCTGCTGTTCTTTTGACTTTGCTCTTTTACATGCTTGCAATGGTGTAAATGACTACAAAAATACAAGGCAATAGAGAAGAAGGGCTGGTTGTGACCAGGGACAAGTCTGGCAGAAATTCTTTAGCCAAACAACTGTGAGGGTGTTGCTCTGAGGAAGCCTCTCTGAGGGCAGGAAACAAAATAAATACTTGGAAATTAATCGTAACTTTACAGCGATGAATTTTTTTTTTTTTTTAGCCATAAATAAAAGGAGACGGTGAAAAGAAAAAAAGGCATAACTGGCTGAATTTTCCACGTAAGGGTGAAGCCTCTATAAAACGCATTACACTGAACATGGAAATTCCCTGGGTGGTTCTGGGCTCCTGCCATGCCAGAGCCATTATCAAATCAGAGGCGTATATATTCCTGGTAGCAAAAACTCTTTCTAAGAAGTAGGTACAGTTGATTAAGTTAGTTACATTTAACAGCTACTGCCCAGTCAATCCTTTGGCTACCTTAGAAGCATAAGGCGCAATGCCAGGTCAGCATTACCAGTACATGCGGTCTATCACAGCAACTTCTGTAACTCTCCATTAGTGTGTGGCTTAAAAGTCTGTTTCACAACTTCTAAATACAGCTGTTTGGAAATATGTAAAACAGTTTGCATAAACTTCTCCATGATCTTGTATACTGGAGAAGGGAGGAACTGATTTTCATTCAATAGTATAACACAGAAAGCCTTAAAATTCTGCTGTAAACTGGAAGCTGGTCAGCTGGAAATGCCCAAGACGACTTAAAGATGACTATAGAATGATAATAAACTGTCATGTGTTGCAGGTGAGAAAAAGGCAAAAGGAATCCTAGGAAACATCAGCAGATACACTTTTATTAGGAATAGATCCCATTCAACAGTCTTGGAACTGTTCTGAATGCATATGTTTAAAAACCTAAAACAGATCCAGAGGACTACTTGCATTACACGAAGAATATGAAATTTGTCTTTCACATGAGAAGGCTCGAAGAGCTTAATTTTTTTGATCTCTGGAAACTGAGCATATCCTTATAATCCTGATGAGGGATAAACACCAAGAAAAAAAAAAAAAACTATTTAAGCAAAGAAAGAATGTCAGAAAAAAAGATAATAAAATTAGTCACTAGTATTTTAGGCTTTCTTCTTACAGAAGAAAGAGTTCTAACCTATAGAGCATTCAAGATTTGGAATAGACTTCCAGTGAAAACAATAGGGGTAAAAGCCTTCAAAAAGAGAACTCCTTTTATGGAACATAATGTGATTGCCTACAGCAGAATGGGATTTCTTTCAATGACCAAGTAATTTCCTTCTAGTCCATTGTTTCCATCACTGTGTGAATATGCACATGTACACATACATACACACACACGTATATGTATATGCAGATAAAATTTCCAGTACATAGAAACTACATGTTATTGTATAATGTGTTTTACCCATGACAGTGTGTAGTATTTGATCTGACTATATACATGTGAACAGTAAATAGAGATATGTGAAATGTTGGCTAGGAATTAAATGTCATAATCTCTTGTCATTGCAAAGCAAAATATGTACTTTGGGTGTATAGCCCTGAGTCAGTATTTTTATTGACTTTAAGTTGTTATACAATATTTTTATTTTAGATAAACACAACGGCAAATCAAGAACAAATATATTTTTCCAGGAACTAGTTAGGATTCAGTGTACCTTAGTATACCCTGAAAAACAGTGTATAATTTAGGAATGACTCACTAGGGCACCAGCTTTGGAGAATATGTTCAATTCCTGCTCTGTCATGGACTTACAATTAGTCCAAAGAAAGCCAATTGGGGCCTATTTTTACTATTGTTAGTTCAGTCACAGTGTTGATGGAATTACTGAAGTCAGCGCTAACTCGCTTACTACACTGTGCGCAGCGCAGTCTTCAAGACGGTGTGATAAAAATTAAGTCTGTCCAGCAACCCACTGACAGTGAAAGAGGTGATCTCATTCTTTCCACTCTCCTCCCTGATGCCCAGATACACAGCCCTGCCCTCTCCCTCATACCAGCTCTGTAGCCGCCCCTCAGAAATCTAATTCAGTTCACTAAGCTCACTATTTCTGTTTTACCAATAAAAACAGGGAAGGAACAGTCAATTCCAGCTGCTCAAAGTCAGGACCACAGGAGACAAGGCTACGTCTTTTAGTATAAAATGTTCTTCAATTGGTTCGGTCATCTGAAACTGCATTCACAATCTTCAAAAGGGATGAAAAATGCTATTTCTGAAGAGAAATAACACCGTTTTCTCAAATCTCTTTTAGGCAATCAGTCTGCCAAAATGCTGAGGAGCAGGAAGGAGAGGTAATTTGTCCAGGATTATACCCAAAAATGCACTCATTTACATTTAGTATATTTCTAGTAAACTATTAATCTTTAAATTTCTTCTGGATAGGTAAAAAATGCGCATGTATTTGTGAGTGTATTGTATGTATATAAACAAAGAAGAACTGGGTTACCCATTTCATATTTCAAAACCCATGATTAACGTTTATAGCCAAAAATACCTGTGGCGTTGGTGAATTTCTATTCTGGATAAGGAGGAGAAGGAGAAAGAGTATACACAAACTGCTTTGTTTAATTTCTTGGGATGAGATTTGTCTTGTACTGACAGGAAATTCTCATGAGAGAAGTTGGTATGTTGAGTAGGGCTTATAAATCTCAGGTTGGTAGGAATCTTAATATTAGTGACAATTAGCCAATCAACATGACAAATAACCAACTACATTGTTTACTTACACTGAAATAGTCATTTATCTAGTTATGTCTATCTACGTACAGGAACACAGCAAAATATTAATTCCACAGTCATCGTTGACCAAGATGAGCCATTACAAATCTTTAAATGAAGCTAAATGCTCTCAGCATTTTCCTATATAAAAGTTGTTCTCAGCTTTGAGATGATTATTAGTGATGTGTTCATTCAGTTTATTCAAACTTTTAAGTAATAGACAGAAAAGAGAACAGAAAGTATCTCCTTATTGACTTAACATTTTTTAATTGGATGGCTAAAGTGAGATTCCCACCTCACTAACAAAATATCAAAATAGAAATAACCTAATGGCTGCTGAACACTTTTAATTCCCATTAGTGACAAGAGTCATTTACCTTATTGTGACTGGCATCATGTCTATAATCTTAATTTATTTCCATTTATTATTTAATTTCATGGTACATCCGCTTTAGCAACAACAACAATTTTTATTTTCTGTATTATGTAACAGAGTATATTAAAAATAGACATGGTTATTCTGGAATAATCACATAAATAGCAGGCATGTCTTACAGGCCCTGTTATAGACAATGCCTGTGCAATAACTGTTCTTTCAGACTTAATGTTAGGAGCAATGAAAACAGAAGACAATCAAACTGGCTAGAGCTACTGGCTCAGAATGACAAACAAGAAAACCAATTTCAAAATTTTGTTTAATGGACTCCATAAACAAAGAGGTCTGAACCAATGCATATCACCTTAATCCCAAGAATTGCCCCTCTGAATGCAAAATAGCAATCAAGCTATCTACCAAAAAAAGCAACAGCATTTGCTCCATAGTACTGCAGGGTTTCTTGGATATTTCTAAAGGAACAAAAGAAATTATGGTATTTCTTGAACCAGCTGACAAAGTCCCTACTCGAGGTCTTTCTTAGGCTAGCGATTTGTTAGCTCAATTTCTCAAGTCCCTAAGCAACTTTYTTCAAAATGAGCTGGGTTAGTTTAAATAACTGGACTTTAACTGGTTCATTTTGACTGAAATGATCCCAGGAACAAATATACGAATAGTTGAGCTAGCAGAGCTGATGGGACAGTAGTCTCTGGCAGGACTTCATAATACACATCCAGGATTAGGGTATTCTCTTGTATCCACAGAGCTGCTACTGAAAGAAATTGAGCCCTAAATGGTCCATGTTTAATGGCATGTATTAATTAAGGTCTTTCCTCCAGGACAATTCTAGCCAGCCTACTGCTTTTGTGATGAGGAGCCACTGCCTCAAGTCCCATATGAGAGGCAGGGATAAGACTGGTGGCTTGCTATATCCAGCACACCCAGGTAATTAAACCTGAGCTGTTCAATCACTGCTACTGCAAAATAGAGTCTGGAAATCATCATTAAAAAAGCTGAGGTTTTTCTACATTATATTCTGCATTTTTTAATTGTATCTAATTGGTTTACAGACACAGTGTCTTTTCTACAATACTGATCACCACATTATCTAACAGCTCCATTTGTATTTTTACAGTACCTCTGTGAAAAAAAAAAAAAAAGGATCTTTTTTTCTATTTATGAACACTGAAACTATGAATAAGTACCAAGAGGAATTACTTTAAAATTTCAAAATGGGAAAAACCCTACAAGAGATCAACAGAGGACCTTACACTGAGTCAATAGAAGCATCAGGCTCCATTCTTAAGTTTTTAAGTGATGTAATGATAACACAAAAAACACTGGATTCATTTAATGTTTTACTTTGCTGCCTTCATCCATCTTTTTTATGCTCAGTGGTATCAGCAAGAGCAGAGTACTCTCAGCCACTCCCAACAGAAAAACCCAGTAAGACGTAGGCAGTTGGAACAACCTTTCCTTCTCTTCCTAATGACTGAACAGCCACTTATCATGCATTTAAATAACACTGTTTTTCAATGCAACAAGGCAAGCTTGTGTTGATTTATTTGCATTTTTTCCTATCTAACTGATAGAACAAATCCTACCACAACAGACTATGCATACACAGCTCTGCATGACTTTATTCAAAAGCAATTTCACTGGTTTTCTTCTCTAGTTCTCCTTTTTAATAATGTTATGTTGCTTGTACTTATGAGAGTTCCTTGCCAAAGAATGAAATGCTCTCTTTTTCTGGAATGCTAAAATGACTAGTTATCATCAGACCCACGGGTCTACAGATTAAGCTGTGTTTTTGTGCCTCAGCAAACAGATTGCAATCAAATTTTTATAAGTACCATACATTTCCATTTCCTCTAACTCTCTAGTTTCCAATTCCATAGTTACTTTTGTTGAGAGGTCTCCCATTGTGAAGGGAATTACATGGAAAGCACAAGCGCTGGAGGTGTACTGAGGAAATATTGTTGTGCTTTATTATGAGTCAGACTGGATGGAGTCAAAACACATGACTTGTTCTTAAGAAACACTGGCTGAAAATAATGGAAATCCCAGATATACATCTGCTTTTACAGAGTTTATAACATCTGGGCTGAAATTCTTCCACCATCCAATTGCAAGTGATAAATATTCTCTTTCCCTTCCTTCACTGGATCTACTCTAAACTACAAATTTATTATTTTTTTACCTTAGAAAATATATAGAAAAATCTGAAAACAAATTTCTGTGTAAAATTTATGATGCCTACAGTCAGAATAGCTGCTTCTTTTGGTTCCTCTTTCACACAGAGTCAGTGGTAAGCTTTTGTGTCTTCATGTGACTTCAGAAAGCATTACTTCACACTACAGTAAACACAAAGTCAAAAAACCAAGTTATAGATACCAGCTTCCCTATCAGTGTAATCAAAGCCTGTGACCTTTGCTCTTCTTTCTCTCCTGGTATCTTTAGCTGTATTCTGAGCTTGCTGCTGCTTCCCTAAACTGCAACACTCAAATGTGAATTTGTCTCATGAATACCATCCCTTTTTCACATCTGCGTGACAGGAGATGTTTTGGAGTGTTTTGTGACAAAAAAAAAGAATCATAAAATTCACTTTTCTCAAAAGGGCTGAATGAAGTACTTGTGCAATTTTAGAAAGCCATTTTTGGTATGGCACGGAGCTTTAAACCTTGCTTTCTCACAATCATGGCAATTGCTCTGCAGAATATGCAGTGTCGGAAAGGGGATTGCTGTGAGAGGGGAGAAAAATCGGACACCAAACTTATGGCTGAAATGCCTTGTGGAAGTGGAGGTTTTTGAAACTTGAAATGAATTATTCTCTTTGGGTAATTCAGAATTTTTCCTTGAAAATGCAGAAAGATTTCACTTATTTGTTGTTTCCCTTTTTTTGTTTTGTTTGGTTTTGTTTGTTTTTAACTTTTACCCTGGAAAAGTCTGAATGAGCTGCCTGCCCCATTGACTGCAAAAGTGGTATTTGCTAGATTCCTTGAAGAGTGTATTTTAAGAGAAAACATAGTCCAGGAAGTTAGTGTACAAGAATTTGACTTATGTCTTTGGCAGGGGTGGGGGACAGTGGTGGTGTTCTTGAGAGAAATAAAATATAACTCTAGTACAAATCAGAGAGACAGATCACTTCTCCTGAACTTTTTTCTTCTGTTTTATCATTACCTCACCAGCTTCATCTGCTCATTCGAATGACTTGTCAGCTTTGTATCAGAGGGCTGATGGACTACTGTCTCTCGCTTGATCCTGTTACATCAAAAAACACATAAGAGTCAGTTTTTGGTGCCACTGAAGAGCCTTCCTACCTGTGATAAATAGCTCATTTCACATGGTCTAGGAGAAGAGGGTGGAGAACTCTTTCGCCCTGAAAATTCATGTGACAGAGGAGGAAAATGGTATACAAAAGATTCTGCAAAATAGACTTGTTTCTTGTGGTCTTCTGCTCAGTTAAAATAAACATCTCTCAATCCTAAAACGATCCCCTAAATTTAGAATTCTCTTTGCCCTCAGTTGTGTACATATTCTTGTGGACAGTATGAAAACCAGAAGTATAATAAGTTCATTGTTACATGTTAAATTTATACTCAGTAAACTTGTCAAGAGTGTTTCCAGTTGACTTAGAAATATGTCAAGCTATTGCCTTGGAAAACGGGATATTAAAATGCTTGCTGATTATTTTGTTTCCCCTGAAAAAAAAAAAAAAAATTAAGGAGAGAAGCCTTCCCTGAACTGTCATATGATGATAGTGACTATGTGTTTCAAACTATATTTAGTTCTTGTTAAAACATACACRAAACTGATGAATTACTGATATGCATAACTAATTGTGTCTGCCGAGTTCCAAAAATAAAAGATATGCTTCTTGGTTCAAGACATCATTAGCTCCAAGATTTGTTATGCTATATTCTTGCCATTTTGCACCCATCATTACTATTATAAATAGCTATTTGATGCTATTAGACAAAGAAAGTAGTCTAGTTGAAAATGTTTAAGAATATGAAAGCTTAATAGTTTTTTCATTTGTTTTACAAGACTGACATATATGAGACCCTGTTCATACTAAAGGCACCTTTGCTTGGGGACTGCATAAAGCAAGATTACTTCAGGTTTTACAATCCCAATGGTAACTATAATGAATAATATCATTATTGCTACCCTTCAAATTCTGTTTTTTATAAATTCAGCAGTTTCATATGGACATGATATACGTCATAATTGACTAGAAGTTAATTCCCCTACCAAAAAACTTAAGAAATATCCATAGAAAGAAGACTTCATACCACAGATAAGTATTTTTTGTCTACTGTGACTTTGTATTCCTAAAAATTGCCTGGCCCTGAGGACAGCTCTTGTTTTGTAAGGCAGAACTAAGTGAAATATTGCAACAGAAAAGCACTTGCTTCTGATAACACTTCATCCTTTCTTTTGTGGTTGGTTCCTTAATCCAGTGTTAGCCTCTCARACACGTATCTCTCTATATTGAGAAACAGCATATAAGAACATAACCCACGGAAAAAATGTCCATTCACTGTGACACTAAGGTGACTGTTGTCTGAATTTACTGGACACACTCCAGTTTCTAATCTTATCATCTGTAAAACTTCCAAAATATACACAGCTTCCCCCACTGCCCTGGGTTTGATTCGGTAGTGTTATTGCTACTAAAAAAGCTGTGGAAGTCGCATCAGGTCTTAGATATAGGCTCTAAAACATAATGAATATCTCAGTATCACATATATTTTTTCTTCAGCTCATTTATATAAACACAAACCAGGCAAAAAAACCATCATAAGTCCTTTCTGAAATTCCAAATATATCATTAAAAGCAGGAATTTCCTCTATATCTCTAATTAAAAACCAAACTGAGGCATATACAGAACTAGCAAACAAACAAGCTGACTCACAACTGCACCAGGTCCCACACACATTCAACTGTATAACTTGCTGGGCAAACTGCAGGCTTCATCCTATATGCAAGTTCATATTTAATTCACTTCTCTTTCTTTCCAGAGATTCCGTGGTGATTCAGTCTCACCAGTTAGTATTTAGCCATTACACAAACTAAATGAAATTACTAGGTATCGTATGATCTAGATTTTTGAAGTCTCTGTGTACAGGACTTTAATTTAGAACATTGGCTGTACCCCTGATGTGATCTATGACCCTTAGCAGATAATTACTCTGCATTTTACAATCTGGAATGGCTTTAGACTCCTACATAGAAAAGCTCTGTTTATTGGACAATTTGACCAAGGCAAACAATGGGTTTGGACATTTTTACAAAAAAAAGTGTAACCAAAAATTTTAGAAAAACTCAAAATTTTAAATAAAACCTTTCATTTTCAATTCATAAAACAACATATAGTCTTGTAATTTCAAGGATATCCAAGAGAAATTCAGAGTCAAATTAATTTAAAGCTTTGTTTTACACACAAAGGAAAATGAAAAACAAAAGGTAAGTATCCTCATTTTTCTACAAGAAGTGATCTACACCATATCAGTGTGATAACAACACAGCATCCAAAGTAAGATTAATAATTAAATGTTCTGGTTCTAAATGAGGACACATAAACAATTTAAAACAGTTATCTCCTTTATGTTTTACATCAGTTCAATTTTCTTTCAAATAACATCTCTACTGAACAGTTCATATGGACACCTTTTTGTGAGAGAGCGTTGCTGTTTGTTACTTTTTTTTTTTTAAAATTTCCTAACTCCTTTAAAAAAAAAAAAAAAAAGATACTTGCTTAACCTTACATTTAGGTAGATGTATCTTACGTTCTGCAGTCAAACAATACTTCTTAAAGCAAGGTGTGTAGCACAATAAAAATATTTGGATACAGTATCAGATCAATTTACATAACTCTAATCCTGGATGTACTCATCACTTCCCTGCAAAAGACCTGTGTCACCATGTGTACAGTTATCACACCAAAACTGTATCTCTTTGACAATTACTGTTGGAGCTTTCACTCACAAGTTTCTCATTTGCTTTTTGCTAGGCCCAGTAGGTAGATCACTTAGATAAGAAAACATATGAAAGCATGATTTATTCTACACTGATATTAACTGCTATTTCAATGCAAACAAAAGTACATGGCAGTTGTTGGATGAAATGCACAATGACAAAAACATTATGTGCCACGTTTTATGGCTTGATTCTGCTCTGTGTAAAGCCAGAGTATATTTTGAGCAATCATCTCACTTATTCATCTGGCTGGAACACCAGTGCGAGCACAGAGTCGGCTTCTGTACACCCCACCTTGTTGTACAAGCATCCTCCAAGAGCTAATATGAAGCAGTATGGTTGTTGTTACCCAGATTTTACTGACAGAGAAATTGAGATAAGATAGAGATCTTACTAACAACTTGTTGCAGCCTACACAACAAGTCAGAGCAGGCCAAGCAGCTTGTCTTAGACCAAGATGTCTTACTATCACCAGAACTAAATGACGTTGACTTCATAGTCTTGTCTTATCATACTTTTCTTTCTGCTCAGGTAAAGAACTTTCATAAATTGAGTACATATATAAACATCCATTTCAGTTGGTATAATACCTTCATGGGTATCAAAAAATATGTCTATTGCCAGTTTTGTATAGATGCCTATATGTGACAACTGTTTTTTGATTAAAAAAAAAAAAAATCTCTTGAAGGGCTCCATGTATTCTACACTTGTCTTTCTTCTTGGATCAGAGTTAAGAGCCCTCTCTATCCTCCCAGAGTGATAGGGAGTCAAAATATTGCTCCAAGATGTTCTAGTAATGAAGTAAATTAAATTAACTTCAGCACATGTAGAATTTAACCTTGAAGAAGCAATGTAAACTATGTCTTGTTTTCACTACAATTATTGATCTGAAAATGTGAGACTCTTCAGAACACCTACATCAAAACCAGGAAGGATCTCTCTATTTGGGAAATATAGTCTGTCATGCTAAAGGTTATAGTGATAATTAAAATGAAATGTTAAGCATAATTAGATAACTGATAACAGACTGACCTGCTGCTATGCTGCTATGGAACCACTGATTCAAAACACACAGTCTGCAAGAAAAGAGGAGAAAAAAAGAAATCAGTTTATATAATCCTAAGACTATAAGATGTTGTTTTATAATTAATGTTAATTAAATTAATAGTTGCTGTTAATTTCATTTAATAGATTAATTCTTGAGCTATTATTTTGATCAATTTATGTTTTGTATTAATTTGTTAAATTATTGATACTCATAAGGCAAGGTGAGAAAACAAATGGCTAAATATCTCCTAATTATTTTGAATTGTATTGTTTATGTACATCTATGTACATGTATGTTTATATGTGTGTGTGTGTGTTTATATACATGTACATAAACAGTACAACATCTATTAGCTACTTGAAACCTTTGGTATTCCTGTAAGCCTGCAGAAGACAGCAATTACTTAGCAAGAAGTCAAGAATTTCACTCTGTATTATTAGGAGACTGGAAACATATGTGGTGCTACGGGCAAGTTACCACTATGTGATTGACACAGAAAAGGTGCAATTGGATTGTCAATTTCTGTCAAGACTATCTGCCCTAACTGCAAGAGAAGTACCTTTCTACATCCTCAATCCATTCCTATATCCCCTGCCTTCTCACAGTCATAACTGGCATAGCGAGACAATGTTTCCCTATGTTGTTTGTTTTCAGTCTTCCATAACAAAAAAGAGAGAACTCATGCATTATATTAAACAGTTATTGCAAAATGAATCATTATCTGCCATACGTCAGAAAAAAATTATAAGATTAATTATGGCATGTTCTAGCTACAGCATTTGGAATCTTGCCATTTGCTAAATTTGTTTTCAGTTAACTTTCTTGAAAACAAGTAAAAACCCACTAGTTTTGTTTAGATACTGGTTCCTATCCGTTTTCTTAACAATCTTAGCTGTGTTGTTTATCTACCCTGTAGCATCATTAATATTTGTTCTTTAGTTTCCACAAACTTTCTACCACGACATGAACATACTCTCAAGCAAACAAAAACCCCACTAAAACAAACAAAAATAAGCAACCCCTTGCTAAAAAGAGAAACATTAGCTATGTAAGTTAAACAAAACCTACTGTATACAGGTCTCTAAGCAAAAACTTTAAAGGTCTGCATAACACCATCTTCATAAAGGTCTTGACAGCAGGCTCTCTCAAACCAATGGGGGAAGGGGAAGGCCCTCAAATTCCAAAACGTAGGCTGTGAGCCACAAAGCTTTTAGCTGCTGCTTAATTTGAAGCAGGCAAGTAGTCCAAATGACTGTAAGCTCTGTGTGCCTGAGTCTGCCTGCTTACTTACTTGCCTGCCTGCAGCTAGCAAAACCTTTTCCAGGCATGGAAGCCATTTTAGTGGAGGATGTGTCTTCTCTAGGAAACTAGGTGTGTCTTCACCTATGGTAACAAATGCCTAATAAATTCCTAATGAAGACAGGCAATTTGCAGCTTTCACACATTAGTAATTCACCATAGCAGATTGTGCTGCAGCAAAGGTCCAGCTTGATCTCCAAATTCATGTTGAAATTATGAACTGACTTATCTTCATTAGGACTTTACCTCATACTGGTAATCGTAGTTATCATATGCTAGCTAAACTGGGTAATGAACACCTTGATTTTTTGGAGAAAACAAGATGTATGAGATAGCTCATCTGTTTACCTGAGGTCTAAATTAGGACTCATCTGAAAACAAAGAAGTCTACTAATGATTACACTGAGAATAGTCTGGTGATCTTTATCATCTTAGTGTTACAAAAGAAGGAAGTTTCTCAAACTGTTAGGATGCAAATAACTTATAATGACCCCGGGAGGGGGTGTGGACTGGACTATGTGTGGGGATAGATATTGGTCCTTTGTCAAGGACCATTCTTGGCAAAATTTGCAAATTAGACTGAATCGTACAGTGGGTTTCAAATAAACTATTTTTTTTCCTGGCAAGCAACCTGCAGGTTTACATTCTTTTAAAAATCTAAGCCAGGGTTCTGGTGATCTGCCTAATTTTCCAAATGAAACATACACATGTAATGTTCCTAGAATACTGTTTGTCTTGGTTTGTTTTGTTTTTCAGTGAAGATAATTTCCTGCTTTATTACTTTAGAAAATGGTAATTCAAGAGGGATTGTTTTTTATTGTTGTTTCTGCTTTGCTTTATTTTTACATCCAGAGTTACAGACCTATGCTGAAGTAAAAGCTTAGTAGAGCCAAGATTCTACAGTTTTGCCTTTAGGTAAAACAGATTAGGTCAGCAGTATGTCTTCAGGTCTCTCATTTTTTTTTATATTTATTTACCTGGTAGAAAAACTGAAGTTCCTTGTCACTGCATGCATTTTGCTTGTAGTAATTACCCTGAGGTAAAAGCTTACTTAATAATGAAAGCCAGTCTAAGGTTTTTATAATTATGTTTTTTGGAGAGGTGGTTGCATGGAGTTGGTAAGAATATGAAGTCTGATGCCTGCTCTGGTAGTAGTCTGAAATTATTACTGTTTAGTAAATACTAACAAGTTCCCTTTTCCCTTCCAAGAGAAGCTGACATGGAACCAAGTTAGCTTCTGTGTTGCTTTCAGATAAAATTTTTCTCAGATCATGTCTCTAGGTACATTCTGACTAAAAGTTTAAAGCAACACTGTACTTTATCCTACAGTACCACACCTTTACCATGGCTCCTGAACAGAGCAAGCAAAGTCAGTATAAACCTAGAAGAAACAACTGCACATAAAAACTTGCACGCAATAATTATTAAATGGACTTTTTGCATATAAGTTTAATTAATTTAGTTTAATGGCAAAGTTCATCCAGTAATTTCAACTATATAAGTATATATTTTTTATTCATACTCCTCATTAATCACATGAATAACTTTCTTTGACACTTTTCTTCTTTGAAGCATGTTAATCAGAGAGGTTGGCAAACTGCTTGTATGTAACAGAGAACCAAATCTGGACAAATTTGTTAAGAATGCCAGTGTAACTGAATCAGTTTCAATAAAGTGACTACTGAAATATACTAATGCAGAAACTAATTTTATTTACAAGAATAAATATAAATCAGTAATAAACAGACAATATAAATAAATAATGAACCAGAACTGAAGTACAGAAATCTATGAGACCATGGGTTCAGAGTAATGTTAGTATCCCAGTATCCTGATTCTAAAAGGCAAAGGAAGTAGCTAGGGAAAAGTAAGTACATGGCAAGCACAGATTGTATTTTCTTTAATACTTTCCTGGCCTCAACTATTTTGAGTTTATGGAATTTCTTAATAAATTCATCTAAACCTGATGTAGTTTATCTTTTTAATAACCTCTCCCAAGTACTTGCATCACATTTCTAACTATCTTTATAGTTGTCTGCTTGAGCCCATGTTAATATTTTGAATATAAAACATCCTTTGGCAAAAAGTTTAAAAGATATACAACCCCACCGCATGATCAACCACCTCCTTCTGTTTTAAACTAGATGCATACCAGCTTTATTCATTAGCCCCTAGTTCTTGTCCTGTAAGAGACAATGAAGAGGTCTCTCCACAACTATCTCTCCCTCCAGCCTCTGCACAACTATCTCCAGATAGTTATGATTTTGTAGAACTTTACCATATGCCCCTCCAGTCATCTCTCTTTCAATCGAAAATCATTCAGTTTAATCATTACTCATGCTGAAGCTATTCTATATCTTTGATCATCCTTGGTGTTCTTTGAATCTTTACAATTTCTGCTGTAGGTCTATATTCTGCTGTAGTGAGATGAGAAAAAAAATCACAGTATTCTAGGAGAAGATGAAGCATATATTTACAAAGTGGCATAAACATTTATTTAGCATTTGCTCTTTCTTCCTTTTGTAATAATTCTTAACATTCCTTTTTGTCCACTGCTAAATGTTAAGCCAATAGTTGACAGAACTATTTATCATAGCACCAGTTCACTTGTGAGTGGTAACGGCAAAGTTGCAGACTGCCAGTTCACATGTGAAGTTAGGATTGTGTTTCCTCATGTGCATCATGTTGTATATATTTACAATGAATGTGAATTGCCCTTCATTACATAGTCACTTAGACTTCTAAGGTCCTTTAGCTGTCTTCAAATGCTCTAGTAAATAATATCATTTGAAAACTGTCTCACCCACTGATAATATCACTTTCTAAATCATTTATAAATATGTGGATGAGCACAGCTGCAGTGGAACTACAGTAGTAATCCCTCTCTCTTGTAAGAAAAACATATATATTCTTTTTTGGTTGTCTTTTAACCAGCGATTTATCAGTGGGACCTCCCCTCTTATTCCATGACTACTTAGTTACCTTAAAAGCCTTTGGACAAATACAGGTAAACTATCAGCCAGATCACATCTACCTACATGTTTGCTGATTCCTTTGAAGATCTTCAAGAGGTTTGCAATGCAGGACTTCCCTTTAGTGAAGCTATACTGAATCTTCCCAAAGGCTTGTATTTATCCAGGTTTCTACCCTCAATTAATTTAATACACACTAAGATTCTGATCCCATAGGTACTTAAATGTTTAAATATTTTGCTTACCTGAGCCACCTATTCAACAGCATGAGGCTATTTAAATGAGTGAAATGACATGTATGCTACATCTTTTTCAAGAATGTCCTGTGCTCTAATATGAGCAGGGATCTTATTTTTTCTCCTCTGTACTAAATATAGAGATATAAATGCATGCCAAAAAAACTAAGTTAACACAAGTGTATTATACTGTAATGATGCTGCATTACAATGAGTAATTTCTAATAACTAAGCTCCTGTTAGAGGAAGAAGTTGGAAGCAGCTCTCATATGAAACGGATACTTAGTCTGGAGGACTGGAGGTAGAGTATGGTATTTGGCAAGAGAATTTTTCAACACCCTTTGATCTCACCCTGAATTCATGTAGTATAGAAAGCCAACAGCTGGGAAACATTGTGTCAGAAGTGACACCACTTGGTTAAAGCTAGAAGAGGTTATTTTGTCTGAGACTATAGATACATGACAAAATAAAATGAAGAAATAACACAAATAAACTTAAAAGCAATATTAAAAAAATACACTAGAAGAACTGTAAGCCATTCCAAGCCTAATTTCTTCTTGGCAATTTTGCAGAGGAGTGGAGGTGATTGGACCAGCACCCCTCATACAGTTCAAGGCTCCAGGAAACAATAAAGTAGTAAGGGATTTAAAAGCTCTGTTTTAATCCCCATAGAAGCAAAGATTCTCAAAGCTTATAACAGCCTTTCATTATGTGTAATGGTTATGAATATGCTTTGATTCTGATAAAGTCTTCAGAGTAATTACAGACTATCAATTTTTACATACAGGAAAAAAGCAGTAACACAGGTTTGTAATACAGCAGAGGTAAGAGGCAAGAAATTATGTATTTGGAAATACCAAAAAAGATGTAGTCAGGATGAAGCAGGAGACAGAAATAGGAGACTTTAGAAAAGACTGTCACAGATATTGATTTGGAATGGAAAAAATTAATAGTCATCAGCAGGATCTTACAAGACGTAGGCACAGAAATAGAAATATTGTCCCACCCTTACAATTCTTGCCAGCTCAAAGCATCCTAGAGAGTATCACAACATTTGAGAGTCAGAGGTACCTCTAAAGTAGCATTCTATTTCAGACCAAAAGTACCCTTGTGAAACAAGTCCCCCAGTTGTCTCCAATTACTACATGCTGGTTTGCATTGCAGGGCAGTCTCAGAGTGCATTAATTGATTTTCTTTTGGATGAGACTGAGATACAGTGCAGGACTTCATCTAATGCACTTCTGCTTAATACACTTCAGCTGGTAACAGACATTCAATTCATGCAAGCCTAGAGCTAACCTCAAGTAACCTCTCCCCACTGCAAACACGTGTTGTGTGTGTGTCCTCAGCAACTTGCTACTAGCTAAGGTAGACATAGCCAGAATAAGGGAGACATCAATAGCTCACACAGAGGAACAGTGCATGTGTGCTATAGTGTACAAGCACTGTGTTTTGCTCAGCCTTCAGAGTAACATGTTGCAAAATTATAAAATTAAATAATTACACTTCCATATGCAGAGTTGAACTAAGTTTACCTGTATGGTAATACCCAAAATGCATGGATGAAATTGAATCTGATTAAACCTGCACCCACAACAAAAAAGGGCTAAGCAGGAAAAGTAGTTCAGTATGTGCAGCAAATCTTAGTTTCCACATTTTAATAATCAAGACTGATACGGGGCCTGAAGTTAAGTTTTTCTCAGTTCAACTTTTCAGTCATATGCCAGGGTCCCACCTACTTTGGTATTACACTTATAACAGATGGCAGTTCCAAGCTAAGTCCCTTGAACACCATTTAAGGCCAAGCCTTCAGCTTTTTGTCTCTCATGTTAGACTGAGAAACCACAGTACCTTAATACAAGTGTTGAGTATGAAGGCAGCCAGCACACACAAAAAAATCTGATTTTATGATTCAAGAAGCCCTTGCAGGCCTGTAAATACGCCAGCAGAGTACATATATCAGTCAGTCACTATTATCAAGCTTGGCCAGAAAAAGAGCCTCTTTGCAGGAGGCAGACTCAAAATTGTACCCAAGCATCTCATAAACGAAGGTCAAGGCCAAAATGAACATATCCACAAAGGTTTATAATTTAGTCACAGCTAAAAAAACCTGTAATTTATCTTAATCCCAGCCATTTTAACAGGTCTATTCTAAGCATTATTCCATTTGTTCACAAACAGATGTTCAGCATAGACTACTTGGTGAAAACATATTTACTCTTCTAGACAAAAAAAAGACTGATATTGGCAAGTCTGTTTAAACGAGGAATCATCTAGACTATGGAACTCCTGAGACAGCTACAAGATAGATAACATCTAGCTTTTGGAATAAGGGCAATGAGGAAATTGTTTCAACAAAGCAACAGTGAAACATATGGAGTTATTATAGACATCCACATAATAGCTGGGGACATGATAATTACAGTGTCAATCAAGGTGGAACATGATCAGAAACAGAAGAAAGGGAAGGCAAAGATCCAAGTAGAAATTATTAATTTAATTCAAGTGAAGGCTGAAAGATGGTAAATACAAAAGGAATCTAGAGAGATGACAGCAAAGATGAAGACTTCAGCAGTAGCGAAAATGAAAATTTTATAGTACAAGAAGCTCTACAAAAGATCCTGCAGATAATTAGACTAACCACAGAGGGCACCCAAGGGAAGACAGCTCTGCTGAGACAACAGGATAACTTGGCAGTGGTCAGAGAAACATGATGGACCTCTGCAGCAACAAGATACAGTGCTCTGTTATGTATGACTGCAGTGCTTCCTGTCCAATAAATGGACATAAATTCATAGCTTTAACTCTCCTATTGTCTGACTTTCCAATCATCTCATTACTTTTCATGCTTTCTATATTTTTCTAGACTAATCTCCCTGGCCCGGTCATCATGCAGTTGGACATGTGAAGATAGCTTAGGAACTTCTTTACTACAAGTAAAATGAGCTCTCACTGAAACAGAATGAAATTTTATAGAAACCGAGAAGGAAAACCTGGCTGCCATTTTTGCCAGTAGGAGCCATAACACACAAAGCTTCAATAGCAGAAAATGGGACAGATGTAATAGAGAGGTGCTTTGCTATTACATTACCATGAATGGCATCTAATGGACTACTGTACAGGATGCTAAAAACATTGATCTATGCTATGAACTTCAACTCTCACACTGAGTACAAATTAGGTGAATATGTACAAGGACACACCCATAAAAATCCTGCAATGCAAACCTTACAGAAAACTGAGGCCAGGTTGTAGAGCAGATTACCAGAGAAGCCCAAATTGCCTGGGCCTGTGGAAAATATTATTTTATTACAACACAGATTGTAGGTAGCAGATGACTATGTGCTTCACCATTTCCATAGTTATAGTAAGGCTTCCAAAACACAGGATCTTGTACTGGGCAGACAATGTATTGATTAGGTAGGTATAACTCAACAAGCCAATCAATTTATTGCTATATCAGAAGTAGAGGACAATTACTCAAAAATATGTTTTGTTATGATGAAATCTCTAATTAACAACTATATAAAGCAGTATGTTTTTCCAACATAAGCAACTCTTGTAATTAGGTTTTGCAGAGAAGCTTGGAAAGATGTTGCACACTTCTGTAATTCCATTTTCTGTTGAACAAGTGAATACATTCCATCGTTGTTGAAAAGCGTATTTAAAAGACAAGGGATTCCTATGAGTTTACAAAATACCTGTACTCAATTTTGAATGGATACATTTTTGAAGTCATAGGGAATGAAATATATTAATTCCAGGTCTGGATAATGATAATTCCCAAAAGACTAGTCAGATGTCAAAGCCAATGCTTCTTGAGATGGATACACAACATAAACATTTTTTAAGCAGAGGACTGCATCACTGACAAGTATTTATTGCTTTTCTGAAAACCTGTTCACACGTAGGACATGAAGAATTACTTTTTCTGTGTGACACACACTGCTATGATTCACAAGGTCTCAGTAAATTTGCATGAGACTAGAATATTCAAAGGTATAAAGAGGGTACTACGCCAAAAAAAGCAGCCAAACGGTTTATACCATACAATATAAAGACCTGCATGACAATCTTAGGCAGGTATTCACAACCAGACTGAGCCAGTGATAAAGACTGAGCTCAGATGAGTTAAGTGTTAACAATCTCTAACCTACACAGGTATAATCAGCAGGTTGTCAGAAGTATGCCTCAGGCCTAATGATGAGGACATTATTTGTCTGAGATATTTTTAATGGGAAATGGCAGAGGTAGTGTATTGTGATACTATCGTTTAAAATTAGTCATGTATAATCATCAGAAAACTTCCATTAGGGAGAGGTCTCATATGTGAGGCAGAAACTGTCTCGGAGCCTGCAAGACTGGCATATCTGTACAAGCCATTGTCAACCAAAGTCTCGTCAGAAAAGCTCTGTCTGGAATGCTACATTCTTGGTCTCACTGCATGTCTGGTGGTGCAACAGTTAGGAAGAGGAATTAGAAAGTATGGAAACCAATGGATCACATCCTATTACCCATGAAGCTGAATCCACGGGTCCTGAGGGAACGGGCAGATGAATTTGCTAAGCCACTATCCATCATATTTGAGAAGTCGTGGCAGTCCAGTGAAGTTCCCACTGACTGGAAAAAGGGAAACATAACCCCCATTTTTAAAAAGGGAAAAAAGGAAGACCCGGGGAACTACAGGCCAGTCAGTCTCACTTCTGTGCCTGGCTAGATCATGGAGCAGATCGTCCTAGAAACTGTGCACATGGAAAATAAGGAGGTGATTGGTGACAGCCAACATGGCTTCACTAAGGGCAAATCGTGCCTGACAAATTTGGTGGCCTTCTACGACGGGGTTACAGCGTTGGTGGATAAGGGAAGAGCAACTGACGTCATCCAACTGGACTTATGCAAAGCATTTGACACTGTCCCGCACGACATCCTTGTCTCTAAATTGGAGAGACATGGATTTGATGGATGGACCACTTGGTGGATAAGAAATTGGCTGGATGGTCACACTCAAAGAGTTGCAGTCAATGGCTCGATGTCCAAGTGGAGACCAGTGACGAGTGGCGTTCCTCAGGAGTCGGTACTGGGACCGGCGCTATTTAACATCTTTGTCGGCAACATGGACAGTGGGATTGAGTGCACACTCAGCAAGTTTGCCAACGACACCAAGCTGTGTGGTGCGGTCGACACGCTGGAGGGAAGGGATGCCATCCAGAGGGACCTTGACAGGCTTGAGAGGTGGGCCTGTGCGAACCTCATGAGGTTCAACAAGGCCAACTGCAAAGTCCTGCACATGGGTCGGGGCAATCCCAAGCACAAATACAGGCTGGGTGGAGAATGAATTGAGAGCAGCCCTGAGGAGAAGGACTTGGAGGTGTTGGTTGATAAGAAGCTCAACATGACCTGGCAATGTACGCTTGCAGCCCAGAAAGCCAACCGTATCCTGGGCTGCATCAAAAGAGGCATGGCCAGCAGGTCGAGGGAGGTGATTCTCCCCCTCTACTCTGCTCTCGTGAGACCCCACCTGCAGTACTGAGTTCAGCCTTGGGGCCCCCAACATAAGAAGGACATGGACCTGTTGGAGCGAGTCCAGAGGAGGGCCACGAAGATGATCAGCGGGCTGGAGCACCTCTCCAATGAAGACAGGCTGAGAGAGTTGGGGTTGTTCAGCCTGGAGAAGAAAAGGCTCCAGGGACACCTTATAGCAGCCTTCCAGTGCCTGAAGGGGGCCTAAAAAAAGCTGGAGAGGGACTTTTTACAAGGCCATGTAGTGATAGGACAAGGGGTAATGGCTTTAAACTGAAAGAGGGTAGATTTAGATTAGCTATAAGGAAGAAATTCTTCACTGTGAGTGTGGTGAGGCACTGGAACAGGTTGCCCAGAGAAGCTGTGGATGCCCCATCCCTGGAAGTGTTCAAGGCCAGGTTGGATGGGGCTTCGAGCAACCTGGTCTAGTTGAAGATGTCCCTGCCCATGGCAGGGGGGTTGGAACTAGATGACCTTTAAGATCCCTTCCAACCCAAACCATTCTATGATTCTATGATTCTATGAATTACAAAACATAGTGGACAGACTAAGGAGCAAGCCATGACAGCTGGAATGGGAGCAGATGTAAATCAAAAGTAATCCCCAGCAATACTGATCCAAGGCTAGAATCTAAAGTGGCATTACAATTAAGAGCTGTTCCTGTGCATGACGGCCACTTAGCATCAGAAAACTCTGACAAATTTGTTGTGCTTTCCCTTTACAATTACTTCTGACAATGAAAGCACAGTGGTGTAAATAAGATAAGCATTATGGTCCTATTATGATCTCTTTGCTGTGTTTGGCACTGCTTGTGTATATTCTAGTTTGCAATGGTTTTGGTTTTATTTTGTAAAAACAGGTTTTTATTTGATACAATATGAATTTCACATAGCTGCATTGTAATTGGTCTCATAATAGGGAGAAAGAAGATAGTTTTACTTTATTCCTTTTATGTTTTTCTTTTATACCAAAAAGGGAGAAGGGAAGAGGCATAAGCGCTGTTTCACATCTCAGGAAACAAGCTGCTTCCTTGGTCTTACTGAGATCTGGAAATTTTCCATGCCAATAGAACACTTTTCTTTCTAGCACTGGAAGTATATTTGTGATTTCTGTGCCTAATGCAGTTTATTTTAACTGAGTCCACCTCTCTGAAATAGGTTTAATTTTGCCATCTCAGATAAAATTGTAACATTAGCTGGATTTTTCATTAAAACATATTCTATACAGAAATAACACAGCTCTTAAAAGAGCTGTGATAGTCGTCTTTTCCTAACATACAAATTCATATGATTTTCTGTCAGTAAGCTAAAAAGACAAAGTGGAGTGCTAATATTTATGCTGTGTTTTCATTTTTTTCATGTTGCCACAGCCGTCTTAGACTAAACAAAACTGTTCTATTTTAAAGTAAGCGACTTTGTATATTTATTTTAAAGAATTAACAGAGCTTTTAGAATATTTGCTTTTAAGGAGCCTAATAGGAGATAGAAATATTAAATAAATATAATAAAAGATAAATATATCTATTATCTAAATAAAAAAACAAGTTAGAAGAATAGTTTTGCTACAGATTTATTTAAACATTCATACATAGCAAAGATGTTAACTATTTAAAATAATAAATGTCCCCATTATTTTATTGTCCAACATAGTTTTATTTCATTTCCATTTCCACATATTATTCATAAGGAATAAGGGTGTACTATTTATGCATCTCTATTTCCCCTTCAGTGACACAAATTTAATAAATCATAACATGAGAGATAAATACATTTTTAAACACTGAAGTGAACTGAAGATCTATATTTTCAAGTACCAATGTCAAACTCCACATTGGCTTTAATAGGGTTCCAAAAAATGGGTTCAGGAAAGCTAGTATGGACCATGGTGCAAGATGACCAACAGAAAAAGATTAAACAGTTATCTCTTATTCAGTATTACATTTCTTGTAATTTAGATATTTCATGTGAAAATATTTTAGCTTTTGGCAGCATGTTTTATGTGCATGTGTGGTTTGGAAGAGTCCTAAGATGTATCACACCAGAAATATCAGAAATCTTTATGACAGTGCTACTGACAAAGGAAAAGTGATTGAGCTCATCACAATTTAAAAACATTTCTGAATACCAAATTTTCTACTTTTTCTTCCCCTTAACAGGATCATTTCCACCCCGTGCCTGTTGGAAAACAGCTGATAAATGAAAGCTAGAAGGATCAGAAAAAGTTAATTCTAAAGATCAGCAGGTATGCTTAGAAAAAAACTGGCATATATCAAAAAACTCAGGTTTTCATAAAATCCAAAGTCTGTTTCCACTTTATTTAAAACTTGCTATGTTTACTTGACAAACCAGTCACAGTTTTCCAGTTTATAAATAAGATTGATTTCAAAGTTATTTGAGATCTGGAGACAAAAGAAGCATGAAGTCCTACATTCGCCTAATATTCTCATAGCACTTTGGGCATGTGTAATGGGTGTTTTACAAGAGTATAACATAAGAACAAAAGTTTTGCTTCAGAATTTATTGTGCCACATCAATTTTAAATGTTATAACCCTGTGAAAATTTTTTAACCATAAGGACTTAAGCCAAATTCTGCCTAAAGAAGTGTAAATCTGGAATCTCTTTATTGAAGTCAATGGATATGTTCCAGATTTAAACAACTGTAGATAAGAATAGAGTTTGGCTTCACATCTTCAGTCACAATCAGACATTCTAAGGAGAAGAGTAGGATATTTTGCAGACTATTTTTATATAGTTTTCCTTTGGAAGGAAATATTTATGGCTGTTATGCTGTCAGCTGGAAAAAGAATGGTCATTTATTCTTACCCTTGCAAAATTAGGCTGATAGCTTTGCTGCACAGGATGAACGCAAGACTGAGTCATGGTTACAGTATGCTGGGTGTGGCTGCAAAAGAAAGAAATATTCTTTACCTTGACAATATTTGTTGTTACTTTGGGGGAGTGGGGGGGCAAATATGCATGATTTTATCAGTGAATGGGTGTGTTCCCAGCAAATTAGCTGGGTATGCCAGCTGAGTAGAGTTCTCTATGAACGTTTGGTACCAGAATAGTAGCAGCAAAGACAAACAACAAATAATCTAATAAGGAATCACAGGAAATCTTGAAGTTATAGGAAACCCCTTAGAACATACGCTAAGTTTGAAAGTCCCTAAAACATCCCAGGGAGGGATGCGGTTTTCACAACAACAAGCATTTTTCCAGGTTTCTGACAACCAGGCTGCTGGGTACAAGGACAGATAGATCACATACTTACAGTTACCATATTTGCCCATCTATTACTTCCAGGTTACGCACTAAAATCCAGTGCAGTTCAGCAGCTATGTGGATTAAACTTGTGTCTCTATAGCATATGTGAAAGCTTACGGCAGAGCTTTTTTGCTCTTCCCTCTGATCTGCAACAGCCTATTGCTTTTCCCTCCCGGCATTCACTGGCTGCTGTCTTCATATAGCCTGCCTCTTACACCTCAACCTCCTGCTCCCCAGTTTCCACAGCTTGCTCTCCTGTGACCACATACATGCTTCTGTCAGTACCTACCTGCTCCTTTCCCCTTACAGAAGTTACTTGAACATGTGAGTTGTCTGAGGACTTGTTCTCAAAGATCAGAACCTTAAAAAGGCATGGATTACTAAATGCAATTATTTACTCATGAAAATAACACTCTGTCCTTGTGCACGTGAAGAACAGTTATCCTTACCGTCTTCAAACTCAATTTCTGCGCGTCAGCCAAGAGCCGCAGAGCCTCCCCCGGCATCCATCAGGGCAGGGCCTGGCAGGCAGGGCCTGTCCCGCCGCCCCAGCCGGGGAGCAGGGCAGGCCAGCAGCAGCCGGGAGCAGCCCCTGTCCCTGGCAACAGGGAGGGCCACAGGGATGAGGAGACAGACTGTGCGTCAGGCCCGAGTCCCAGGCCCATGGACGGGCCTGCTTCAGCAGCTGCAACCGCTCAGGCTGGGCCCTGCGGCAGGCACCGGCGCAAAGTGGCTCCCAAGGCCATGTCATGGCCCCCACCTGGACCTCTGAGGCCACCTCTCCCCACGGCCCCTGGCAGGACAGGGCCATGCTCGGTGGCCCGTGGGATCCACTGACATTGAAACTTACTGGATACATACGCAGGGGTGAGGGACTCCCAAAGAGGGGATTATGGTGAGCTGAAGAGCCATTCTTATTTAGCCCCCGTGCCACAGGGGCTGTTAAGGAGTGAAGGTCTCCCCCGGCTGGACAACATACAAGCACAGCCCCTCGGTGGGAAAGCAGCTTCAGAGAGGGATGGATAGTCTCCAGAGGCATACGGAAGCAACAGGACAGTTACGAAAAGTGGATCCTACCTTGAAAACAAATCAATTTTTTTTTGAAAGTAATATCAGYGTTAGGCCCATTCCTTATTCTTCTGGCAACATCCAGTGGCTGGCGTATACTGGCGATGTGGGACCTGCTTTGCACAGTCTCAGAGAAGTCCTGGCAGCAAGTAATCCACTTGGTGGTGACTGCTTAGGCTTCTGGGGTTTTTTGGTCTGAATATCACTACTGGTCTGTCTAACCTACCATAAACTGAAAAATTACTGATACTAAGATACTAAGAATACTAAGATACTAAGAAATGTTTGACATCATAGCTTGTGCATGTTTCTGAACAGTACATTCTGCATCAATCTGCCTTTTAAAAATCTGTTTGAAATAGGAAACTGCTTAGCAGCCCCCTAAACATTGTTGCAGACTTGAAAACAGCTTTTTCTCTGCTTCAGGGCTTAACAGATGGCATGTTTGCCAAGACGATACACAGAGCACAAGGCAGGTGCTGGAGTTGCAGCTTGTTCTTCCAGATCTCAGGGAAGAACAGGAAGCTCTTAAAAGTTTGTGTCTCTAACATTTCCTTTATTAGCACACTTGTTCTATATTTGTTTTGCATTCGCCTCTGCCAGTAAACACCTTTCAGCATGACTCCTAGCAATAAATTACCTTGTGAATCAGGATACTTGGGATGGATTTTAAAGTGGAGGCTGTCATTTACCAACTTAACTGAAGATAATTTTCAGCCTGCATAGTGAAATGTCCCAGAGAAATGTCTACATGCCGAAATTCAGACCTGATGCTTTTCAGGTGAAGTTCTGTAATTTACTTCCCCTGTGAAGCTTCTCACTTCCCATATGAGGAAGCGTTAAGGGCACATGTGAGGGGAAACTCAGGCTAATCAGACTTCAAGTCCCACTTATTTCCTTTAGGCTCTTGCATCCAACAAACACCGCTAGGTCACATGAAATCCCTCAGAGCTCTTCCCAAAGGACTCTGGCCGCACATTGCAGCGGAATCGCAAATTTTCAATTCTCTTCTTACTCTTTCTTACTCTTACTGATTCTTTTTAATGACACACAAACAAAAAAAGAGACAGACAAAATATTGTGCACCAGTCAACTTTGATGCAATGAAAAATTTCTTCTGGGGCCCGAAAAATGATTTCCAGGAACCCAGTTCACACTGTACTTCCATGGCACAGTCAGGAATATAATACAGCAAGCACCACAATATGTGCTGGGCATTTCACTTACTGTCAATGAAGGGAACAGGAGTTATTCTGGACAAGTTGCTCCTTCTGCTTAAGAATGTGTTTCCCTCAGGTTCCACCTGATTTCCTTTCAGCCCTGAATATCCCTCCTTGTTCCATTTTAAGAGTAAAATTGTAATTTCATCATTATAGTAGTACATTTTCTAAAAGAGCATCTCCCTTAAGGTGTGTGATAATACTTTCTGTACTTTCCTTATGTATGACAAATGCTGAATGTACTGCAGTTAACTGGAAGTACCTTTGGGTAAGCATCTGCATTTAAAAAAAAGCATATAAAATTTTAAAAGCACAGTAATAAAATGAACTTTTTTAAAGCATTTATGGCTTTAAGGACATGTACAATCCTGAAGTAAAGAGTGGAGAGAGTTACATGACTAGAGACTGTTCCCTGGTTTATGTTGGATGATGCTAGCCAGTCTGCAGCAGAGAAAAGAGAAAAGTTACTTACATGCTTCAACATCCCATCTACCTCCATTTATCTTTGTGGAGGGTCAAGTATTAGGCAGAATTCACAGCGTAGCACTAGGATTACGTGAGGTGTCATCTCAGCAGCAGCAGAATTGGTGGCTTCATGTCTTAGGGAAATGGTCTTCCTCCCCCTCAGTAAATTCACATCTGTGCCTGTGTGTACTAGAAACTCCAAATCCCTGCAGATGTGCACTGTTTTTCAATGTACTGCTCAGCAAATGCTAATTCAGTCAAGACTGAGCAATTCAAATTGATTTTCACCTACCGTCTTTCCTTTGCTTCCTTTCTTCTGCTCTCCCACTCTGGCTCCCAGTTTCTGTGAGAACAAGATTTAGTCAGGTGATAAAGCATGATCAAAAATGTTTAAAGTTCTAAGGTTTTCCATTTTAAAAGATTACAGGTAACTTCTCTTTTGCTGTTGAGTTTACTTTTACATTTTCAAAATATGTATAGAAGGCTATTAAAACAGCTATCAACATGACTAATGAGTTGTCAGAAGAAAGCAGGACAACAGACAATAATTTCAATACATTTCTTTTAATTTTTAATATGATGTTCCATGGAAACAAAACTTAATGTGAATGTGTTGTCAGTGTATTTTTCCTAACTGTTTGGTTTCTCCTAATAGCTTTTGAACAGTGTGGCAGATTTTAAACAAATCTTGTAGAAGGGTGGAAGTGGTTTCCATGAAAATAGATGGCCAGGGCGAAAATCCAGACCATGCAGTTTTTCAAACTTTGAGAAAAGGTGCAGAGTCTGTTTGTACATTATTGAATACAAACAAATCCACATGGGAGAGACATCTTATAAATATGCCTGCCATAGGAAAAGTTGCTGTCATTTTTAGAAACCAAAACAAGTCAAATGTGAGGCACACATTTCTAGCAAAACAGGCTAGTCCTTGTGATCATTGAGCTATCTGGACAAAGAAACTGCAATATTTTTGAAAGAAAGTAAAAATATCTACTGCTTTTTTGTGAAAACAGGCTTTTTGAAAATAAGCTATTCCTTGCTGGACAAATCAAGCATTATTACTTGCTGTCACTCTAAAAATTATGTTGATCCTGGTAAGAACTTAAATTTATTTTGCTTCTTTAACCATTGGTTCATGCCCAACCTAATGTTTGCTGGATTGATTCACTGGATTGTAAATCATCTAGGGCAAGGACACAATTTAAATTTTAGAAAGCTCTATTCAACTCTGAGTTACAAAAAAATTACTAAGACCTCAGTGATATGTTAATTCAGGAAAAGCTGGTAACCAAAAGGCTTTAACCTTTATTTTCTTCTAGAAAAGCATTTTATTTTCTTTTATCTAACTGCTCTCAACAGACCTTATCTTAGCTTTTTTTATGCCAAGTGTTTGCCCCCATATCTCTGTTCCCTACAAAAGTGAAGATATCTTAGAAAAAGTCTTCAATAGCTGGATTTGGTTTTCCTGACTATAAAGCTGTCAGCAGAGCAGAGGCTTTACCTGCAAGGAAAATATTACAGCATATGACAGTAGTTCTCACATTAGCCAACATAAAAAACAGGTGCTTTTAAGTTCATAACCCCTAATGTTCTTCTGCAATAAAACTTGGGCACAGCTCTCAATCTTTCATTAGTGACAGCCAAAAGTAAATAATCTATTGTAATTGATGTAATTTTCAAAGCCTCTTTACTTTCTCTTTGCAAATGTCATAACAAAGCTTGATGGCAGCTTTTATAGCTGATGCCTCACAGAATCCCTGTTGGCAAAAATAATTTGCTGTTTTAAAAAAAAGTGCTTATTAACTATAAATACCAATGAAACCATGGGAAGATTCCCCTAGGTTCCAATGAACCTTGGGTCAGGTCACCCACAGATTAATGGGCTTTAAGACTAGAAGGGACTATTAAAATCATTCGTTATGACCTGATACACATGGCAGATCTGTAGCAGATCAGCAAGTAAATGGTGCATTAATTTAGCAGCTTGCTCTTGAATTGGAACATATCACAGTACAGAAGAATTCAACTTCTATCAGTTAAATTTTAGGAGCTTAATGGGAACATGTGCTGGGAATACGTGCTGGGAAGAGAGCTTGGAAGAGAGTCTTTACACCTGGACCCTTGCTAATAAAAACAACACAACATCAGACTCATTTGGTAAACTACATTTAAAGGGAAAAAAGCTGGTGCTAGAGAAATACACCTACAGGGCTAGGTTTTCTGCTTCTTTTGGGCTATCCATCTGCACTCAGAGACGCAAATCCCTTTGCTTCAGGTGCAGGTGTATGCTGGTCATCCTTGCAGGGTGGCTGTAACTACTTGAAGAACATTTTATTAATAGTTAGCAATATTCTTTTAACATCCAGTCCAAGATTTTTCAGGGTCAGCCTATATCTATTTGTTCTTGTGCCAACATTGTTCTTTAATTTAAACAGATCTGTTCCCTCATGGTGTTTATCCCTGAGGAGATCAATCTTATCCCCTCTCAACCTTCCTTTTGCAAAGTTAAACAAGTCACACCCTACCACCTCCTCTCATTAGGCAGTTTCTCCATTCCTCCTGTCACCCTAGTAGCCTTCTCTGCAAATGAACTCATTTCAGTTCATTTTTTTGCATGTCTGTGACTGGAGTTTTGACTATCCCAGATGACTGCACACCAAGGCCTAGCACCATCAACCCGCTCCTTGGCTCTCCTGGAATTCTCCTGGTGGGGAATTTTTCAAGGTCGCATTTGCCTTTTTTCATAGCTCCATCCCATTTGCAATTTACACCCATGCCGTGATCATCAATAATGCCTTATATTTCTCATCCTTAAATACTTTCAACTAAGAAAATGCAAACTTACAGCAAATCTTTTTGTTATCAGCCCCCAAATCATGTGCTCATAACCCTTGGTGATACTCCATATAGATAACGTTCTGGACCAAATTTCTTCTGGACAGATCAAACAGTAGAGAGAGACATGCATGCATGGGTAAGAACAGTTAAAGATGAAAGCATGGAATGAAATTGCTAAATCTTCTCATTTAACCACAAGAGGATTAAGTGCAATGCTTCCTCATACAATAATAAGCATTTAGAGAGAGAGAGGAAAAAAAAAAACAAATTTAGCAGCATCCAAGTGCAGAGAATTATAAACAAATATTGTAAATCAATCCACAGTGGCTAGACTCTTTTTTCTGGTAAAATGTTTTATGTTTGGTAGGGTTTTTGTTAAATACCAAAATACTGAATACAGTGAACTTATTAAAAATTCTGCATGCTTTCATACCTTACAAATAAGGAAAGGATGAAAAGAAATACAATTTTTACTTCCCAAAATTTGAACATATGAATAGCAAGCACCAGCCTGTGTAGAGAAGGCTGTTTGAGATTGAAGTTGTGAAAAATTACTTCACAACTTACTGACTATTTGTATCATCTCCCACCTCTTAAGTGAACATCCTTAGCAGTGGAAGGTGCGCTCAACCTATCCTCGCAAACAATAGTAATTAAAACACTGCAGTGAAATGGGAATCAAGGTGCCTCACTTCTACAGTGAATGTCCCAATGACCAAATAGAGTCACTCTTCTCCTTCCTGTTTTTTGTGTCTCACACTTTCCTTTCTGCAGTTTCCATAAGACGGACCGTAACAGGAGTAGTTAAGACAGCCATTCAGCACCCAGGTAGTCAGGATGCTCTTTCAGGAGGTAAAGGATGTGATTTCAAAATCTCTCAGACAGAACAGAACACCAGACCCCCGCATCTATGTCTGAATACCCTAGATACCTGGCAAAAGGAAACATGAACTTTCACTGGGTTTGTGAACACACTCCTTCCTTTCTTTTGCTTTTCTGACAAAACCTGGAAAGCATTCCTTTTGGACAAAGTGTTTTGCTAAGAAGTGGGGAAGGAAAGTAAGGATCAGACTCATTTCAGTACAGCAAACAAAGCATATTTTGATTCAGTAGAACACGTTTTTTTCTTTGAATTTTCTGCTTCAGCAGCCAAAACAGAGAACTTATTTTTTGCTTCCTTTTCCATATCTTAGTCACTGCAACTTCTTGCAGCTGCATATTTTGACGCTTTGACAGAAACTTCCAGGTCTGCCCAATGGCCGAGGAATGACTCTCTCACTTGAAAGCGCTGTCTGAGGCATGGGGATGCATAACTGCTTTTTAAAGGGGAACTCCAAGCTTGAGTCTGAGCTAAGTTTTCCCTTACTTTTTAGATCCTTATGTGTATAACAGGGAAAGAACCATTCTGCGGTGCCTTTTTTCTTATATCAAAATGCTCATTGCTACCACCGGGGAATACTGGCCTTTTGATCTGATTCTGTATGGAATTTTGTTATTATGCTATTACCTATTATGGAGTTATACCTCAGGCACTGCTGTCAGCTCTTTCAAAAACTGCAGCTGATCAGCTAGAATTTTCAACAACAGCAATTTAAAAACTAGAAGACTGTGTTTCCTTGGGCATTCATGCAAATTTAAGGGCAAAATATATACCACATAAAGATGACTGCTTTTGACAGTTTATACTAGATGAAGTTTACACTTTAGTCTCCCAGATCAAATCCTGGATCTTTTCTTCAGTTTCTTCACATCACTGAAGAAACATTCTGCATTTACTTCGACTACACCTTCTGTGTTCACCATGGCTTTTTGTTCAAAGCCTTTTTGTTCAGAACTGTCACATCAATGTGTCTGGCTTCTTTAACATGCAACCTTTCAGTCCCTTTGGTTGTGGTCTGGGATGCTTTCAACCCAAAACATATCTTCTGGCATAAGACATCTCCCAAAGAAACACACTCCTAACTTCCTCAAAAAGGGCCACTGCTTTTTTTTTTTTTTAAATGTTCATTATGAACTTTTTCTCAAACAGCAAGAACTGTGTTTTCAGTATTAGACAGTTTAGTTCCTGTTATTCTCTGTACAATTCTGCAAGGTCTTGGAGGTTATCTGTCCTTTGTCCTAACTTAGAGAATGTGCTTTTGTAAACAAGTAGCTTTGGCTAGAGATGTAAAGCTGAAGTCAGTTCAGCGTTTTTTTAAGAACATGAGGTATATATGATTTTTAAATTCTTATCCGTTGCATATTTAATCTGAATTCTCAACAGAGTAATGCCAGCCTGTCAAAGTAGTGACTAAATTTGTATTAACAGAAAGTTTAAATTCCGTAAAGAATGTTTCACAAGATTGATTTTTTTCAGACTAAACCATTCCTTTGATTTGTATAAGAACAGTGTAAACATGAAGAAGAGTTTTCAATTACACCATTCAGCAGTGATTTTGTAGTTGTTTTTTAATGATAATTTGGTTTATTTAGGATTTCTATTTCCTGAAACATTTTTATAATTGTGGTTGTTATTTTCATTTTCACAATTAGAGGATGGTGCATGAATTTACTTTGACCTGACAGCATGCAATTACATGATGCAGTGCATACAATCATGTATATGATTATATCAAAACCAGAAAAAGAGCTGCTAGGTTAAAAGAGTTAGAGGAACACATCTTTTTAGGCCATTTTCATGGTCCCTTCCACAAGATTAAAAAGAAGAGGCATGTCGCTCAAGATGATACAACCAAAAAAGTTCAATATGKGTTTTGTAGCAAAATTTAAAGGCTAATTCTGTCTGACGCAGATACTGTCTTGAACAGACATAGATTTCAGTGATGTCTGTCAGGTTTTTTTGGACTTTTTTTTCCCTTGCATTGCTGCTTCCTGATGAAAGAAAGGAAGTAGCAACTATCGCATCAGTGTTTTGGCTCCCAAATGCACAGAAATGCCAGTTTGCTAGAAGAGCAAATAATATGACTCACTTTGCGTTTTAAGGTGACATCATCCGCCTGGAAAACAGGTCTACATACATTTTAGGAAACTTCTTATTTGTCATGTAAAAGTTATAATTTTGTACTGCCTATGAAGTTTTATTGTCATGTTCCAAAACCTCAACAGAAGCTTCTTAGGATCGCTCATTCATGACACTGTGCTTTTCCATAGACACTATTGGGAGCGTGTTGTTCTTCATCTATTGCAAATGCACCACCTGGTAAACTGTTCTTTTAGGACCTGTTCTCCTTACCATATGTTTTTATTTATTTGATCCGAGAGGCAGTACCATCCTGCAGACTGTTGTTGGCATGGGAGGTGATCAGTTGTACTCTGCCAACATCATCCCTGTACAGTAGTGCTCTTCTCGTGGCACTACAGAGCCTGGCAACTGCCCTTTTTAACAAAAGAGACTATGGGGAACCTGTCACTGGAGGCAGCAGCAGCAACAAAGCATCTAATGTCTCCGCTGTTCCCAAGAAAAAAGCATAACTGTGGTCAGCGTCCACACACATTACATGGCCAAGTTCATGGCTCCGGGGTGTTTGCAATGATATTTTTGCTGCCTCTGAAAAGACTTGCTAAAGTCTGTTGAGCCATGCTGCTGGAATGAGCTGATGAAATCATGAGAAGCAACAGTAAGTGTTAGATTCAGATTGTTAGCACAGTGCTTGCCTCCTTTTCACCTGAAGTAACCTCCTGGGGCATATTTGTTCTGTGATTGTTTTTAATTTGTTTTATCATGGCTAATGCCCCCACGCTTTTGGGATCACAGCCAAAACATCTGCACAGCCGGCAAATGGCCATTGTGCCATCCAATAGTGTTGGGTTCAAAAGCTGGCAGAATTTAAGAATTACAAGTGGAGGTGGTCTCTACCAAGTCATATGTCACTTGATCTCCTAGTAGGGAACTCCTCTGGCTAGGTGCTGTGAAAAAAAAAACATTCTTGCCAGAATTGAAAGCAGACCACTGTTACAGAATTAATTGGTAATCTCTGGGAAATGGCCGGCAACTGTTGAGACTTTGGAGAAGTTATCTCAGGTGATCCTAGACTGATTAGAGATGCTCTTCTTCTTCCACATCATTAATGTTCCCAAGGTGACGGGCTGTGCCTCAAGGTCAGAGTTTGGTTTAGGCTAGTTCATGACCCCAAACATAATTCTTGGGGTTCATGTTGCAAAACTTCCAGATTAGCTGTTCCACTTAGCAAGCTTCCAGAAGAAGAGGACTTCTTTCTGTTTCTCCTTCTGAAGTACTGCTCAGAGGAATGCTGCCTGTGAACAGCCTGTACTGCTGTTCCTAAAACCATAAACAGAGCTTGTGGCTTTGGGAACTGGGAGGCTGCCAGATCAAGCAGCAATATTGCATTATCAGAGATAGTTCTCTTTCTTTCTTGAGACTAGGAAAATTAGTAACTCCCAATCCTCTTTTACATCATTCAAAAAGTATACTTATGTATGCAATCAGCCTGCCCTTCTAGAGAATCCTCTCCAGTGACTGCTGCTTCTACTTCTGTTCCTCTGGGCAGTCCGTTTCCTACAGGACTGTAAACAGGCACAGTTTCAAATGGACAAACTTAACTACAATAAGGGGTAGACTTCAAGCGTTATCTCAGTTTGCTACAGTGAACCGCGTGCATCATCAGTGTGAACTCACACAGTCAACAGACACATGCAATAACATGTAACAGAAGTAGAACTTCCTGAAATCAAACCAGAATGAAATAGTAAAGCCACAATGGTACCAAATAGGCAATGCATTTTTCAATTAGCTCAAGCATGCTACTGGAAATTTTTCTGAAGCCAATACAAATTATGTGGCTTCAGTTTACCAGTATTTTCTGTGGAAAAATGCCATTCATGAAAAATTTGGAYCAACTTTAGTGAAAACTTCTTGCAAAGTGCAGAATAGATTCATAAAAACTCAGAGATCTGGTCTTCAGAGTATTCTCTGACTGCCTGAAAAATCTATCCTCTATTCAGGGGTGATACAATGGTGTTAGCATTTAGGAACAAACTGAGGAGCTAAAATCCTGTTAAAGACACATAAGTGAATAGTCTCTTGATTGTACTTGTGCAGTAAAGAATCTATATAGCAACTATTGGCATATAGGCACCACAGCTAAATTAAATGCTAGTAATGAATCTATTAAGTAAACTGAAATGAATAACAGACTCTAATGTGCCAGAGGCAGTATTTTTTTAAAATCTTCCATCTTCCAAATACAAATATAATATCTTCTTGGAGTCATCCTGAGGTAATAATTCACTTCATACTCTGTAGCTGTAAACATCCTGGTATGACAGACAAAATATTTAAATTATTTTTGATTTATCACCTTATATTATTCCATGGCTAGGATGCCTTTAGCATGAGTTGCTCTGAGGTGAGAGAGCACTAGGCTTAATCTAAAATTACTTCACAATGGATTGAGAATTAATCATTTATGTGATCTCAAACATTTTATGCTACCAAGAACTTACAAACTAAGTTCTTACAATTTGAATATGAAGTTGACATTTTCTGACATATTTGGATAGTCTAGTTTCTTAAACATCTGGGCATAAGACACGAATCTATTTTTCTGTGGAAATTTGGAAGAAACAGAGGTTTAGTTGTAACTTCCCTATCACAGGATACTCCACCCATATTTCACCTTTATGATTTACTAAATTGTGGTTACCACATACCGTGTGTTTATTTCCTTTTCTCATTTTCTGTCTCTTTCTCTCCAGTTCTGGTTTTCTTATTCTACATTAATTCTGACTCCATGTGCCTTTCATAATTACAGCATTGAAAATTCAGCTGGATTCTGTGACCAAAAAATGTTGTCTGATTCCAGAAAAACAAACAGAGAGAACAGTTTTGTCAAAGTAGGCTGATACTCAGCTGTATTTATTTACCTCATTTTTTCCCAAAAAAACCCCTTTTTAAACACTAGTCACAACTAATTAATGTCATGATAACTGACATCTCCTGCTGATACAACGTCTAGGTTAAATGAACAACAACAATCCCAAATAAGAATTCAATAGACTTACAGATCTTTCTATTTTACTTCTGCATCTATCCCTCCTATTTCATTCTGTGGTCTTCCTGAAGACTATTTTAGCAATATCTAGATGCAATAATTAAACCCCAGTTATGTCAAGATGGATTTTCTAATTGGAGTTGATAATTTCAGGATTTGTTTTATTCCCCACAGGGTGAGAAAGCAGCCTTTGCAAGGAATTATTTAGTTTAGAGTTTAAATGAATCATGTTGGTATATATTTTAACTTAAAATCTTAAAACCAAATAAACAACAAAAATACCTCACATAAGCCTGGCCGTTTCTGCAGCTACATAAAATGATCATATAGTTTAAAATACCCAGGCATATTTCAGGAAGCACTACTTAAAGTGCCCTAGATTCAAAAGAAGGGCAGTCCCCCATACCAAAACAGTACCACCGTACAGCCTCACAGCCTTGTGGTTAAGACACTTTCTAGGGAGATGTGGATTTCAGTCCATTCATTTTGTGGAAAGTCTTGAACCCCTTAGCCCCATTTTCTATGGGAATGCTCTAATCATTCAGGTATTCCGCAAAACAGAGGACAGCTCATCTTTCCTACCTACCCTGTAAATTTAAAGAAAGTGGCCAAAACAACCATATTTTGTCTGAAGCTAATGTGAAACAGGACAGGTAAATACTTGGGCAGAGAAATGTTGATTTTCAGACTACCGATTAGATTTAAGTTTCAAACAACTACCAATCTTAATCCTAACAAGATGGCAGTCACTGAAAAGAGAGGAATCTTCTGCATTWGAGGAGTTTTACTGCCAAAAATACAGTCCCTGACACTGTTCACCAGGGCTTTTGAGAATCACAGTCTTGGATTTAGATGCTTAAACCAGCTACAGTTCCACTTTTGGCACTTTAATATTTTTTCAGATCTTGGCCTGAAACTCCCTGAGCCTTGATTTAAACTACAATAATTCTAGTACTATGAGAAACTGTAGAGGTCTACTATGGGAAAGTTACTACTACCTTCAACCCCCACGCTATCTGCAGTCAGGCATGCCAAAAGTTACTGCTGCTAGTAGTACTGTATCAGCTACCATGAGGACTGCTTCCTCACTAATAATAATGGTTGAAAGATGTAGGGCAAAAGGCTAGTATAGACACATCTCTGATTGTTTAGGCTGATTATTTGTTCTCAGACCAATAGAAGGAAGCTATGCAATGAATTTGTGCAATAAATTAGAAGTGTTAAGCAAAGTGTTTTCCCAATTACTGATATTTTCTCCAACTTTGCTGATTTCTCCAGCTCGCTCTCCCTTTTGAGTTTGCTACTGTGTTAGCTCTGCCCGATTAGTCATATACCTAAGTGAATCAGCATGAAATAATTCATGTGTGTCTTAGCTTCATTGGATCACATTTAGTCATGCAATATTTGATTTGTCTTGATTCCTAGATTCCTAGTGTATGATTTTGAATTTGCACATAGTTAGTCTCTAAATTTTTGGACATCTTTGCTGGCTGTTGAGACATCCTGCCTTGAACTTTCTCTGCTCCAGATGCCAGATGTGGTTAGTAACTTTGAGCTAGAGCCCAGAAACTAAAAAAAGGCCAAAACAGATATGGAAAAAGAACCTACAGTGGTGCCAAGATCCACCCTCACTTTTCATGTGTAGAAGGTACTCTGAAAACTTTGAGCAAACAAATGCTCAAAAGCAGGCCCAACGCTGAAAAAAAATGACCTCAGAAAAACTGCCAGAAGGAAACCTGAAGGCTCCAGCCTAGCAGTACAATTTGCACTTACTAGCCACCTCTGATTCAACATATAGAGAGTTGACTTTTGTGCCTTAGGTAGGGAAGCCCCTACCTAACCAATTTCAAGAGAACATATTTCTACCCTACAGAAGACAGACATGAATTAAATAAAAAGGAATAACCAGGTTTACTTGTAAAAGCAAAATGTCCAAAATAAAATAAATAAATATATTCAGGAATAGACTATCCAATGATAATAAGAGGCATTGTGCTATTCTTCTCCTTTATGAAGAACACTCATTCTTTTACATAATTCAAGTAGGTCAATAGGCATTACAGAGGCAGAGAATATTTTTAGCATATTTTTAATGTCTTGTAACTCTATAATTTGTGAAAATAACACATTTATGAAAGTCTGTTCCAACCAGTGCTATTCTCTTCCTTCATCCCCTCTAAAATATTGGTTGTCTGTTGTTTTAAACCATATTATAAACCCTGTGGTTGAATTGTCTTCAGTGTGTGGGATCATGATCATACCAGATTCTGAGTCCTTAGAAGCATAAGAGCCACTAAATACCTCCAACATGTCTGAAATTAATTTAGAATCACACAGAAACTGGATTTATAGGCTTGATCTTAATCTCACGATATCCAGGAGGAGAAAGAACAAAAACTCTTGCTGTAAAACTGCTAAAAATATCACATATCAAAGTTTCTTTCTTCTAATTTAAACAAGAATAATTTTTTTTAAGGTATAGAATCAGATAAGTTCATTAAAAGGCACTTTGAGATACATACATATGCTTTTCTTGGCACTGAACCCTATCAGCCCCACCTAATGTCACCTAAGCCAGGAAGAAAAACATAAACTCACTCTGTAAATACTGTTGCCCTTTTGCCAGGTTGTACCAGTTTGGGGAGTTCGTAATGGGCTAACTTATCTTTCAAATAGAAATTAGTGACATGGAAAACTGGACTATATCCTACGTATAGAAAGGTATGCAGGCTATGTATATATGTACACACACACACAAATATATTTTGATTATTGAATGCATATTGATATATAGAGAAGAACAGAATGGAATATACCTAAATTACGTAAAAAAAAATTCAAATATTCTTCAAAAATAATCTGTTTTCTCCTGAAAAATGTTCTGAAAAATGTGTGGAATTGATTTAGTTAACTTAGTAGACATTATAGGACTGCCATAATACCGAAAACATGACTATACTCATTCTGAACAAAGATCCACTTATTCTAAAATCCTGTCTTTGATGATAACCAGAACAGAACACATATATATTGTAATTCTTCCACATTTTGCTCTCTCACCTTCAGTG
Source organism: Phoebastria nigripes (assembly GCA_035582835.1). NCBI lineage: Eukaryota > Metazoa > Chordata > Aves > Procellariiformes > Diomedeidae > Phoebastria > Phoebastria nigripes. Next base: position 319,284 of record JAYKAV010002943.1, read on the forward strand.
ATGGTAATTTGGTGTTTAATTAACCTAAATTTGGTTGACCATTTTTTGAACCCATGTAAAATTACCACGACATCCTATGGCAATGGGCTCCACAGTCTAACCGCATTGTGCATGTTGCAATGATTCCACCACCATTAACATCTGTCTTTTAAATAGCCAAATATTTCTTTCTAGTTAGGCACTGATGCTGAGAAAGGGTGTTGGAGCCAAATGAACAGACACCCAAAGCACAGGGCTCAGCCCTATGCGATGCTTAGCATTCTTACTCGCAAGCTCTAAGCAGCTCAGCAGAAAAGTTTCCCCTTTGGATCACCCACCTCATTCTCTCCATGAACTGTACAGAATGCCTCACTTCAGTGATCTGAATCAACCAGCTGGGACTACGTGCCTCATATCTTGGCATTGCATCGCTTACTTGGAGGTGGTTGAACAACCGTTCTGTATTTTGGTCATTAACTGTAGATTTATACACGTGATATATATATATATATGCGTAACAATGCCAACTGGCATCATGAGCCTGAGAAAAAGTTCTGTTGATGTGGACTTCTTTAATTTCAGTGCTGGATTATGAATATCTTCAGATCACCAGAACACTTTAATTAAACTCTGTTGAAGACTGCTGCTGCAATACTGTAAATTGCCTTATAGATTTTGCTGTCTCAGCTGCTTAGAAATGGATTACGTAGTTCTTTACATCTAGGCTGCAATTCACAAGCCAACACAAAATTTCCCCCCAAAACTGGGAGGATGATGTTTTTATCACATCCTGGTATATCTAATAAACATTTGTACAGCACACACTTCAGTATCTTGTGCGAGCTTCATGATTTAAAGCAAAAAAATAATTGGAAAACATTAACAATTATGGGGGTATTGAATGGAAGGTTTCACTCATAGGAACGCAGTCTAGTAGTATTATCTTTATTTGTTCTCCAGGCAGACGATCTGTCTAAACGCATTTGCCTAATAAGCCTTAAAAACCCCTGACTAGAATGGCTGAGAATTTGAAGTTCAATTTTATGGAAAATTCTCACTTTTCACAACTACTTTTATCACTACAAAGGAATTCATAGTCAGGAAATTTCACAATTATTCATGGAATATGAAATTGGAAATTCTGGGAAAAAAACCTGCTAGGAAATTGAAACAAACCAAGAAATATTATATATAACGGAAACTACACTATGGCATAACACAATAGAATATAAAAGCCCAAATAAACAATAACAAAACAAATTCAGAATGAAACACATTCATTTTGCCAAAAGAAATCTTATCATTACTAATGAAATAAGAGCAGTCTTGTTCTAACGATTTTTTTCTTTGAAACTTGTCAGAATAAATGTGGTTCCATAAGAGATTTGGGCTTTCTTGATACTGAAACACAGAACATCCCTACTTGTAGAGAACAGTGACTTGAAACATGGTGTGGTACAGGGAGCTAGAAAGGTGGAATGATCCCATCTGGTTCACTTCACATTTACACAAATACTTAGGTTGTCACCAGGACTCATTCTGGTCTTACATAGTTCACAGATTTTTGGTAGAGTATTTCCCTATGTTCATTCTCATAATCTTATTTTGGATTTTTAAGTTCTCAGTTTTCAGGATTTTTTTCACTTGTCTTTTGAAAAAACTAAGAAGTGATCCTTAACATCTCAAACATTATGCTGTTATTAAGTAATGTTACAGGGCATGAAATAATTCAAATAGGAGCAGTATTTCTGTCTTAACTGGTAAAGCATTTCACAAAATTAGAAAAAATTATTTAATAGTATAATGCTAAGGTATTGACAATCACCATTCCAAGAAACGAAATTCAGTTACATAAGGATGAAGGTCTAGATCCATAAAAAGATGTCTGTATCTCAGTAGTTATGCATATGTTTCATTTATATAGACCTGTTAACTCCATCAACAGCAGTGCATTATAAAATACAGGAGGGAAATTAGGTATCCCAATAAACAGCCTGCCTAGCTCAGTACAAGATTGTTCAGCTCATTCACTGTACACGTTTCTAAATATGCTCAAAGGCAGTAAGTAGGAAACAATAAAAGGAAGGTATTTGCTGTGTCCCTGCCTTTATATTTCACTTTGTATCTGGCCTAATGAAATTTCATTGTTGCTCTGTATCACAAGAACGCTAGAAGCACTTAAGCCCTAAAGCAGCTTAAATTTAGGTGGGTAAATGACGCCTCTCAAAAGAGAGAGATGTGGATTTGAACCTTCCCCTCTCTCTTTCAGGAAAAAGAAAAGAACCACAGACTAGGCAAATATTTTGCCATGGAATTATTTTGAAAATTAGGAGTTGCACAACAACATAATCTAGCGAGAGAGGCGTTGCCATGGTATTATGTACAAAGCCCAAATCAGTATCTGCCCACTGCTCACATCGCAGCATATAGGACCAGTCAGGAGACTGGAAGATTTTACACAAATGGGTTTATGCATGTACTAGACAAAGATTAACACACAGTTTACACTTTACACATTAACACTGTCAGTGAGACAGTTTTCCTGGTAAAAACAAAACCACCCAAAAGGTGCAGCGGCTGAGCACTTGTTTGAAAACTACTGAAGTCCTTTTGCAGATGTAGCTCTGCATGACACGGCCAAAGTACACAAGGCATGCAGCTGAGGGAGAAATACAATATGTACCTGTGCTTAAATCTACAAAAGATCACAAGAATTAGGAATTCTTTTTAATCATTTTGTCCTATGCTGCATTAACAGTTTGAGTATAGCAGATAACATATTGAATCCATATAAACATGACTAGCAATGTCCTTACCTGTTCACATATGTTCACCTTCTCCGAGGCAACCACTGCTTCATAATCTCAACATTGATATATTCCTCACTTAACCCCACCACCAAAACAAATGTTGTTGGGTTTAAATGGAATATCCCTGTGTTAAACTAATTTCCATTCAAATGTCTTTATGCACCTTAGTTCCATCTTCACCTTATCTATGTCTTTATTTTTATTTTTTTTTTATTTTAATCCTCAACCTTCTAACACACTCCTACATATGCAGTTTTAGCACTAAACATCATCTTCAAAATGTTAAGTTAAATTAAAGGAAAGGTTTAGGAAATGAAATACTATTACATCATGCATTTTATCCCCAAAAGAGAGTTTCCTGATTTATTTGTTCAGACTCATCCAGATTTCTCAATGTTGCAGTGAAATATTAACCAAAACAAAGCAGAACTGGAAAGTAAAAAATAATTATCAATGCTGTATTAGAAAATCAAACATTTTTATCAGATTTAATAAATATGAAAATTGAGTTAGCTGTCATAAAACACACGTTGGTATCACGGAGAAAATATACTGTGTAAGATGTTATTTATAGTCACTGTAGAGCCTCTTTGCCAGCTGTTCAAGCATGGAAGGACATAGCTAGTATTGGGGCTCAGAGGGAGGAATAAGCAGGAAAGTGGAGCCTCTACCTTGCAGAAAAAGGTAATGATTCATTAATTGTTCCAAAACAATGGAACAATGTGGACTATGAAACTTGCAAGGCTTCCCTTCCCTTCTTGTGGGAACTCCATGGCAGACCAGAGCTAATTCAAATTCCTGACTACCAATCAATGGACAACCAAATAAATCTTACTAGTCTCAATTCTTACTTAGCTTGTCTTTACCTGCAGTTTTCCAATTTGAAGAAAACATCTGATATGAAAATTTCTTACTTTGGCATGGTAGAATTATGAAGAATTTTAAGTGGACTAACTCTAATGAGAAAGGTGAGACAACTTCTTAGATTGTGCTACCAACCCTGTTTATAGTTACCTACATAATAATTTCTAAGCAAATAGTTTATGTTCTCTTTCATGAAGATCTATAATTGTGAAAGGTAAAAATAAAATCATTTTTTAAAAACACTAAATGTGAAGAAAATAGTTTGTGCACTGCAGTAATTTCAGTGCATGAACAAAATCAAATATTTTCTGGAAACCTTCTTTATTGTCCCCAGCTCATAGTGATACATGTCCTTAATATTTCCATACCATTCTTTTTATGAATGTGCATATATGAGATGAAATAAGGTTAAACCATTTTTGCTGCCAGCTGCTGTCTGGTTTACCTCAAGATGGAATTAATCCAATAATTGTTGAGGTTTTTTTAATTCTGTACTGTAACTACTAATTGGAAAATAGGAAAACATTAAAAACAGTGTATCAGTTACTTTTCTGTCAGAAACTGTCTGACTCAACTTCCATGGACGCGCACAGTATGCATCAGGGACATATCTGGACAATACGCACATTGCAAATCAAAACAGCTTCCTAAGTGAGGAAGCCTTATATGGAGTTTTCATGTAATCCAGCGTACCTTGGTATTAGTGGGGTTTCTTCACCGCTGTAATCAATTACTTTCCTAGTTTGAAGTAAGTGCATTGCTTTGTTGAACACCTTTTAGTCGCTGTGATGCATGTTGAAAGGTTCCTTGTACAGTTGTATTACTTCAGTAAAAGCCATTTTCTGAAAAAGGTGTCAAAGTGATCTGCTTTCCTTCTTTGTTTCTGCAAAGTGATCCCAGGTGGCTCTGCAAATGTAAATGCATAATGTTACATTAATGAGCTGTGGAGAGAAAACATTTGTGCTTGTTTATAGCGTATTTATGGCCTTAACTCTTTTGTACACTGGAAGCATTTATAGTCTAACCATACCTATATTCATATTAAACATTAAAAAATAAACAAAAAGTATTTACGTGTATTTTAATCTACTGGCTGGTGATTTAGCTTGATAACATTACAAGTGGAAACTGTCCTTATGATATTCACAGCATCACAAAATATTAGGATGGCAGGGACCTCTGGAGGTCACCAAATCCAACCTCCCTGCTCAAAGCAGGGTCACCTAGAGCAGGTTGCTCAACACTGCGTCCATTTAAATTTTGGCTGTATTCAAGGATAGACTCCACAAGCTCTCTGGGCAACGTGCTCCAGTGCTCACACTCACAGGAAAAAAAGTTCTTTCTGGTGTTCAAGTGGGATTTCCTTTTCAATTTTTCCCCATTGCCAATTGTCCTGTCACTGGGCACCACTGAATTTGGCTGTGTCTTCTTTGCACCCTCCTATCAAGTATTTACACATATTGATGAGATCCTCCTCAGCCTTCTCTTCTCCAGGCTGAACAGTCCCAGCTCTCGCAGCCTCTCCTCATGTGTTAGATGCTTCAGTCCCTTAATCATCTTAGTGGCTCTTCGCTGAACCTGCTAGACCTATCACGCCAGATGCATCTCACCAGGGCTGAGCAGTTACTTTACTGGGTGACTGGTCTGATTTTAATTGATCACACTAGCTTTTTAAGAAGCCTTTTACAGTTTAAGTATAAGCCTACAACAACTTCTTTCCAAATGTATAGATATTTGCACTGCTTGATGAGTTGATAATCAAATGAATAGGGTAGACAGTCCTTCATACGGTGTGTTGCCAAAGTTGCAAGAGGCATGGGAGGGGTTCACATGTTTCTGTTTTGTTTTTACTGCCAGCTGCCATACTGCTGTGGTGTTTAAAGACAGTGCCAAATACGGGGTTTTAAAGGTTCTCCTATAATTATATCAGATAGAGAAAGGGCAGGGCATGCTTTAACACTGAATCCTTCCTTATTCATTTAGAGCCTGGCTCGAGTCTTGAGAAGTTTAACACCTTGCAGAACTGCCTTCCTAGCAAGGCCTGTACTGCCCTGGACGTACACACTCATGCTCATGTTCTCATTCTTCCAGTAGACTATAATTTTTTAAAATGTGTTATTGGTTCTCAGGCATGGAATTAACCCCATATTCCGTAAGTTATCTAGTGACTTAAAAAGTGATTTAAATAATAATACTCATATCCTCACTGAGCWCTGTGTTACCTTAATTGCTTTGAGTTTGTTTTTTCTTTAAAAGCATTAAGTATCTAAGGTGAAACACTAGCAGCTTATTGTTCCCCAGTTATTTGACCTATATGCAGGACAATGGATTGAAAAATTTACCATTGTGATGCCTAAGATACAGGCTGTGGTAATGTTGAGCGTGACAGTAGGAATTTGGTCAAGGAAAGGCGTGCTGGAGAGCTAGAAAGCCTCTCTGAATAGGTATCCAAGGCTGGATTCCTAAATCCCCTTGTCCTTTGCTTCCTAGGCAGCTATTTCCTACTCCTCTTCACTAGATATTTTCCAATAGATAATTTTCTTTACTCCAAAACCTTTCTTTCAGTTGTAGTAGATGTTTCCAAAGTGACAGGAAGCTCTCTAACTTAGCATTCCTTCTTCTCTAATGCCAGTTAAAGGCAATCTAAAAACCAGTCATCACCTCTCTTACCTCTCATTTACTGTAATATCCTCCCACGTGCTCTGACAAATCTTTTCACAAAAACTGCGTATTTCTAGGCATTCTCACAGATCAGGAAATTGCACTGTACAAGTTTCTCATTCCCTTTTTGAATGTGTCCAGTGACTTCCCTTTTCTACTTTATAAAGCAAAGTGATCTAGTCTTCACTTAATGATCCTCCTTAAGCTACTAAACCAAGCCTTTTTATTCTCCTATACTGCTAAGGCATTAACTTCCATTTCTATCCTGACAATACTACTAACTTCAGTTGCTATTTCTCATATTTTCAAAAAACACATTATGCTTTCTCCTATCCTGCCTGCTATTTTTGAAAAGACAGACAACCACAGGGCTGTTTGTTTTAGTGTCTTCCTCCAAATCTCACCATGGAAGTCTTGACATCTTGAACAACTCATATAGTATGAGCTCTGGTAATAGATTTTTCATAACTACTTTCTTATACTCTGCTTTGACGTATCCTGTGTTCTCTTATTTTCCCCAAGTACATGACATTTTGTGCACGTACTGCTGTTGCCCTGGATGAGCAAAATAATCTAGCCACTGACCTAGCATGAGCTGATATGATGTTGTGCTGTAAAAATGCATTTTGGCAAATCTCTGAGCCTGTTGTTCATTCAGTTTCTTGCCCTCTAAGTTAGTTTGACATTTCTGGCAGCCAGTCTATCTGTCTTGAATTATTTTGTATACACGGCTAGGTATAGTATCTGAAATAAAGCATAGCTGCATACCCTCATCTTCTTATGCAGTAATTGCTGCCTTTCTAACTTAGTGCATACAGAGAGATCATACAGAAATCGCATTATGAAAAAAAACTCTTGGACATGGAAAACTGTCTTATACTTGCTAAACACTTAAGTTTCTTGTTAAGGAAGGTTTGGTCACACCACATTAAGTATGTGACCTGAAATCTGTCTTTTAATTACCCCACGCAAAGCTAGACATTTCTCTAGCTTTGTTTTCCACCCATTCTTCTCAGTAGAAGTTGGGGAAATGCACTAAACTACATACCAAAACACACATGCTGCGTAACTGTGTTTGGATGCCCTCCTAAATGCATTGCCTGATAATCCATTCACAGGTGTGATATCGCTTGTTTAGTTTTCATAGCAACTTGAATAGCACCTTGCAGAGTGTGAAGAGACGGTAACAAAAATGAGGCATGGGTTGCTTTTTGAAAAATTATTTTTGAATGAACAGGGTGTCATATGTCTGAGAGAGATCATATTCCTGTCTCCTTTTCAAAAACAGATTAAAACCACCTGAGTTTCTTCACACTTTGATGCCACTGTGGTCTATGCGGAACAGTGGAGCATAAGCCATGGGCCATGGAAAAGAATAAATGTAAGTAAATGGAGGGAAATGGAAGAGGAAGCACTACAGCCATGAAAGGAAAGCAAAAAAAGACATTGTATTGCAAGCCAAAAGTTCTACTAGAAAACAGTAAATGAAATCACATTCTGCACACAAGTAACATGCAAATGTTAATATGCATTCAGCATTGCACGGTTAGCAAGGGGTGTGTGTGAAAGATTTAATCTGAACAGCTTCAGCATCTCAGACATTATTTAGTATTACTGTTATTTCTTAACTTTGAACAGAAATTGCAGATTACTTATATGGAATTACTTGTCTCTCAAAGCACCCAAATCAAACATTCATGGAGTCATTTTATATCTTTTTTATGCCTGCGATTTCAGATGATAGTTGTTTGTGATATTTTTGAGTCTAGCTAACATATTGGATAACAAACCCCTAGGGCAAGTGTTAGTGCACCTTTCGTTGAAAAAATCATAAATGTGATATGATTTGGTTTGACTCTACCATTGAATAATGCAACATCATTTTTAACTATCTCACATTTTCTTAAATGAGTATATCAGCTTCTCTCACACACAGAATAAGGCACCCAAAGCACATACTCAGTCTTCTGTAAGCTGGCCACTTAGGAAGATAGACCCTTTGTAGTGTGTTACTGCCGTTGTGACAGCTCTTCCAACCTTCTACGTGAAGTCAGGTACTAGTTTTTCTTAAGGATAGATTATCTGAAAAGGTGGACCACTGAAACATTAAAAAGTGGAAGTCTTCATGATTCTATGAAAGCTTTTATGAAAATTGAAGGCAAGGCAATATCAATTTGTGAATCATGGAGAAAAAATATTTCATAACTACCCCTCCAAAGTTTCAGCAAGAAGACTGAGATGCTAGGTCTGGATTTCTAACAAGGTAAATGGCTACAAAGAGCTTTTTCTTAGGGGCAACATTTTATCTTTTATGCAGTTGGACATATTACAAACTTGGTGTGGTAGAGGACTATGTTGCCACAAAGTTCTTAAGAGTACCTGTAGTGAGTTGGAAGCAAATCCAGTGCGGTTTGAAGGAGCAGAGCACATGCATCCCTTACAGCCAAGCGATCTCTGCTGGGTCCAGAGGTAAATCACAGAGCCATCCATCCTTCTGTTACTTCCTCCTGGATTTGGAGGATTCGCACGTACTGTTCTAGCTAGGAACACTGTCTCTAATTTCAAATATATTTTGCCAAGGTTATAGGTATCAACGTGGAGCCTTTTTTTGCCATCTTGCAAGACATGTCATTTAGATTCTTGAATGGAATAATGGAAAGAGTCCATTCAGCCAACAAAACCAGGGTTAGAAACCCTGGGTTATTTTATCACAATACTTTTAAATGATTTCAACCTATGACACCCAGGATTATATTCAACCAAGCTGATCTTTGGGACACAGACTTACGAGATTTGTTTCATGGAAACAGTGTGTGCACTCAGATTTTAAGGCATTCCAGCATCTCTGAAGAGTCCAGATTGTTCTTAACATTCATGACAAGTTATCAACAATTTAGAAAACAGTTGCCAAAGGTCATTCCAACTACAGCAGTTTGGAAACACAGAGGGGTTTATTGATCTTTTCCTTTGCATAGCACTTTAAAAAAAAATTAATACATTGTGGAAATAAAGACCATGACAGATGTTGATCATGACTTGGCCAAAGGGGTTGGGGAGGGTGGTGGGGGGGGAGGGAGGCGGGGTTTATCAGGGTTGGGTTGAGGGTGAAAGACTCCACTATAATGCTATTGTTAGGTCCCTGTGTGGTAATACTGTTCTCACAATGTGCCTTTGACCTGGCACTGTACTTGCCTCTCAACAAATTAGGGAAGCTGGCTCAGCTGCTTGGGAAAGAGCTCATTAGGCATGGCAGTTTAGGTGGCACAAATTTCACAGCTCCAAAGCAATCTGGAGCCCTCCCAGAAATACAGGTATCATATTCAAACAAATCACTAATCCCAGAGGCCAGCTCTGACTGCCTTTATGAAGTACTGTGAATCATGATCTTTAGGAAAACTAAATGGCTGCTATCCAATTGAGCAGCTGGATTATATTAGTTCACATTTTTAAGGACAAAGGTTATAATAACAAGATCTTGTGTTACTCAATTAGGTAACATAGTTACCTTAATAGTTCTGTAACAGTTTGCTGGTGTTAGGAGCGATATAATTTGTTTCTTCTAGGGAATACAAAAGAAGGGAATTCCGTACATGAAGGCAGCCTAGTAGAAAACAGGCAGCTGGGGTAAGAGACAGGGCAAAATAGGCACACTGTTGCTGAGAAGCAAGGAAAAATGACAACAGACATTAATGATAGAGATGAAGTCTGAGTCAGAGTACTTCAGGGCCTTGAAAGCACAAGAAAAAGGTTTAAACCTGATACACCAGGCAAAAGAAAACAGAGAACCCAAAAGGCAAGCGTGTGTGTTAATACACATACATGATGTACATATGTTTATAGAGCTTAGGACTGGAACAATGGATTTTTCCCATCTACCCAACACTCCACAACACTGTATTTTCTATGGGGTAACATTTGTGAATCTCCTAACAGGCTAATGAACAAGAAAATTGATTTCAGCTTTTAAATCATTAAGGTTGCTCTTATTTCTACTGTACGGTGATGTATCTTAGTATTGATAAATTTAGTTGCATATAATTCACATTCTGTAGCAGAATTTGTCTTATAAGCTGTAAAAGTGGTTAAACATTTTTTAAGGTACAAGCTATATTATCTAAAGACCTGACAATTTCTAGAAAGCACTTATATTGATATGTCTAATATCCATAATGTTTAATGGCTGCTTTTTCATATAAACAGATTCTACTTACTGGCGGAATGAAAGGGAGAAGGCTGGTGGGGCATTCTGAAGTGTGAAAAAAGGTTCTACGTTTGTTTTTTTCGAGACTGAACTTTCTTTCAATTCCTCACCCTGCTGCTCACGCAACTTGGGCCAACCAAAACGCGCACGGCCTTAGGAGCTGCCAAGAGCCCTTATCAAAGGTTGTAGCCACTTCTCACGCGATTTACGGAGGCGCAAAGGCTCTTCCCCCTACCGAGGGGAGTCGTAGCTGCCCCGGGACCCCCTCGCTGGGGCCGCCGGGCGGGAGCCGGTCCTCGCTGGAAAGTCCGGGGGGCTGAAAAGGGGATGAAGCTGGTCTCCCCTCTGGCCCTTGATCTCTGGGGTTCATCCAGGCACTCAGGAGAACGACTTAATGACCTACTCCACCCCTGCTCCCCCCGCCCAGGCAGCTCCGGGCGGCTTTCGGTCACACGAGAGGGGAGCGGGGGGAATGAGCCGCGGCGGCGGCAGGAGGAGGAGAGGAGGAGGAGGGGAGGAGGGAGGGAGGGAGGGAGGACAGGAGGGAGGGAGGGAGCGAGCGAAGGAGGGAGGGAACCGGACAGGTGACACCGCGCTAGGTTGCTCCGGCTCGGCGAGCGCGGGGCCGGCAGCAGCAGCGCGGCGACCATGCACGTCAATGGCAAGGTGGCTCTGGTCACCGGCGGGGCGCAGGGCATCGGCAGGGCTTTCGTCCAGGCGCTGCTGGGCAAGGGCGCCAAGGTAAGCCCCGGGAAGCGCCCCCTCCCCTCTCCTCTCCTCTCCTCCCCGCCCCTCCCCTCCGGCCGGTACCCGCCAGCGCGGAGTGGCGGCAGCCCCCTCGGCTCCGCTCGGCTCCGCTCGGCTCGGCTCGGCTCGGCGGGGGAGCCGTCCGTCTGTCCGTCCGCCCGCTGCTCAGCCTTTCCCTCCCTCCCTGCTCAGGTAGCTCTGCTGGACCGCAACTCCGAGGCCGGGCAGGAGAGCAAGGCGGCCCTGGACGAGCAGTTCGAAGCGCAGAGGACGGTGTTCATCCAGTGCGACGTTACGGATCAGGAGCAGCTGAAAGGTAAGAAGGAAACTGTCAGCGCTGTGCTCCGGCTTAACATGCAGCAACCTGAAAGAGCCTGGGCTGCTGCACCAATAAGTGTGCAATTAAGGTTTCTGGAGGACAGCCTACTCCCAATCGCTTCTGACAGTGACTCAAAAAGGATTTGTTTCTGAACCTGCAGATGTGAAATATTACTACCAGCATGCGTGCATTTCACCGTGTTACTTGGCACATCATAAAGAAAAGCCAAAGAAATCATTTCCATTGAGTGCTGTGTGTGATATTTTTGCATGAAAGCCTCTGCAGAAGATAATTGTTATTTTATGAGTAATATATATAAACTTTAAAGCACGGACTTGCTTTTTATGAGGTTTCAGTACAGACTCCAAGCTGCATTCCCTCGTCACAGGAGTAATAAATTCTGCTCTGGGTTGCAGTGCTCTTTCCATGCAGCACACTTACTTCCAATATGTGCTGCTGTAGCTGAAAGCAGAATTGGCAAAAGATGGCACACTGCTTTATCATGGTGTTAAACATGGGTTGATAACATTTCAGACACATTTTGCAGATGCAGGGAATGGCAAGGATCTTCCCTCATGTATGATTTGCATTTATGTTTTCACTTAGTGAATAAATCATGTTCCCTACTGAGTTCTTAGGGTATCATATAATGTGTATGATATGTAAGACAATGGTGTACCCTTCACAATATTTCATAACAGGCATGTCACTTCATCAAAGTTTCATTATTAAAGAGATACATTCATAGGTAGTGACTCAAATTCAGATTTTGACATCACTTTTGTCAGTGCCCTTTCCCCAGATTCATTGTGTCAGGCTAGATGTGAACATTTTTAGTTCCGCTTTTATTCACTGCACTTCACTGGCCACTTTCTCAACAGCGGTGATTGAGCATATCCATTCCTCTTTCACAAAAAATTGCAGCTAGTCCAGAATTCAGCAATATTGTTCAGTGCTCCGAGCTAGCGTGATTGTGCCTAATTCCAAAGCTTTACATAGTCTGTCTGTAAGAGAGATGCTGGACTTTAAATCTGAGATCTGCTCTAATCAGCAAACTGATAAAAAAAAGTTTTTATCAGCTAGGTTGATTATTGACTTTTTCTCCAAGTGGGAGGAGTAACCTAGGAGCAAGAAAAAGCATCCTAGGGGTAGGAATAGCATGTGCTGGAGCATGGGTGTTACCCAGTGTGCTTTCTCTCCCATGGTTCCTCCTCTCTTTAGTGCCAGGCTAGTGCAGGACCAACAGGGTGTGCACTGGGAACCGGAGTGAGCAGGATGGGTTTGCGAGGGAGGTTTTGGAACCAAGTTAGTAGGAAAAGAGCAATCAGAGGAGGATCGGAATGGGCTCTCACAAGGAGTGAGAGCAAGAACGGGCAGCTGCTGCTTATGCTTCTCTGATACTGTGTTATTCCTGCTGCAGGTTTCTTAGCATAAATTTGCAATCATGTCTTACAATCCTTTGGGGTTTCTGGGGTATTTTTTAGTGGTTTTGTTGGTTGGGGGTCTTTTTACTGCTTTATTTTCCTATTTTTTCACTTGTAATTGCAAGCCACCGCTTAATAAACTTAGATTAACTTCACTCCTAGTGTTTAAAGTTCTTAGTGGATGTGTCAAGTCCTGTACTTGCTTTTTATGTTAAAAGTCATGTACATGAATGAAGTTCCTCTTATTTTAACTTTAGCCCTTTTAGTATGAAACAAGTCACAGTCCTAGAACTAGTATCTGTAGGTACACAAGGCTTATGGGTAGGAAATCAGCTGCTTCATCTACTTTCAAGTCTTGCCTGTGCTTTTTTCTCTGGTGGCTTTTTTTACATAGTGCCCTCCCAAAATCTTCTATCTATTCCCACTTTTGAAAAATCATCATACATTTATTTTTTCTTTCCATGAATATTTAGGAAGCTCACATATAACTGGTGTTTGTACTTACTTTGCACTGTTTTTCTTACCTCTCCTTTAAAATGGATCCTCCTCTTCATTTTTCTTCATTTAATATTTCATATGATCACGTGTTTTTAATTTTTATGATTCCATAAGCACTAACTAGTGTGCAATGTAAACACAGAATTATTCTATGTTTGAAAAGGGAAGAACAAGTCAGTTTACACTGATGTGTGGGTGATAACTTCATTAAGAATTTATAATGAGATTCTTCTTTTTGTGGATAGGTAATAGATGGGATTACTGTAGGCAGGTAAACTTTTACCAGAAATATTCCAAATTTGGTAATCATTCTTTATTTTAACATAGATATGCAAACAGCTGAAAAGCATTTGGCTCTTTTCTCAATGTGTAAACTAGAAAAGTACAATTAGTCAAGATTGTGTGAATTTAATAAAAAAGTAATTGGCAAAAGTACTATTATCCATGGTGTTTTTTGAAGGTAAAAGATTCTATTAAGAATGAGGTTGATGAAAGATGCTATTAAGAGAAGGCTTAAAAGGGAATCAGAGAGCCAGTTTCCAAAATTTGGAACCTAATTGAGGACCCAAATTGTATTTATTTTAGTCATTGATATTAAGTTAAATAATCAGTTCTGCTCCTAATAAAGCCAAAGGTTTTAATTTGCCCTTGTTGATGCAGGATTGGAAAGATGAGAAGTGATTGAAGAGTTAAGTTGAGAAACCAGAGAATGAATTAGCAACAAACATAACAAAAGGCAAAAAGGCAGACAGCCAAAAATAAAGGCTTTAGTAATATTAAAATATTCTAGTACAGAAAAAGAATATTAGAAAAATCTGTACAATAAAGGCAGTTGGACAAATAAAACCTTTCCCATCAGCTGGCCAGCTCTTGTTCTGATGACAAGATGATGACTGTGATGGACCTGTGGCATTCAGGCAAAGAGAAGGCTGTAACAGTACCGACCATCTAGTGCAAGAAAAAAACTTTGTAAACCCCTGCAACTGCTGCAAAAAAGGTAGACGTCTCAAAGCTGCTGCTATGCTCCTGGTTGACACTAATAGCCAAAGACTAAAGATCAGAGAATTAAGATGGTCCTGGGATCACCTTTTAGTGAAGTGGTTTCATTAAGGCCCGTCAAGTATAATTTCAGTATACCTGAAATACTCTAGATTTTTAGTCAGTCACCAAACGATGTTTTTTAAAACAATATTGGGGGGGAGTGTCTTGGTTGACATAATAATAAATATTTAGTGATGAGGAACAATATTTGGAGGGAAAAACAAACAAGCTATACATGTCAGACAATGTCTGCAGTCCTGGAAAATCTTAGTCTGGAATGAACATCTGGAGGTCATCTCATCCAGCTATCCTGTCAAAGCAGAGCCAGCCTAGATGAGTTTGCTCATCACTATGACATCATCATATTTTTCCATACACATCTTTTATCTTAGTTTGAACACGGTCACCTGGAAGAACACAATGTCATTGTGGAAGTTTCCCAGTTCTTTATTTTGAAATTCTTTGGAAGACAGGTCACTATTTTCGTCAACAGAAGGAAGAAGATCTGAATTTGAGAAACACATTATTAAAGTTACCTAAGAAGTAGAATGTATAACAATTTATTCATAAATGGATAAATTTAAACAAGAATTATGATGAATTATTTGTAGTTGAAAGATTCATATTAGTTATATCACTGAATAGAAGTTGTGTTCTTAGGTTAAATTCAGACTCAAACAAGAAAATTGTTCTGAACACATGAAGCTCTTATTTTTCATTTAAAATAGATGGTGCCAAATCTTAAATTCACTAGCTGTATCAAACTGTTACAAATCAAGCTACAAATGCTTAATTTATGTAATTAGGGTGCCAGACAGCCTATCTAATACAAAATGTATGGGTGCTAAGAACTTTCACTAGCTCCTGTTGTCAGGCATTATAAAACTGAATGAAAAAGCGACTATGGTATCTTAATCCTTTCAGTTCTCCTGAATATGTTTAATATCGGTGAATGGTTAGATAAAGAATTTAATTGCAGGTTGCTCAGTAGTGGTTAAGAAAACAGTGAAGACATTTTGGTAGACTAATAAAACATTAATTTGTATGCATGCATTGTATTTTTGTATCTTATTTTCCATAAGTGCTAAGAAATTTCACCCTTGGATCTTACTATAGGTGCTTTCAAAAAAGTAATTGAACATTTTGGAAGGCTGGATATTGTGGTTAATAATGCTGGAGTGAACAATGAGAAGGACTGGGAAAGCACTATACAAATTAACTTGGTAAGCATTATCTCCTTTCACATGTTCATACTTTATTTAATGCTGGAATACACTTAACAGCCCTTGGCTTGTACAGATTGTGCCATATGACAGAACATGAATTATTGGATTGGTAAACACAGCTGTTGAAACAATAACTACATAACTGCATATGTCCTAACCAATAAATGTGTGTGTTGTGGGTCCTTTAAGTTGTCTATCCAAGATGTACAGCACTGTGTAGAGGTACTGAGGCTAGCACCAGACAAAACTCTCTTTCTATAAAACCCAATGAAATCCCAGGTAGGTGTAACAATTTGGTGCCCAAAGCAGTAAAGCTGCATCTACAGAAGGCCAGTCTGTTTATAGGAATGTTTTAGAACATTTTAGTTACTTGTGAAACTCAGCTGGCCTGCATTAGAGAGTAAGTTGCCATTTGTTGGTATTACAAGAAAACTTGTTCAACCGAGAGCTCCACATTTTCTTCAGCAATGAAGCAAGTATACAATCTGAGCTTTTAATATAGCCCATTTCACCATCCTCACTGATAGAAGCACACCACCTAAGAGCACTTACATGCTAAAACCCAGTACGTTCAATGAGCCTGTTAAATTTACTTTCAAACAGACTATTACCAGTTCTTTGATATTATCTGGTATCTCATCAGGTGAGACCACAATATCTGTTTCTCAGCTGAAAWTTTTTTTTTAATTTAGAGTACACTGCTAGAAGATCTAAACTCCAAAGGAAAGATCAGTTTTCTAGGTTAATAAAATTCTGACCAGCTTGTATTCTACAACCTGTCAAGTTCTAATTTGGTGCTGATTCAGCAAGTCACCCCTGTGACCATACTTACAAAGTGTTATAATCTAGATTTGCAAAGAAAGTAGCAAAAGGAAGCTCGGAAGAGTGCAATGTGGAGTTTTCTCCAATCAGTCATTTGGAATTTGTCAGTGCAACAAGAAAGCTCAGGATAAGAAAACTAAAAGTTTGCTTTTGTCAAAAGTTTTAAGGACAAAGGTACCTGAGTCTTTGAATCCTAAYGCCTCCATGAAAACAAACTAACAAAAAAACCCCAGGACAAGTAACACAAGCTGTATACGACACAAATTATAGAAAAATTAATGGCAAAATATGTATTTGGAAAAAAAAAAAGATAGATTTAATAATACTTTTTCTTGATCTTTTATATCTATCCAAGGTCAAATTTGCTTATTCTTGGAAGGGACTGAACTGAGACCACAGATTAAAATTTCCGCAATAAGAGAAATACATTTGTTCAATTTCCTTTGCCTTTTCTTTACATTTCCTTTAAGATTTAACTACACATATTTCTTCCTCCCTCTTTCATTTATAAAATATTCTGACAAATTAAACATCAGGAAACTTCATGTTGTGAAGTAACAGGAGTGTGACATCCTCAGTGCTATGCAACATCAATATCTATTAGTACAGATCCCTTGAATCTGAAAGAAGACTTTACCTGTGTTCTAGATGACTTATTTCTCTTTATTTTTGTGCCCGGTTTAACACAGGATATAAGTTACTGTAGGCAGCCATCCACCTGTCAAATTTGCAAGCACAGGTAGTTAGTCATCACCAGAAAAATTGAAGTCCATGTGAGAAACATATTTGTCTGTGATTCACCTTTAAATTTAGCTCAAAAAATGAAGGCATTTCTGATCAGCAAATCTTGAAGATATTTAATGTCCAGGTAAATATCCTAACTTAGAGTGATGTCCAGACAATTTTTCAATGCCAAGAGCTTCAAACCGAAGGCATTGAGAACCTCCTTCTACTATTGTTTTTGTCTTATTATCAGTGATTGGGCTGAAGCAGACCATAGGTGGGTTTGAACCATCTCAAGTAGCAGAAAAACTGGAATCCAAGTCTTACAAATCTATATGCTTAACTATCAAGCTACCGTCCCTAAGAATTAAAAAGAAAAAAAAAAGGAAGTTGATATAGTTTATACATTATTGTATAGGTAAGTTCACCATAAATGTCCTAATGACTTAATTCATAGTTGAAAGTTGAAAATTTCATCAATACATGCTGGTGACTGGAATAAGAACATCTAAAATGATCAAGCAGAGTAGAAGTACAGCCATGTGGGTTAAATCAAGGACAATCTAAGATCCAAATATCCTCATTTATCTCGATTTGAATATTCTTTCCCTGTCTAACCTTGAGTCAACTAACTGGTTTATTTCCATAGGACATTTCTATCTAGTTACTGTAATTTCCATAAACCAAGATATAACATTTTGTACCTTTTGCTTTTTAACTATAACAATGGAAGAATAACAGCTGCTGCATGTAATATGTTATATTGGTTGGTTCCATAAAATATTTTTCGCTTCTTGTAGAGAAAGGAAATCATGAAATACATGATTTTAAAATCTATTTCCCCAACGTCACACATTTTAAGTATGCATTGTATTATCCCTAAGAACAGGAATAACTTCTATGGCCACACATTTTTATACACATTATGCACATATTTTGTACATAAAAAAAGGGGAAAAAAACCCCTACATGCCAGTCTTCATGATATCATTTGTATATTGATACAACAAATATTCCCTGCCCCAGTTTAAAGTACGAAGTACAAAAGTAGAGCAGTACAGAGCAAGATAAATCAGAACAAACATATATGGGGTGTGTTCCTTATGGCTAAAACAGTTCACAGAACCGGTTGGTCTTCAGGAACATTTTTAAAGGAGTGTAAGGAAGTTCCCTGATAGTACTGCTTGAGAAAGCATGAAGAACAGAAATGAAGAAGCAGGTTCAGAAAGTGGAACTTAATTTAGAAGGAAAAAGAGGGAATAAAACACAATTCCTACTTGTATCCATTACAGTTTCCTGAGAGCAAGAAAAGACAGCTTGATAAAGGTGGGGGGGAAAAGAGTATCAACCACTAAAAAGAGATTTCTGTTGCAGTGCTTTTCACCGTTTTGCTATATTTTGTGCTAAACAACATCCACCTTTTTGTTACTTAATTAATATTTCTATTAACTTTTTTAGTTAAGTATTCCAGCAATGCCATCTATTCCTCACCTCAAAACTCCAAAGCTGATAGCGTTGACTTGATCGATACCAGCTTGATCAATGGCAGCTTCAACTACTCATACCCATACAAATGTACACTCTTGTTATTATGGTATATAAAAAAAAGATCTTGGCAACCATATAGGAACTCCATTTTAAATGGATATTACCAGTGTAGTTTCAACAGTCCATCATACACACACCCCCCATGCACAGAATAGCACAAGGACATATGACACATACATTCTTATCAAGAGTCCTACCTATAGTCCTCCAGCACGATAAGAACAGTGTTTCTTGCATTCAACTTAATAATAACTTATGCCTAAGGAATCCAGAAATTTTATAATCTGACTTTTTTCTCTTCAAGTCCCTAAAAAAAGAAAAGTGCCCACATCTTTATGAGCCTTGAACATATATGTTAATTAAACACAATTTGGTGTCCTAAGAAGCTTCCCTAATTTTATCTGGTGTTGATGATGTAGGCTTTTTGGAACCACTGTAATTATAGTGGCTGCTATAATTACAGTATCTTTTCTCTTTACAAATGCACTTAGCACATTTTATACTAAGACAATCCCAAAATTTACTTGGAGGTTCCTTTCTTATGCTCCTATCAGAGGTTTCTGAAAACTAACATAGGTTGCAGTATCCAGTTAAATACAGCAGTACTGGTATTACATATGCTTACATTTTAAATATTACCTGAATCAAAAGTACAGAAGCACCTTAAATAACATTTTGACTATCTTATTGTTTTCTTATGCCAACAAATTAATTATTTTGTAGGTATATTTAAACCGATTCCCCAAACGAAATTAAATAGACTCACAAAAGGGTTTGACAGCAAAATCACAATTATCTCCTGTTTATGTGATGATTTTGCACATTTTAATACATTATTCTGGCAAAACTTTAAATTGCAGGCCATAACTTGGGCATGCCAAAAAACCCCAATCATATGGGATCCAATTATTTAAGCGTTGCCCAGAGAGAAGTAGAATTCAAATACACACATAAAATTTGTTCAGGTGCATGTCAGTCTCATCCTGCATTACTAGGCAAAATGTGGCAGTACCCAACAATTCAAAGTTTTTACATTTTTCATGTGTTTGCATAATTTATTTCCATAAATGACAAAGGTAACAAGTTTCTGTGAATTTAGAAAAGTCCTTTTCTAAAATGAAGTCGACTTAACTCAGGGTTTGTCCCTGCAAAATACTTGGATTGGTACCACAGAGAAGAGAATGCAACACTGTATATATATACGCATGGCTCCGTTCAATACAGCTCATGGTGAAATAAAGGTTCCAGCAACTAGCAAACCTTGCAAAATCAATTCATTTGCTCATCAGTAAGGAACTATTCCTCAAAAGGCCAATTAATGTCTTGGCAGAAACCAGAAGGGTAACTAGGCAAACTTCAGAAGTGATTAATTTTATTTCTTCATGATCTTAAGACTTCATGATCATCACAGGGCTGTTCCATTGTGCAAGCCATAAAAGTGATTCCTTGGGAGTATGCTGCAACCTTCTTCTGGTCCATACACCTTGCTCTCCTTTCCCAGTGTACTAGGAGAAATGACAAGGACTGAACTTTAATCCCAAAATAATGTGACCAGGACACGTAGCTGGATTCAGCAGGTGGGAATTACCACCAGGTCCCAGAGTACAGACAGAGGCAAGCACTGTTTCTTAATGCTACCAACATAGAAACAAACCAAAACAAACATCTGTAGAAGATAAAATGGCATAGGTAACTAGTTTACCAAGCTTGCATTCTAAGACAACCAGAAATACACTAACTCTGTTGTTCAACGGCTTAGTTGCTTGTTCTTTGGCATGATTTGATGTCAGAAAGAGGACTAAGTGCCTAGGGAGAGATGTGGCCACCAACAAGTGAGAAGTACCACTTAGCTTGAAATCAGTGGCCTGAGGGTCAATCCTCTAAGTGCGTAAAGAAGCTTGTAAGTATAATTATTTTTGTTGTCCATATTGCACTAGGAAGGACACAGACTTACCTTAATTGCACAGTAAGTCAATGAACTTCTTAGCTTACAGTTTTAATGTATGTTTACAGTAACCAATGTTGAAGTACAATGGAAAGCAAATTTCTTTGAACTAAGAACTACTTAAGCCCAGCTACTCAAAATGCAATACTATTCCTACGTCCTTCAGGAATGCGTGGAGGGTGGGAAGTAAAGAAAACCACACAGTAAAAAACTAAAACATAGTATTTCACTCCCACATTGTACAAAAGCTACTGATTTCTAGCAAATGATCAAATCCTACTGCACATTCCTTTCTGCCTCTCCCACCCTAGGCTTCTTGTTTGCCACAGTTTGAGCTGGAAATCAAACTCAAGAGACTGCAGTTTCATTTCATATAGCAAGTAAACTAACCTATACATAGGAATGCCAAGGGACTTGCATGCTTGCTACAGCCTGTCTGCTTCCTAGAAAATCTACATTAAAGACAAAATCAGTCCCACCTCCCTGTCCAACAGCAAAATGCTAAAATTTTCCATGGATATCACTAGCAGCACTTAGTTTCAGACTTCTGAAGTTCGTCTTACACAGTTCATAAAGTACTTTGAAATGTTCCCTTATAGATAGCCATCAATTTACAACATCACAGTATGAAAGTCAAATGATCTTGGGTCAAATTCCAGCTCTGTGCTAACCTGCTTTATGAAACCACAAGTCAATGGCGCTCTCATTTGTTTTTTGTTCGGTATCCCAAGCACTGAACTAGATTAGCTCAGAAGCCTACATATAACGTTAAGACTGATTACTGATTACCATTTTGTTCTCTCAAAGGAATTCATATTGCCTTATCACCTTGATAACAATAGAGTAGTCATCTTCAGCACTGAAGGAATGCAGATCTAGTTTCTCAGCATAAAATATTAGCATGCATAAGGAGACAGCAGAAGTATCAGACAAGAGGTGGCAAGGGAAACCTTATTAAATAGGTATAAGAAACTATGTCAGTTGGAACACCTGCCTTGAAACACTAGAAAAAAAGCACTGTGTACTAAATTACTTTCAAAACAGTTGTCACTTACAAAGGATGACAGTTAATGATGTTCTGGGCACCATCACTGAAGAACACTTTTTTTTTTTTTTTTAGAGATCAAGCTAAAATGAAACACAGAGTATGAAAATTGACTTACAGATGTAAGGTTGGAATACAAGAACATTGTACAACACTAGCTAACACTGGTTCCTAATGCCAGAAAAAAATGAACTAGGTCTCTGTTGAAGACTTGGAGTCTTATTAGAATCAGAGTTTCAATATATTTCTTTCAGAACAATACAATTAAAACTATACAGCTGTGGGATACATAGAAATGTCAAGAATCGCAGATTTTGTAAGTTTTTTTTCTGATTTTGACACTGATACATAAATTGCCATTTAACAACTTGTTAAATAAGTTACTGATTACTGATATGATACTTCCAAAAGCAACTGCAAATGTTTTGAGTATTTGCACAATTATTTTGCAAAGTTTACAATGCTGTCAGATACTAAGTTTTGGGTTTATTACTGTACGGTGTTTCAGAATATCTGATCTCCTCTAATTTAAATCTGTAATTTATGGAAGCTAATACTAGGAGATATTCCCACCCTCACTATTATAACTTCATTGGAAAGAATCCTAAATTTTCTACTGGCAGTTGAAGAGTAAAATTGCCTCTCTTGGGAGCACACTCAGACCTGCAGTGCACCTTGATGGTCCATCTTCTTTATGTGCTATAGTAAAACACTGTATTTTGGTAAGAAAACAAAACAGCAGTATCACTAAGATCACAGGTTTTTCAACAGCTAGGAGGACAACATTTAGATTATTTTCTGATTTTAATGACACTAGTTTTCAGTAGTCAGGAGCAAAAAAACTAGATGAGAGTCAGCTGTCCCAATTTTTGCTTTACCTGCATTTGACTGCAAATTTGACTACTTTCCTACTCTTTGTTGTTGACATGTTTATGGACAATATCCATGCAGCTAAATGCAGTTGTAAACAAAGGAATTGTAAAAAATTCAACTCTAAAATGCAACACGCTTTGTTGTACAAAGTTAAGTCTCGCAGCGTATTTTCATCTTAAAACAAGTCAGACAATTTTTTTTTTAATTAGGTAATTTTAAATGTTAACTTTCCCAGAATTTCTATTTGCAATAGACAAACTATGAATTATTGCTCATTAAGAGCATGGGATTAAATTATTATTCTTAAAAGAGAGAACTACACCATCTGAAGACACCTTTAGTCTCTTTCAGTTTATTGAAAGGCAAATTGCAGACATTTTTCATCATATCCCAAAACCAGGAAACTGGGCGGCACAAAACACATCATTCTTTGCCTGTTTTACTTTCTATTGTGTATTTCATGGTATAGTGAAGTAATAGCTGATAAGCTTTCTTCTAGAATTCAGATGAAGTACTCTGACATCAACAAATAGGAATCCAAAGTCGCATTTCATATGAGAGGAGGCCTGAGGCTGCAATTTATGCACTTGCAAAGATGCATTTCATAACAAAAACAAAAAACAAAATGCTATTGCTCTTTGGAAAACAATAGTCCAAAGACTATTGTTCTTTGGAAAACCTCTTTCCCATTTGAGTGTTTGGCACCCAGATACAAGAACCAGCTTCACTTTATCAACGCAGCTGGATCAACAGGCTCAGCTGGAAAGTGGCACTAAGACTTCTAAGCGCACGTTGTGTGACTGTTGTACTACAGTAAGTTCAGCCACTGCTGTTCTTCTGTGGAGAACTGTTGAGAGGACTTTCTCTCCTGGAGAGAGGGGAATTCTGGCAAGAGAATGGGAGGTCTATTACACAACGCCTTTCATCTGAAGTGCCATCTGCTGAGTGTGCAGACAGCTAGGTTCTTCTCACCCTGTATATTTGGTTCAGAGTTTATCTCCAGAATAACTCTTTATGTTACCAGCCCAAACATCAGAAATAGCCATGTCACCYGAGATCAGTCACACTTGCCAAGAAATTTTTTGCAAGGAAAACAGTAGGTGTAAGGGCAATATCTGAATGAAAGTCTGCATTAATTCTGAAGACAACCTCTCACAATACCTACCTAAAGGAGAAGGCTTCCTCAGCCACTTGAAGAAATGCTACGTTAATGGACTTTAGAGAGAAAAAAGAGCAGTACAGTGATTTTGATAGGAGAGACAAGCTACCCACTTTTTTTTTGTCTTATAATTGTGGTTTGGCCAAAGACTCATCTAGCTCTATTATCTCTTTGAATGAGAAGGCTGGAGGAATAGAAAAATCCTCAAGGAGCCCCAAGCTACTTCCTTCTCCAGCTGATTTATTTCCTCTAATCATCCTAAGTGAAATTCTCTTTTTCTGTTCAGCAGGCTGAGCTGCTGCTCCAGGGCATGATAAGACCTGCACCTGCTCTCCATAGATAGCATTAACCCCTTCCTTTCTAAAATGTCTTGTGTACAGCTTATCATATGTATAAATTAAAAAACACAACCCACCCTTAAGTCCAAGTCTAATTTCACTTGAGCTGCCAGTGAGTTTATGTTCAGAATAAGTATACCTTACAGCAACACTACTGGGCATTAACAATCTTGTTTTTCAGTAAATCCTTTAAAATTTGCATGTGACAATCAACATTAAACCACACTTGACTACATTTATAATGGCTCTGAAACTTTCCAGGACATGCGAGACAAATCAGATTTAGTTTGGTATTTTACAATGAAGACAGTTCTCTGGAAAGTTTCTGTTAAAACATTTAATCAATAACATTCTTTTGATAGTAATCAAAACAATTTTAAAAGTATGTTACTTAAGACAAAACTTTCAAGGAGAAAAATAAAAAAGCTTTTTATGGGAATTTTTTGTTTAAGAAAAGTTTAAAATGTTATTTCAGAATTTTGAACTATTCATATTTTGTGATTTTTTTTACATTATTCCAAGAAATTGATATACTGAGAATATATTTATATTGAAAATATCACATAAGATGCTCCAACTATAGAAAATGAAAAAAGCTGATTCTTTATTGAAATTCCAAAGCAAACTTGGTAATGAGGTCTTAAGTTGTTTTGTCTTTGTCAATGGGCAGCTTAACTTCATGTTACTTGGGCAACGAACACGCAATATTAATAAAGCAGGACATGCTGTCTTCCAAATCTGATTCCAGTTAAAACCAATAAGCACGAAAGGCAACTGAACTTGAATTAGGGCTTTCGCTTTATGTTTTATAACATGTATGTCTAAAACTATCAGCTAATAAAAATGAAATATAATACATGTCTTCAAATTATTGCAATTTTGGTTTGGGAATTTAGATAATGGTAGAAAAATATTTAATGTTCTGATTTTAAAAGCTTTTTCTTTCCAGTACACCTAGCCACTATCCATTAGGTTTTAGTCATATACAGATTTTTTTTTACTGTAGTTTTTTATTACTTTGGGAGATTTCCTTCTCCATGATTCACGGTTCTGTAGACCTTCCCTGGTCAAAACTCTCAGTGAAATAATTGTGCGCATATGTGAACATATTTGTAGGGCCACTTCATCTTTTGAACATCTTAATTTATTTGGGTCAAATAAATAGCACTAAACAGTAATAAAATATAAATGGAGTTCTCATTTAAAAACTGAAATAGCATTTCCAGAAAAATAAAAGTAACTCAATACTTTTGTTCATTTTAAGTAGAAATTGTAAACCAGATGTGAACTGATTATGGAGAGATCTAACAAAATCAGTAAATAATTATGAAACTCATCACTAATGCAGTAATATTGCAAAATTTCACTAAAGTTAGTATCTTCCACTAGCAGCACTGTCTGCTGCCTTTCTATTAGCACTTGTTAAAGTCTCTGGTAAAGTGACTTACTCTCTGGGAAAGACTCAACCACTTGATTCGTTTAGGAGGCTGATAACCCGAGGCTTGGCATACCTTTAGGCATCTCAGTTTAAATGTCTGAAGTTTGGTGAGATGAATCCCAGCAGAAGTTCTGACTGCAGTAGGGTTCAAAAACAGACCTTAAGGAATCAAGATTATACAGGTCTCAGTAAAATTTTCTTCCTCAAAGATCTTTCTTTAAAAAAAAAAAAATAAAAAATAAAAATCACGTGCTGCAGCTAATATTATGCTAACACCATGTTTCACACCTCTTCAAATGCTTATTTACCTTATCTGTATTTGTCTGTTTGGGTTAACCTCCTTTTGAGAGGAATGGTAAAACTCCAGTAACTTCAGTCAGAAAAGAATACAGATTTTTAATATCCAGGGACCAGAAATATAACATATAACTTAATCCTAAAAAGGGATCTCATGCCTTGAGCCAAATGACATTATAAGTGTTAGTGTTATCTTCAGATTCAGTCTGTACATTTTTTATAATGTAGAGCAGTTTGTCTCAATAAAAATGCCGGGAATTGGATCAGTTTATCCACTACTTATATCCTCAGATAAAGTGTGTGTTTCATCTATAAATTATTTACTTATTCTGTTTTTCATTTCCTTCACAGCATTTATTTCATGTTGTAACATTTTAGTTTGATTATTGATATCTTAATAAGAAAAATAATTAAGCTGCTATTATGTCTATGCATTGCAGTTGTGTTTCTGAAGTTACTGAGTTGCATTACTGTGGAATGTCATCAGTGTTTATAATCTTCCAACCATAAACAAGATCACTGGTAAAGCAATACAGGTTCTAGGCACCACGATTAAAGCAAGATTCAGTTTTTAGGAGCACAAAAGAAACATATTTTGAATATAATCATCCCTTCCCCCCCCCATATCAGACATCTGTGATTAGAGGAACCTACCTTGGTCTAGAATACATGAGAAAAGGAAATGGAGGCGACGGAGGAGTAATCATTAATATCTCATCTTTGGCAGGTAAGAATATTTTCTGTATAAACACTTTCTACTCACTGGTTTGTTTCTAAAATAAACGAATCATACTGATCAGTCACACTTTTTCTTCTTTCTTATGGCTCTTCCCTGTTTATTCCCATTTTGACCTGTTTTTCATCATAGCAACCAAAGTAATATCAAAGGACCACAACTTTCATTTGCTTTTTTAAACTCAGTTCAATGAAAAATTCAGTAATTTTCCTAACCAATCAGTCTCATATTTAATAAACTTGAGCATGATGTAAATAGTTTTTTTCAGATTTCAGTACTGCCACACATTGAGCAAAACCTAACTAGCCTCAATTCATTATGCTTATTCAACATTATTCGGTAACACCACTGAATTAAAACATTATGTACACCACACTGTGTGTAAGAAACAAAGTCTAATGTATGGACCTAATTTGAATTCTGGGTTACTTTAAATCTGATTATTTTTTATATTATCAAGTATTTATTGGGCATCAAATATGGAAAAATGAGATAATCTTTTTTCACAGAAAGCAAGGAAGCAGTAGCAGGTCCTCCATTCAACTCCATAGGAGCACAGCTGTAGGAATATTTAAGATTAGACTGTATCTACTTTATTAATGAAGGTTGTCACACATCAACTCTGTCCATGCTCCAAGTCCTCTCAGATGTGATCTACCTCTGCTTGAGAAGCCATAAAATTAATGCTCATAATCCATTGAGCTTAAGATAGCATATTCTTTGCTCACTACTTATCTATGGTATAACTGTGTCTCAATTTATTGGCAGAAAAATACAATTATATGGCTTCAAAGTCAGTCAGGGTTATTGCTGCTCATTTGTGAGGCAGAATCCTTCTCCCTTTCCTGTAGGTACGCATGTTGCAGTGGCTGGGCTCATAGCAAAAAACCACAACTGAAGGGGAAACGGTAAAGAGAGAGTGATGTCACCTGACACCCTTCCTCAAAAAATTTGTGGGGAAATACTTGCATTCTCTCTTGTTTGTTTGAAGAGTTTGTTCTCTCTTGCTACTGTCATACTGTCTGGGAAAAATAATATGTATGCTGGCCTACACTGGGATTGTYGGTGCTTTCTTTGGTATCCATGCAGTATACCAAATGATAGTAATTTTATTCCAGGGTATTCCTGTGTTTTAACAATGAAAAGCCAGTAAGACAGCAGTGGCCATAGTTCCTGAGTGTGAATGGAGATGAGTGCCTGATAGGTGTGAATGTTCTGAGTATTATTAAATTCTCCTCTAAACCTTGGCTTTTCTGATGAGAAGTCCAGTTCACCCTATTGACATAATGCATGTGGATCCTGAGGATCTGACTTAATATATGCACATGCCTCATATGAGTGAGGGGTCCTTTATTAAAAGTCTCCAGGTACCTTTAAGTCAGCACTTGCAATACTGCCTAACACATTGCCTACTGATGCCAGCAAGTTTATCTCCATTGGCTCAAATGGACATTGTATTGGGACCAAATTAACCCAAAGGAAACTGCTGTTGCTGTACAAGAATTCATCAACACAAGTAAAAGACAAAATGTTTTCACAGAAGTGCCGATGCCCACACAATACTTAACAAAGAGCAGAGGTAGCAAGTAGTGTGATTCTGTTTCTAACTAACTAGTCTCAAATGAACACAAAATTATTTTGATTTTAGGACCTAACAGCTTGGCTTTTCTTGGTTTGGTAAGAGCTTATAAGTGCCATTTTAATTATTTGATTAGAATTTGCATTTATTTATTTACTTACTTTTTTAACATTAACATTGTGCTATAATGATTGTGGGAACCTGTCGAAAACAAAGTGTTCTTTTCTTTGTTTGCTTTTACCCAGCTTGTATTTAGCAATTGTTTCCAAGGTCGTAAGGAGAAACACATTAGAAAAGCTGACATACACTAATTTTTATCGTTTATTTATTTACTACTATTTGTGCTTTGTGACTCTAATTCTCCTTTCCAGTCTGAAGGTCTAAGTCCTGCAGTTTATTCCATATATAAAAGGCAAACTGCCATTGGCCTGTTTAACATTCTCTTCTAGTGTTTTCTTTTCTCAGAGCTAGCTTCTGTTGATCATTAAACTTTTGAGTGGTTTTGATCCCCCCTGTCCAAGTTCTCTATAAGATTTTATCAGATATGCTCTGCGGACAGCAAGTATTCTTGTGTCTTGCTGAGCAGCAAGAAGAGTTATATTTAGTGTTTACGTAACATTCAATAATATTTGCTTTACCCACTAATTAGTTTCCAGTTCTTCACCATGGGAATTTTGCCAATGATTTGAACTAGGGACAGAATCAAGCCTTACTGCTTTATATTTCCAAACACCCACGGAACTACTTAAATGCTTCCTATGAAGTGGATGCTTAAAGTGTTCATTCAGCTGGATGAAAGCCAGAGCATCCACCCTTTCTTTCCAGTACTGAATCTTCCTTTCTTTAGTGTCTCCACAAGACAGGACTAAATACGAAAGGGAGAGAAATATATAAGGACGTGCAGCAAGCACCCAACTCTTAAGCCACTGCATCTCAAAGCTATAAAACTTTCTTAATTTTATGGGATTTGTGCATTCATATCAAGAGGAAGTAATGCTGCTAAACAACTGAGATAATGGGAAACGTGTTTTACTGCCAACTTGCCCCCATAAAAGATAATGTCAATGGCTGCAGGTTTTTGCACTGTAATAAACTTTCAAATATAAATTGTAATAAAATTTCAAATTTGAAGAGTAAAATGTTCTAAAATTTCTTCTGTAGGAATCTAAGTACATTAATTTTAATTTTGTTTAACAGAATAGTTAGAAGCAACAGAAAAAGCATACAAAACTAAATTTAACTCCTGAGACTATTTACATCATTAAATTTAGCATCATCTCTTACCTTTTGGTGGCTGGTACCTATACGCTTTTATTAAGTAAAGGGGGAAAGGGAATTCTTGTGTGTGCATGCACTTTTGTTTTGATAGCCTTCATACTTTCAAGAAGGTATACTGTAAAACTGAATTTGTATCTGTCTGGGTTCTAGCAGATTAAAAAAAAAAAAAATCAAAGTATTCATAGAGGGCTTAAAAACTAGTAAAATATTTAGCATCAGATCATGCTAGCTTTTTATGACAGGTTGTTCAATGTGTAGTGTATCTGGATACCTTTCTGTTGCACAGCCATATCAGTGGTTTAATTACACTCAACTTCAAGCACTCAGGCTCCACAAGCAGCCAGTTTGTCCTCCTCCTATAGAAAGCTTCAGCCAAAAGAAATACTTAAAGTACCCCTCACGGCAAACAGGTTTCTTTAGGACCTGATCCTTTATATATTACAAGAACAAAGCTAAGCATATGGTTAACATCACTGAGTAAAGGCAAGACTTTATCACAGTGATGGAGTGGTGCAAAGGTGTAAATGGCTGTACAACTGGGACCTTCAGTTCAGCATCATGAAAGAGCTTCTGTTCCCTCCCCCTTGTAAAAAAAGAAGATGCTGAGCAGAATCCACAGGAATGAGGTTAGAAAATGTAGAAACTATTCCCTTGAGACTTCAGTTCACTGTTAAAAAATTTCCTAGAAATGACACAGCTTAGAATTTTTCCTAGTATTTCTGCGTCTCCTTTGTTTTCACACAGATCACAGCAGTATAACTGACATAATGAATGTGATCTTGTACCCCCACCCTATTCTTAAGAATGCATCAATTCTCTCATCACTCTGTAGGACCATCACACCCCTACCTCGTTTCTTTAGTTACATATCTGCTTCTTCAAAAGAGGCTTTGGCCTTCAACGAACATTGTAAGCATATTCCATACTGTTTATCCAGACTTTTGCCTAAGGGCAACAAAGGAGATTTCTGTAATGTGGTTTGGAAAGACGTTTAATTTAAATGAATATGGCTAAATCTTGTGATGTTATTTATTTGTAAGTATTCTATGTGTTACAATAGGCTTTGATAAGTATATTTTATAAAACAAACCTAATGTAGAAAGGAAAACAAATTACTTTGACAATATTTCCCAACATATGGAGAAACACACTTTTGGTTTGCTTTTAAATAGGTTCCATTGGTTTGCCAAAACTTACCTTTCGGCATTTTCACATATCTTTTTCATAAACAATGAAAATGTAAGTTTTAGGATGCCACACAATACTGTGACTATCACATTAGTGAGAAAAAATTTAAATATTTTAATAGAATATTTAAATGTTTTAATAGTGAATATATTTGTCTAAAGTATAACTGAGAATAGAGCTTAATCACAGCGTAATCATAGTGTAGAAGCGCTGCTTTCTGATAAGCCCAAAGCCTCTGTGAGATCAACAGCCATGTTAGAAAACAGACTTTGGTTCTTGTATTCTCTGTGCCACACTCATCCAAACATGAAGTATGCTATTCCAAGAATTAATGAAACTTAAATATACTATCAAACAGAAATTACATTTGTCTCAAGCTGCCTAACAGTGCACCCATGGAGAAAACAGGGGGCAGAAAGGTAATCTAAAAGCTAATAAATCTTATTCAAAGAAAGAGACTTGTTCAAATCTCCGAGGGCAACGTGTTCAGTGAGAAAGCATACCTGGGGAAAAATGCTTAATTCTGTATTCATCAAAGCTCTTCAGTGGACTGAAAGGAAATACTGGTTTCAACAAAGCTTACTGGTACAATTCAAGCTTATTGATACAATCCTCCACCTCCAATACTAATTTCTCAAGATGTGGATGTTGAAACTATTGACCATGATAAATAAGCAGTTGTAGTGAGAAGCCTGACACCGTGTCTCAAATGGTAGAGTGGTCTTGACACTGTATCAACAAGGGGACTAGAGTATAACCAAGGGCAAGAGCTGTCTCTGTCAGCCTGCCAGGACCTGAAAAAAAAAAAAAGAGCACAGTAAACACTGGCGCACAGGATTACTGCTGGTCTGCTTGAACTGGTTTTGGTAAACCAAAGGGCACCTTCAGCCATCATGAAATCATTTGCAATTCACCAACTAGTTCTCAATGAAGGTCGTTTGAGGGGAGAAGTAAGTTCCCTGTCCCCTTTCATGTAACAGTTCAGTGATGCAGCAACACCCAGAGAGAGGAAAATCTAGGCATAGTTCCTCCGCTTGCTAAGAGAGATTGAAAACCACATGTATCACTTTCCAGGAGTACACTGCCCCATCATCACCCATTGGAACACCCTCCCCTTCTTCCCCCACTTATTTTGTGCATAATGTTCTCCAGTCTGTTTCACTGCCGTTCCACTTTGCGTAAGATAATTAAATATTCACGGGTGCAGCAAATAGAATCCAGATTTTCTAACAAATGAATAGCTTAACTAATATGCTATGAACTCATCTTCGCTCATTGGTTGAATAAATACTCAGGCAGAGCAGGATCAATGTCACACAGTGATTCATCCCAAAATACTTGCTAGCAGAGTCCCTAGGACACACGGCTAACAGATAGCGGTTCAGCACTCCCTGGGGCAGGGGAGTGGCTCAGAGCTGGAAGTCCCACACCGTGGTTSTGGGTACCAAACTCAGGAACAAAAGTGAGACAGGACTGTCATTGTTTTGAGTGAGGGATGCTAGGACTAGCCTTCATTGTTGCTGCTTTGGCTGAAAGTGAGTCAATTGATTTCTTCTTGGTTCTCTATCTTAGCAAAAATCATAATTTCAGTTAGAAAAGAACTGGTTTTAATGCTTTGATTCAAAAAAAGTTATTTGTTCCTCCCTTCCTGCCTAGCTATTCCTGCTGTCTTTTGACATTTAAGTAAGTCTTTGAACCTTATTCCACTTCATTATTGTGAGCTGTGCCCTTCCTTTGTTTATTTCTTGACTTTGTTTCTCTTCTCTCTCAAGTAACAAGTAATTTGTCTTACTATGTTTAAAAAAAAAAAAAAATTCCTCCTCTGTGTTTCCCAGTAGATTTTGTATTTGTATGTCTGTTAGTTGCAGCCTCATTGGGATTGTTTTTTTCTTTAAAACACGTAAAACTACTCAGGAGTTTAAAAAAAAAAAAGTATCATAATATTTCTAATGTGCTAATATTCCAATGTTTCCAATTATTTGAAGAATAGTGATGATCATCAAAAGTCACCAAACACAGGTATATTAAGCCTGTGTTGCGAAGACAACACAAAAACCATTTTTCATAAAGCAAGTTCTCAATCAGAAGCATAACACATTAATCCAAGATAAGCAGATAAATACAAGTTTAAGAGAACAACCAGCCACTAGGTTAAGTTCTTCACTTCCCACCGCTGAACAGTGCTAATAACAGTGTTGCTTTCACTGGATCACCAATGTAGCGTTTAAACTAAGATAAAACCTTGAAGCTGTCAGGGTTGTAATTAGAGCTTTGTGCCATCTTAGGAAGTTTTTTCCTTCAGACAAAATGGATTCCAGAGCAAAGACCCCATGCAAGTCTCTGGCATACATAATTTTTCTGGCAAATCCGTACTTAAAGCTGGGTAGTGTATTCTTCATCTCCACTGAGATAAGTCACACCCTTTCTTGATTATATCACTTAAAGATATGAAATATGAAGAATGAAAAAACATATCTGAGATATTAATTGGAATGACTTCCATTAGAATCAAACATTAACACATCAAAATCAGTATCCAGTTTTACAATACCACATTCAGGAACACCGACAAATTTTATCCTCTAACTTTAGGACAGGCTGTGGTTTGCTATTCACAAGACCCTAGCTTTCAGGTGGAACTACAGCATCCATGTGGTCCAGTTCAGCTCTCATTGTATAGTGGAAATTGTTGGTATAATGGGCAGAAATGTATATACACTCATGGTSTGTCATCTCTTCTTGACCACCTTTTTGCCATCAAACTCAGTCTTACTAGAATTAAGTTCTTAATTTTACTCCAAAACCTCTGTTCTCTCTTCTTTCTCTACTATAAATAATGATTTTATGCTCTCCCACTCCCACCATAAAGGTTCACAATGTTAGCAGTCATTTTTCATTTTGCTTCTCCTTTTCCTTACAGAGGATAGCAATGATATCACCCAGGGTTGTTACCTCTTTTTCCTGTTCCCTTCTAAAAATCTTCATCCTGGCTTTTCATTCCAGAACAGGGCCCACTGTAGGAGGTACCATACCATGAAATCCTTTTCAGCCAATCTAATTCAATCTAGAAAATGCTTCAAAAAGCTTTCCTATCCACATCTCTGGTTTCATTCCTTTCTGCTCACTATCTGAGGTCTTCATCTTATCATTCCATTCACAGTGCTTACTCACTTATCTCTGTACTCTCTCTGCACTGAGGTCCTGCATTCACTTCGTAGTGCTTTTTCCATTTGCTTATTGCAAAATGGCTTCCCTGTTTCATTTAAATCTCTTTAAAAAAAACTATCACCTATGAAATATCACCAGAGTAGTATTGTAAGTAAAATAAATTTTACAATGCCTCAGATGATGCATCAAGTCTGAATTACTTTGTTTATAGTTGCTCCTTTGAGGAAAAACCACTATGCAAAAGAGTACTAACCACATTGTCAAATAAATAAGCAGTAACAATATTGCACAGGCAGATGTATTGGTTGACTGTGCTTTGGTCAGCTGTGCAGCACACTCATTCTTATCTCTTGCATTACGGCTAGGGGAAAAGTTTTATCTGAGGCTGAGTTTTGTTACTATTTCACAGAAGCGACATAAGCAAGGGATTTAAGTTAGACATATTTATGCTTTGATGTATTACAAAGACAATATTAAATCAGTTACAGGAGTCAAAATGGATTTTGCTATTTCCCTTACCTTTTCCCACACTTCCTCCCTGAAATCACTGAACGATTGCAGGTGTCCAGTTTACATATCAGCAGCTAGGGTGTCAGCAATCAAAGTTTATCTAAAATACTTTACATACTTTATATACTTTAAATATGTT
This sequence comes from Phoebastria nigripes, assembly GCA_035582835.1. Taxonomy (NCBI): domain Eukaryota; kingdom Metazoa; phylum Chordata; class Aves; order Procellariiformes; family Diomedeidae; genus Phoebastria; species Phoebastria nigripes. The sequence continues at coordinate 353,840 of JAYKAV010002943.1, forward strand.
ACAGATTCATAGAAGAAGGCTCAAAAATCTCATCCTTGAGTGTTTTCTTCCAGATCCTGTCCTCCATTTTAAGTCACACTTCATAGATACAACTTTTCCTCTTAAAAGTTATACTTTTTTATTACTCTTCTTTTGCCTCCTCATGGTTTTATCCATCTCTATCTTTTCCCAGCCTACCTCAGATTACAAAATATAATTTGCAAATTTTTACTAATCCATTTTGTTGCATCTCTATAAATCCATCACTTATTCTTTACATTATAGATCTATATGTGTGTTTAAGGTAACCGTAAATAGGAGTACCCAACATCTTTATTCAGCTACCTTTTTATTTTAAAGGACTCATGCCTGCCGCATTCCAACCTGTGTACTGTGCTACAAAGCATGGTGTAATTGGATTCACACGGTCAATAGCAGTAAGTATGTGTTTTTGAAAACAGTATCAGCAGCTCCTTGGGAACATGCTAAGTTTCTCATGTTCCCTCGCTATTGTCACAAAACTGGATCTAATTTTCTTAAAGAAAATGAAGTGTCTGAAGCAGTGGAGGTTCCCTCCTTTCACAAAGGGAATCCAAAGATGGAATAAGTAAGGTGTGTGTGTGTTTATGACTGATTTGAGGTTTTGGGAGCATGGAAGAAAGATGTTGCAAAGTGATTTAGGGACAGCGGGAGGAGCCCAAAAGTCAAATTCTTGTCCAAGCTTTGAAAATATTTTTCATAACTCCATCCCAGTCATTTAACATTTTGGTTTCCTTATTTGTAAGTCAGGTTGATGACTTTTTTTTATGATAAACAGGTACTAAAGTGTACAAAAAGTGACTTGAACACAAAAATGTTTACCATTATTTATTCTTACCAACTCTTAATACTCTGAAAATGCAAAATGACACATTCACGATGGGATGTGTTAGATGTTATATGACCATATAGTAAGTCTTAGCCTCTGACTCCAAAACTTTCTAGTTAAACTGAACAAGCAGTAAGATAACATAACTTGGAGGGAGCAAATATGATTACACTTTCATAGGCTAAGCTTAAAGATGGCCTACTCATATCAGATTTCCAATCTAATTTGGAATGATCATTTGGATAGTTTATCCATATTTTATGCCCCCACCCCCCACCTAAATAACTTCTTTTTTAGATTAACCTAAACAGATCAGTATGGATAAGTGTTGCATATAACATATTAGCCACAGCATGAACCTGACACCTGATTTTCCATTTTTGTTTTCTTATGATAATATAAACATCACCTTCTAAGTTCAAAAATAAAGGGTCTGCTAGAAAATTAGAGGAAATGCTGTCTCTGTGGAACACGAGAATGCCGAGGAGAAAAAGAATAATAAACATAGCAAATCACTGTATTTGCCAGGAAAGGCAGTACAGCCTAACGTTGGGCAGGTATGATACAAAACATCTAGGACTTCAGTTTCTTTTCTTCTCCAGACCAAAAGGGCAGGCTACCATATCATGACAATGACATGTGATTTTCATAATACCAGAAAGGATTCCTGATAAATAAATAGAACTTAGTGTTGAACAATTATGGTTATTCTTGGATATATCATGTATAGTTCATAAGTTCTGTGCCATCACTAAGAAAGTTCATCCAGCATTCAACATATGCCTGTATGCTGATCAGACTTCTTTGCTACACACATGCATTGGTAGCACCACAAGTGAAGGGTCCTACCATTCCCAGAACAATTTGTGCTGCTTGTTTTCATCATGTTCCTGAACTGCTTCCTGAAAAAACTCCTGCCTCTTTTCTGGAGTTCATAGGTACTTTCCTGTGTGAGATGCTCAGTGATAGATTCGTCCCTTGGCAGGGACAATAGAGCAGCTGGAAAGGTTTAGCATTACAGTTCTAGGGGTAGAGACCAAATACTACTTCTGTTGATGTGAGGGAGGTAAAGACAATCTTAGAGTTAAATCTCGATGTGATTTCAGATAGTTTTCTTTTAGTAAGAAACTTCTTATAAGATTGGAAGCATACATTTGGGAGATACTTTTTACTTGGTTTTGCTTATAAGAGTTATATCATCACCCTAGAATACTGTTAATGACATGCCAAGAGCACCAATAACAAAAATATTAGAAAAAAACAGCTGCATGCAAAGAAGAGTGTTGATTTCTTGTAGAATTGTTCTCCCAGCAAAACAGATGGGTTTTTTTCTAGTAATCTAGTATGATTACTAGAGAAAACATACTTTAAACTTAGTTCTTGAAACAAAACAATCAGTAGTAACAAAATTTGCTTAGTAGGCAAGGCTGAACAGCACTTAGTGGTAAATCTCATTCTTTGAAAAATTACTTACACAGTACTGTTTTAAAATGTTGATGACAAATGCCTAACTTTTCCTCTTYTCTAGTTAGCTGCTAATACGGAAAACTACGGTGTGAGACTCAACACAATTTGTCCAGGATTTGTCAACACACCAATTCTTCAGTCAATAGATAAAGAAGAGAATATGGGACAATATTATTCATATAAGGATGAAATAAAAAATATGATGCAGTTCTATGGCGTGATGGAGTAAGTCAAGTCAGATACAGTGGTTTTTTGCCCTTTGTTAATGAAGAACAAGCACACACAATAGCACTTTCAGCAAAATTAAAATAAAAGGGAAATGCTGCCTCAGATAAAAGTCTATCAAATGTGTTATCCTATATGCAAGGAACAAATGGCAGATTTTTAAGGGTATCGCCTACMTAGTGATATTTTCCTTTATGCGTTCTCATTTCCCAGCAAAGTGCAAATCAAATTCCCAAGTTAAAGATGGTGTATTAGTTTTTAATAGCCCTTGGTGTTCTTCCATAAATTTGTTTAATCAAACTTGTTGTGAGATACAGGGTATATCATTTGTATTGAATTTTCACAAAATTTGCAAGTGGTAACCAAGATAGAAATCAGACCAAGAACTAACAAAACTGGACTAAGTTCATAAGAGCACAGTAGCAACGATGGTGGATCAGATCAAAGAGTTACCTAGCTCATTACAGTATTGCCAACAAAGGCCAAAAGCAGACAGCTAGGAAAGAGTGTGAGAACAAGACAAGCATAAAGTGATATTTTTTTTAACACTTTCTCGGTCTCTAACAATTAGCTGCTCAGATACTTCTGCACAAAGGTAATTCTATGACTGTGCTCTTTCACCCACACTTTTTCATATGTAAAATATATTGCACCTATTGACCACATTCTCCCTATGCTGATTTGTATGTCAGTCCTTGCTACAGAAACAGGATAAATCAACAGCAAAGAGCTGCAGAGGATTGTGTAACGATTACTTCTGTCCATTGCCCTGATAGAGAAAACTTTGATAGGAAGCCCAGTGGCAGCTGGATGTCCACAGGGATTTAGCAGTAACTAGAGCAAGCAAATGACGATTTGTAAAGTTACCACTTTACGTTGTATGTCCTGATTGAGGAGACCGAATTTCTCTCCTGAAACACTCATACCACCCCTGCTTTTCTTGAAAATAAATTTGTTCAAATACCAGATTGTTTAATTTTCAGGGTATATAGATTTACATTGAGTTTCTTTACTTGTCCTTTTCACGTGTTCTATTACATCATGATTCTGAAATAACAACTTTTTTTTTTTCAGCCCATCAATAATTGCTGAGGGACTGATAACAATAATTGAAGATGACACTCTAAATGGAGAAGTTATGAAGATTACAGCATCCCAAGGGATTCATTTTCAACAATACAGCCAAACACCTTTTACGTCATCAAAGAGATAAATAATTGTTTTATGCTAATTATTTGTGGCTTTTCTTAAATATAAAAAATTCTGAAAAGAGTAAGTTTTGGAAAAAAGGTTAGTGTTGTATCTAAAGCAGTGACAGTGTTCAAACATTCACATCCTAAAAACAAAGAGATGGACAAGAAAATCTGGTGTGGGAAGACATTACGATCCTGTTTTGATTCTGTAAGCACTAATAATAGTATTTATTCAGTAGAATAAACACACTGCTCTGAAGATTTTTGATAATGTAGTAATAGGGGCCATTTTTTTTCCTTCTGGTAGTTCTGATCTACATACTCCAAGAGTATTTTGGTGGACCTGACTTACTTCGTATAATTCTTTTCACTGTCGTAAGCGTCTACTTATTTACATCTTGAATTCTTCAGACCAGGAATTCAGTTCAGGAATCTAGAACACAAATATACCTAATAAGGAGTTAAGAATTTACTTTTTCTTATGAAATGTAAAATAAAACAAGAGGCAAAATTCTCTTTCCTCATTTATATATGCAACTGAATATGTTGCATATCACACAAGAGAGTACAGTTTTTTGTCTTCCTGGATTTTAGTTATTTATAAAATAGTTCAGAAATATTTTTGTTTCCTTTTATAGATAGATTATATATATATATATATATGAATTTTCTCTCTCTGTATATACAAGGATGAACACATTGGCATTGATTGAAATGTCTACTTACTCATTAAATCTCATTTTCTAAACCTTTAAATCTAATTTCTTGCCTTATTGATTAAAACCTCAATTAAATCCTGAATAATCTGTTTTTTTCATGTTTTATACATGTCCATTTTGGTATCATGATACATATTCTTAGATGGAGCATGCCATATAGTGGCAATGAAAATAAAAAATGAGCTTCCTACCTCCTGAGAGCCACTGGACCTTCTCTATCCAGGTCAATAACCAGCTACATTTATGAAACAAACCTTGGTACTCCATGGGTTACATGCCTGACAAAAATAAATTTTTACATGGTAATTTATTTAGGCTCATAGCATAAGAAGATTTAATAACTCCTGGGAAAGCTGGAAAAAGTTAATATTTACCCTGCTTAGGAGTACTGACTTTAATTTCAGTGATGTAAGCATTGTTTTTTTCAGCATTGTAACTCAAAGAGTGGTAACACTAATATTTACCTTCTGTGGAAGTCAGGGAGTAATAAGACTGTGGGGAGAAGAAAAGAAGCAGCCACACATACCTTGAATTACTCATCATTCTCCCCCCACCTCCATTTTTGGCTATGTTAACACTATTGTTAAAGCCTATTTTGAATGCACACATGATGCTAGCCACACCATCAGCATCCCTGCAAGCATCTGTATATCCCTCTGGACTAACAACTACTATCTGATTTGATTGTATTAATTTCTATTTTTGTCTCATTAAAATCAGAGCATTTCCTAATACATGACAGAGTAGTGCAAAAGATGTGATGTAAACTTAAAGTCAGCATGCTTCTTTGGTTAGGTCCTCACACTGATAATCATCTACCTCTGCTTCTCTCCTTATTCAGCAGTATTTCAATGTAGTTTATAAACACGGGAAGGTTTAATAATAATGATAGTATATGCAAACCATGTAACTAGCAAACACCACACTAAGTTAGATAGTAACTCAGCAGCTTCTCTTAATAACATACTTCAAATAATGATGGGAATATTGTAAATGTCAGTATGTACATTGATGATATATTGTTGCCTTGACTGCTTTTGTTCACCTCTACTCCTTGCTGCTCCAAAAGAAATACCTGTTGAACAGGGAGGGTTGAGTTTTCCAAGGGATCAATGAAAGAATATATGATTTAAGAATGTTAGTAATAAAAGGCCAGAAGTCCAATGTATGCTCCCTGGAGGAAGAAAAACAGAAAGAAATTTAAAGTTAATTAGAGCCAATCACTTTAGACATTGCACAATTAGCTTGTGGTATTGCACTGGTACAAAATTCTAATTCTGTGAATTGGCAGTATTCTAAGAATGGATTCCATTTATGTGGTATATCAATAGTCACACAAGACAAAATTAGATTAATAAAATATGGAATTAGACTCCAGGATACCTGGAAAATCTGAGCCTATATCTGGGAAAGAATTAAACCCATATCTTTCTTGTATGTATAGGTCTTTTCTTCTGGATAATTTTTGTAACTCAAAGACAGATGTTTTCAAATCAAAGCCATACAGAAAACTTCATGAAAGGCAGAGACTGCATTCACTTCCCTCTGTTAATCCGATAAGGAAGTCTCAGAATGCAATACATGCTCATTTGATCAAATAAACATTTATACTAAGATAAATCTCAAATTATTAGCGCATCTGGAACTCATTGAAAGTAACAAGGAAGTAACAATGAAGTAAAAACTCTTGATGCAAATTCTAATAGGAAAAATAGCCATGAAATATCTACCTTTTAATTAAAAAAAATAATGCCCCAAACCAAGTATTACAGTTTTCCAGCTTCAGTTAGTCTGTATTAAAACACATCCGAGGGTTTTATCTGCACAGGAAGAACAAGTCCTAAATATGTTTTGGAAAGGTTTCCTGTAAGACTTCCCCCCAACCTTTGGAAGTCTTCCAGAAAGCAAGAAAAAGAGCATATGTTTGATTTACAGACAGAAACACCCAGAGGAGCAGTAGGTAGAAAGATGAGTTAAAGGGAGAACGTGAGTTTCATTCCTGCAGATTGTTTTGAAACTTCATCGTCAGTTAAAAGTCTTGACATAATTCCAAGACTTAATTTATTTTGCCTGGGAGATCATCGTTTTTAAGATGACTGTTCCAGTTTTGTAGGGAAACTCAGCCAAAAGGAAAAATAAATATTTTAAATGAGAGATACTAATTGCCAAGAACATAAAATGCGAAGTAATAATCTAGACTCATACAATGATCATTATTTGTAATGAACATTCAATTCCATGTGACATGAGTTTACTTTTCAGTGGGTCTTTACAGTTTCAAATAGGAATCTTTTAAGGGTAAAGAATAAGTATTAGTGAACTCCATTTTTTCAGTGTTTATGATCCTACATGAAAGCCCAAATCATAAGGCATTTCAACCGTGTTGTGACATTACAGTGTTACTTTATTTGTATTATTTAACGCCTTGATTCAAGGAAAGCTTTTTGAAAAGATACATAACCACAGTCATCAACATAATTATGTGGATAACACATTATATTCTGTACAGTTCAGAAGGACCTGGAATTGACTTGTATTATGTGTATCATAAAATCATATGTGTAACAATTTTATTATTTGGGGGGTGATCCATGCAGTAACAAGTCCTCCTTGTAGTTTCCTTGAATTAAGGAAGTCCTGATATGAGAGACTAGACCTCTTCCTCGTTTGGAACATAAGTTTTGCAAACAGCAAACCAAAAATAAACTTTAGTAAAACCAAAATCTGGTTTCCACTGAAATCTTGAATATGACCCTAATCTTTAAAGGAAGAGCATTAGATATCTAATGCTAGGGCTTTTGGGCAGGATGGGGCTCTTCTGGCAGATAATTATTTCCTTCCTCCAGTGTTGAACTGCTCTAAACTTTCTGCAGGATGATTCTCCAGCTTGAGAGCTTCCCTTTTAGCTAAGTCTATTTGCTTTGCATCAAGAGATGTTGACAGTTTTCAGCTCTGGCTCCAGGAGTCCAGATGCTTCAATGAAAGTGAAGGATAATACCATATGACTTAGATTGTTGCGTTTTTTTTTCCTCCAGAACAAAAAGGAACAGCTTAATGTCAGGTCAAATTTGTAATTCAAACTGAGAGGGACAGTAAACAAGAAGAGTTATGCTCTCACTCTGAACAGGACAGTAAACAGGAAGAGAACAGGTCAGGTGAAAAAATATATAAGATGCAAAAAGGCTAAAACTAAAACATCTTTGAAATAAGTAACTTAATCCCATTGTTTATGTGGAAGGCCATTATTATGAACCGTGGACCAAATCTAAACCTGCTTGTTTTCTGACTTGTATACAGAGACAGTCTAACACACTATTCTCAGGGATTCAGAGAATAAAATGAGGATCTTCACAGTAAAAATTAACCTTAATGAAAAAAAAAAAAAAAATCTATTTCAAGCAATCATGCTTTAAGCAGTGAAGCATTTGCAACAGTTACATATTCAGCTCCTTTTATTTTTCCACAAGCTCTGTGCCAATTCACTGCTGGCATCTGCTGGGCAAACCTTACAGAGATTATTACCACTGCAGAGGCAGAATTAATTTCTTGCTACAGAATTGCAGTTTTTCAGCTTTTACTTTCATCAGAGGGTTTCTAGCCCTCTTGCTCTCACCAGAAGAGAAGCCACACAGGACAGGACGATCATCTGGTGACAGGTCTGACATCTGGTCCAGGATTTCTGATGGTTTAAGGCTCTAGATTTAGCCTCATGAAGCAGAAATTCATTGTATTGACAACCAAGAATGCAAAAGATCTACCTAATGCCTTATCTATCACCCTGACCTTGCCACCTCCTTCTCTGCATCTTTCCATTGGACTACCTTAAACACAAGCATTTCAGCAGTGAACTACTCTCCAGCTACACCAAAACACAACTGCGCCTCTTCAGCAGCCACCAAGAACATATTCACTTAAGACATCACTCATTTCACTGATTTCAGACAAACCGTAAGGCCAGTTTATTAGCTCACATGATGCTCCACTCTACAGAAATGGCCCAAGGTATCTCAGCAGCATTTTTCTCTTCGCAATGCGAGCTTTCTTCACCAGCTGCAATCTTGAGAAACTAAAGAAGAATAGGAAATAAGGCTCTCAGTTACACAGGTTTGAACTCTTTACTATAGGACATGAGAACGAGCACAATTCTGCCTGCTTTCAGAAAAAAGCACAAAGACAACTTTGAGTGCACTTTCCCACAGCTGCAAACAAAACCCACAGAAGAGAAGAGGAAACAAAGATATTTTTGGAACATAGGAATGTAAAACTCTTCAGAAAAATAGTTGTATTTTAGGTTATCTAGCCATTCCTATTTACATAAATGACTAACATTTCAGAATCTTGTACAGTGTTTGACCTTGAAGACGTATTACTGCTATTAACACTACAAGCAGTTAACCTCACATACACAAGAATGTTGCAGTTCTCAAGACACACACACAGATGGGCAGAGAATACTGAAATCTCTGCCACTTATTCTGGAACAGCTGTTACAAAAGTGAATCATCTTCCTTGTACAAAATCCTTCTGGCAATTTCACTTCAAACAGATACAGTGTTCCTTTATGGAGCTTTTTTCTCCTCTGCATTTGTAAGGCTGTTTAAATACACTGCCCTCAGCAATGCTTACAAATTAGCTGACACTTATTAAAACTACTGCTGTTGTTTTGATTTGAGAGAGTTACTTTCCTTGGTATGTATTAATGCAAGGCTAGAGAAAATGCAGCTAGGTACTCCTACATTCCCAATGCTTCCACCAACACTTCATCTTATACTTACAATTTCCTAGAGAAAGAACAGTACATATTGACTTCATACACTTTCATTTTTACACCCTCTGTACATGACTATATTATTTTATATGTATATACACACACATATATATCTCCACATATATGTATCTATATATCTACACACTCGCAGTATACACATACAATAGAAATTATCTTTTGTTCTAGAGCAACATACACTATTTATGCACGTACCTGAAGTTAGTAACTTTTTTAAAAGTTGTGAAGCATTATTTTTCAGTGACGTTCATCCGCCAAATCTGTTCTGTGAAGTTCATGGAATATGCTTAAATCTATATAAACTACATTTCACCGAGCAGGTTTTACCTAGTCTAAGTCCAATTTGCAATTTCATTTTTCTTCTCAGTTCCTGAATTATATCAAAATTAGATTTGCTCTTTAATTTAAATACTCACACATTAACTGATGTATAATCTTTGACATATTATGTATCTCTAAAATTTCACTTGCTGAGGCAAATCTGTTGCCTTATCTGTTATAATATCCTATGTATTATTTTGTATATTATCATAGATGGATCAATTTTACAGTCACTGAAATAATTGTGATTCTATGCACTGGACATTTCCCAAATATTTCATGACAGAGTCTTTGTGGCAGGAGGAATTTACATGGGTTTTTCTCCTCCTGGTATCTGAGCTGCTAGTATTATTTTTTACTTGTAGAAGGGGAAAACAAAACAAAACAAAACAAAAAACTCAAACCCCTCCGAAAAAACAACTTCCCTTTGAAAGCTACGCATCCAAAGAATAATGGCAAGTAAAAAAGCAGAAGAGAGCATACATTGCCATTGCATGTATTGAACAGAACTGTCCACTGAGTGCAACAGTGAGTTCTGCCTTAAAAAAAAAAAAAAAAAAAAAAAAAATGTTATGTTACAGCGTGGCCAAAACCAAAAATGTGTTCAGGAGGCCCATCTCTGGGACTACGTTCCTTGAAAAATCATCAAATATATCATCTGAGTAGTCTCATTATTCCTTGTCATTCCTCATTATTTCTAATATGTCAACCATTCAATAAAAACATAGAACAAAATGTTTCCATAAATTACAAAGTTTGTACTACTAAGCTGAATTGGAGATAAGTAGCTATTTCTTCCAGTATAGATACCTGTCTATGACACGTACACGGTGCAAACTCTGTGGCTAAAAGAATAAGATTCATCTGTATGAGCCATAAAGAGTCTGTATACATATTGGTATGAATAGTAAGGTTGCTTTTGGCCACTAATTTTCCCTCAAGTTGTCATCATACCATAAGCTGTTGGAAAAAAATATTTATACAGCTTAAGGAAGAAAAATGGTTCAGTAATCACTCTACACGCTGGAATGAAATTCAAACTTCATTTCCAAGGAGAGTTTCTTAGAACATTTGACCATGAAAATATGCTAGTAGCATAAATTAAAATACAGGGTGCCAACAAAGATCTGTGGGGTCTGTTTCACAGACACAGGGACTAAAAACATATTAAACTTTGTTAATGGCATTTTCAATTAGGGATAGCTTGAAAAGCAATCACAGTTGTTTGAATAAACTAAACGTGTTTAATTTCTGTAAATTTCAAGCCTTGGTGCTGCATTTACAACAAAATATTTTAGCTCTCAAATTAAATGGAACTTCAGCACTGAAACATTAGTCATTTTGCAGAAACATCTGTATGTAAAGCAATACTTGAAAATGCACGCTCAGCTTCAGGGAAATGCTCAGATCGCATCCACTTCAGCGAGACTGAAACCAGCGTACTAGTCAACTGAATCAGAGCCTAGCTCTCTGCTATAGACAAAAAAGTCATGAGACAGCATATAGCACTGAGGCATTAACTGCATACAGTCCTGCAGGTGTGGAGCTTTCACTCTTTGCCAAATCTTCCTGTGAGGACTACGCATTTTGGACAGCACTTGTAGTCAGGGAAGGCGAGAACTATGCAAAAATCCCCCAAAGAAACAAGTTGGAATTTTCTGCCTCACTCCAACGCCTCCTGCATGACATTGTTCTCCGCCTTCTGGAGAAAAGCRGGCTTCGTTAGCTGTCTTAGTTAGCTCTTTGCCTCCAGCTTCCTTTAATTTCTGGATATTCAGAGAAACATTCCATTAAAAGGCATTTTTGGCCTATCCCAGAAAACTAAAGTTCACCTCCAAATGTATTGGGTCACAGCTTCTGAGCTGCACAATTCTGGAGCAAATGCAGAAGAAAGTGTTAACTTACATGGACTTGGGCACTAACTAACGGTAAATGCTGCTCCAAAGCATGTCAAGGTTTGCTAGCGGTAGTTGAAAATATGCATAAACTGAGATCTCACATTCAGTTTCTAAATGAAACGCCAATGTCAAACCAAACTGACCACAAATACTTTTTCCCTCCTCTCCAGGGACAGGTGACAGAGTCCCCAGTTCTGGAAGTCAACAAACAACATTCTAGAAGAAATGAAAAGAGGAAGAAAGAGCTGTCATGAGACTTTACAGTCCCAGGTGTAGATTAGCACAAATCTGCCTATAAAGGCTCTAGCATTATAGTATAGTAATCATTCTAAATTTTCATTTTTTATAGGGATTTGCTTAAGGGGGCTTGCTATCAATTAAGCAGGCAATTTTATGCTAGCAAAGGTATCCTCAACAAATATTAATACTTAACACTCATTGCTATCGAACTCTGGAGTATAAATACATTTTACACTTTTATAAACTGGCAAATAACAGTTAATAAGCAGCATGACTACCCTCTCTTGGAACTCGGCTACCTCTATAATATTATAACTCTGAGGAAAGATCTGACCTGCAGAATCATAGTTATTGGTTTCTAATTATTTACTTTACTTTTTTTTCCCCTTGCATGCTGTTATTTTTTGTATATTTAAAACACTCAGAAAGTATGAACAGGCCTCTAATCATCCACAAAGCAACCTACACTACTGGATCCTCACTATTTGCCTGATATTCAAAATCAGTTTTTGTAGGTGATCAGCAGTTCTGACAGTGGTGTTTGGCACAGGAGTTGGAGTCCGAGTCCCAAAGCAGAAATGCAAATTACAGTAATACAGAAAGAGAATGCATTTTGATTTGCAAATCTTTGCTTTAGATTTAGCATGTATTCATGTCTGATTAAAACTCAGAGACTGAAATACAACTATTATAATTGGATTTCTAAAGCCTACTCTATTTTTTCAACTCATTAGTAATTCATGCATTTTGATCAAATTTTCACTCTCTAGTAATTCTTTAAAGCATATATTTGAAAGTAAGCTGCATAAGAAGTTCTATGATTAGACAGATTCAAACCAATTCAGTAGCTTTGTTTATAGGGCAGCTGCCAAGACTTGAGTCACTAAGTCAGCCTGTGACATGCCCGCTTGTATAACTTGTATTCTTTGGCAGCATTTGAGGGTTTTGCATATCTGTTGATGGATACATAACTCTACTCACGTATCAAAAAAATGAAATGGAGTGATAAATTTGTATGAAATTAGTTTTAAAACTGTACTCATTAAATCCAGTGGAGATCAGTGTATTTTTTTACATCCTGCACCACCCTCTTACCTGGTGGCCAAAGACAGGAGAAAAACTTGAAGCTGGTAAAAAGCAAACCTCTTGCCATATATCACACTTTTGATTAAAAGAACAGCTTTAAAATCCACCAGGATACTCTATCTTCTCTGATAGCAGAACTTGGTAGATATACCAAAAGAGCAAACTCAATCAATTCATCACAAATACCATCGACTTTAGCCTGCTGCATACCGATAGCCACGTCTATGCAGAGAGAGAAAGCACATTCTGTCTGCCCGTCTCGCTCTCTCTCTCCATCTACTTAACCGAATCAGGGAAAGGACAGGGGAAAGGGTAGTAAACTTCAAGCACATTTGTTTGCTTTTTAAGCTAAAGTTTAATGTAATACCGAAATAATTGGTCTCCACCATTCAGAGATCTGTTCCAATATTTTCCTGCAGATTTCATACCTCCGGGAGTTGTTTCCTAACTAAATGGCTCGAGAACAGCAAAAACCAATAAATCTTTTGAGAGGTGATTTGCTTTGCTTCCTCTAATGTCTAGCAAATGGTTAGGTTTTTTAAACCATCAGCTTTTAGTCTCATAGACAGCATTTCAGTTCTGGATTAAAAGAGTTTCTAGTCACCAACTGTTATTTTTTTTCCTCCTAAAACAGGGGTTTATTTAGTGGAACAACCAACTCTTATCAATTTGATGACTCCGGCATCCTCTTTAGGTGGTATAATACAATCCAATTTCATATCAGATTTTAAAGCTTGTCAGAGCTTGCTTAGCTGTTCCTATTTATCTTTCTCTGGAAAAGAAAGGAAATGTTTTGTTTGCTTTCTTGTCTCATTTTGCCTTTGAGGATTCCAGTGGGCCAGGTTGAAATCCAGAATATTAATTACCTTGTATACCATTACGTCAACATGATCTGGAGGAAACAGATTTTTCTGGGTTTCCTGTTCTAAATGATGTGGCTTAGAGTCAGATAGAACATTTGATAGTTGAGGACTGGGGCCTCTCTACATGCAATCAGTTCTTCCTTATCTAGTAAAGCATTGTTTTTAATTTCATGTTCTGTTGGTGCCAGCCTGAAATGAAATTACATTATTATTTTTCACATTTGACCTTTCCACACCTACAACTTCATGTTTTTACACTTTGAGGTAGGGTGTCTGATGGTCAAGGATGAGAAGGTGAAGTAAAGGTAGTCAGTAAGGAAGTGAATCTGTAGAGCTTGAGGTCACCTTCGTGGGCACAGAATTAGAGCGTTTCCCCCCATATTTAGAATCAGACTGGTGTTGGGTTAGTTTCACTTGAATTCCGGTGAAACACATTAACCAGATGACTAAATAGAGAAGAACTTGAAGAGGAATTTTTCACCCACTGGCTGGAGATCAGTCCAGAGCCTGAGAGATGAAGTGTCAAAATTCCTATCGGGGAAGAACATGAACCAGTTCCAGTGAAGAGAATAAAGGGTAAGGAGACAAACAAGAATCCACCCAAGGTGCAGGAAAGCCTTGTTAGAGGCATCTCCTCTGGGACAGAGAACTCTATGATGTTCCAGATCATCTTGATAATCTCATCTAGGCTCCCTTTCCCATGAAAGATTGGACCAGATGATCTTTCAAGGTCCCTTCCAACCTGACCTGTTCTATGGTTCTGCACATTACTTTTTTAACACTCTCTACATGGGCCATACTATGGTGCTTCTGGAACTACTCATTTGCAGACCACCATAGCATCCCACAACCAGCCTGAACTCTAATCTGTTGACAAACTGCTCATGACAGAATGGCATAAAGACCCACTGTACAATGGATGGCTAGGAATTTCATTCCTAAAATAAAGTAAGTTCTAGGCTTTGGGTCAGAAGGAAGAGAAGGGCAAAATGTCTTTTTGGATGCAAAGTTCTTGGTTTCTCTTGCAATCACTGAGTGTGGCTGCAAAGTTCCACTTCCCATGCCAGATCCAGAGGTTTAGAAATCATACACAGAAGAATAGGCTGCAGGATTTTATCTTGTACTGCTTCCATGTGCACATCYTGATGAAGGAAGGGAAACTATCTATGGTAGAAAAAAGCCAGTGCTGCTAGCAGCGTGAGGACACCATGCACAACGCCTTCATTTTTTCTGAGTTACCCTTGATGGACAGAAAGAACACATCTCACGCAGTCGGAGAAAAGGAAGGTTTTTTTCCTAAGCTGGCCTGGAATCAGCTGTGAAGAGGAGGTATCTAACATTTCAAAGGGCTTCCTAGGCAGCGATATGCTGCTACATTAAGGAAACTCCAGACTTGACAGACTGGAATGGAGTAGAATAATCTGAATGCCTGTATACCCCTCCAACATCAACTCTGCCCAGGAGGGGGTCTGGGGACATTACTGTACCTGCCTTCMTCTCCCTTTCTTGGCCCATGCACCGGCAGGAATTGATCAGCGGGTCTGGAGTATGCAACAAGTGCATCCCTGTCTGGTCCTAATTCTACAGCTTGCAAATCATGGCAAAAACACAGCTGTAAGCTTAGAAAGCAAGCTGGCAAAATGGACTGAAAGGCCAAGGAGGGAACTTACACTCATAGGTTCCTGCTGCAGCATTTACTGAGATACAGTATTTTTTGGCTTTGCAAAAACAGACAATTTTCAAGATGGAAGGCCAATTAAATGGGATTACATTAGTAAGACAGGTTTCCTCACATAAAAAGATCAAATTCTTAATTAGTAAAATATTCTCATACCTCTAATTTCCCTGTAATCTCTTATTTCTCAGAAGACATTGTTGGCTGTGCTACTATCATGTTCAAAAGGCTTTTAATATTTTCTAGCATTAAGGGGAAAAGCAGAAGTTTCATTTTATCCAAGAGATAAAAAAATGCTTCATATGAAAATTTTATTGTCAGTGATAAACACAACCCTGAATTTGTTTGGTCTATTTGAGACTAGGAGTACTAGATGCACTTACGTTATTTTCCTTGGCAGGTAGGGAGCTCAGGGCAAAACACTTCTATTTCAAAGATAACATATGCTGTTACATCATAGAAAGTATTTCCAGCATTACTGGCCAGAGCTCATATCATTTATTCTCAAGAATCCATGACCTGTTTGGAACTGAAACTCACTTTGATCCTGCATAAGTAAGTGCTGCGACTACCTCATTGTGTAGGGGTAGCAATTTTATTTTTTAACTAGTAACTGATATTCAAATATGATTTCTATTTTCTCATGAACACTAGTTGTCATACATTTATCATACTACATTGCAAACAAATTAGGCTTCAACGTACAATATATTTTATAAAGGAAGAAAATGGAGAAAGAGTTGAAAGATCATTTCTTTTTATTAATATTTAAAGACACCTACATAACAGGGCACACCATACCTTCCTTACTCTCTTGTATACACTTACAGTAGCCAGGCAGGTTTTTGAAGGTCACATTGCATTATTATGGATGAAGCTCCAGAAAAAGGCTGAATTGCAATCTTTCTGCTATCATATGTGGCAATACGTAGTAACAAGAATATTACCTGTACCACAGACACTGTAATTCATAAGTTTTTGGAAAAAGAAACATACTTTAGATAGCTCCATGTGTGTGCTTGTTGGTTCGGTGTTTTTTTCCAACTTACATATAATCACTTTTACTACACAGGCTCCATGAGAAAAACTGGAACAAACGTATGCCGCCTTCTGATTCTTGCATAAAAGAAGAGTAACACAAGCATGCTTATTGAAAAGCTGCAGCCTTGGAGGTCATGGTTAAATACACAGATAGGGCTGAAACTTGGGGTGACAGGTTAAAAGGGAAAAGAAAGTGGAATCAAGAACCTGACTATACCCATGCTGCCCCTGTTCCTTCACTGCCAGATGTTCATCCCATTTGGTCACATTACAGCCTTTCTCAATGTGAGCTGTAAACAAGCCAGCTGCTGATAAAGTGGCACCAGTAATCCAAGAGCTTCTCCACAGTCTTTTGTACCTCACTATATGTGAGTGACTCAACTTTCAGAAGGTTGAGCCAGTTCATACCACTAGGGAGCACCGGCATCAGCACTGGTACAGGATCATGGAGGCACGAGGATCACTAGCAAGCCCACATCCTGACCACATGGGAAGAAGTTTGTAAGTATATGACCAGGCTTGCATGTTCTGCTTTTCTTTCTTACACTTGGCCTGAGGAGGAAAGCCTACTGGATTAACTTTTAATAATATTTAATTTCCAAACCACAGAGGGCACTTGCCAATGTAAAGCTGCTGAAATTTTTTGGAATTGTACATTTATAATTCTCTCTCTTTTGGTTTCATGTTTTTTCTCTGCCTTTTAGCTGTCTGCTGCTAGTTTGTTATAAAAAATTATTTTGTTTCGCTGCACTTGTATGATTTGAATCATAGGATTCCATGTATCCTTAGTTTCCAAACAGTTTGTGATTTCTGGTATGCTATGAAACCATTTTTTAATAAATATGAATGTCCGCTCTCTCTCACTAGAAACCTTGCACCAGCCAATGCTACAGAAGAATATGAAAGGTCTATGAACCAAATATCAAGAGAAGATGGAGAAAAACATTGCAAATAAAATGCCTTGTGAAATTGATTCTTCCTGGGACACTTCCATGTGAAATTTATTCTCAGCAGAAATAGTACAGTGTAAAATCAGTAGCCCTAATTTAAGTAATAAAGTTTGCTGCAGAAAAATGACATTCATTATAAGTAAGACCTGCAAACATTCTTGTAGCAGGAAGTCAGACATGGCCACCTTGGAGTGTGGTGGGGGGAAAAAAACAGGGAAAACTGATGAAGTACTAAGTGGTTGATAGGCAGAGGCAGACTGCCCTTTCTTTGTCTTCTCCCAACAAGCTCTTCTCAGCAAAAGACAGAACAAGAACATGAAAAATGGTTTGTGTTTACAGGGGCAGGTAATTCTGAACCTCATTCCTTCTCCTCCTGTTCTTTGCTAGACCACACTCAAGTGCCTCTTTCATCCAGGAGCTTGCTGGAGCCTCTTACTCTGTCCTTGGGTCTACCAAACCACTGACCTTGATCCTAAACCTCTTTCTCAAACTGCCCATACTGAAGAAGAGGAACTTTCAAAAGTTAACAGTACCCAGCAGCTTCTGTCTGGGATTGGCAAAGGGATTTAAAAATCAAACTAGAAAACAAAGAGTGAATAATGAAGTTCATAATAAATAAAACTGAAATTCCAAATAACACAAAACAATACAATAGAAACATTACACAACGTTTTCTGTTTTCATCTCTCACTCAGCTCTTGTTTTGACATAGCCCCTAAATGTTTACGTGACTAATACCACAGCAAAAACAAAAATCTGTCTCAAAACACTTACCAAGAACCTCTCAGAAATATGACTTTTGCTGAATATGGGTTATGTAGGCGAGTCTTTTCTAGGAAAAGCAGCCTAGAGGGAAAAACCAAGCCTTTTCACGAGAATCGTGATGAAACTTGCAGTGATGATTTTACAGTCTTGTGGCAAGTTTCCCAAAAGGTAGCATCTTGGGCTAGTTTTTAGGAGACTCCCCACTGCTTCCACAAGACCCTGAATATCTTAACTTTAAATTTACATTGTTATAGCTAGCAATAGTCAATCTTGACTTGAGGCTGTGTTCTAAACTACCTTATCTCGTTTTAACATCGAAACCTGAATTAAATTTTCCCCACAGAACTTGATAGGGGTAAAATGCCAGTATACTGTCACTAAAATGCCTGGAAAACATGCATTAATTTTCTCAGCTTTTTTCTTTGGAAAAATATTTATAAATTATGAAAAAAAAATCTTGAAATGAAATGTTACAAATGTAAGTTTTAAAACTTTTCCTTTCAACAAATCTAAGGGGGTTTTTTAAATTTAAATGCTTCAACTTAAAATTAAACATTTTGTTCCCCTTAAGACAAAAATTGTCAACTATCAGCTTTTGTTTATATTCTGATCAACATAATTTCTAACCACTAATGAAATGAAATATTCATTACTTAATTTGCTTGCATGCTTTCCTCCAGAGTCCACTGTATGATTTCTGGAATGTTGATTACTTCATAATTTTTCTCTGCACTATCCATAATCCTGCTAGAGATCCAGACAGAAAGAAATTTAAGCAAAATTAAATAAATTATAGAAAGCCCAGTCTTGCAATCACATTCTGCACTGCTATCATGTTTTACTACAGTTCCCATTCTCACATTAATGAAGCATATTCTTTATTTTGTATGCTTGATCGTGCAGTAAAGAATGACTATGATCTACAGGGGAGGACCTAAAACAGGGAGACATTAAAGATTAAATCCTACCTTCAAGAAGTCTATGGGCTTTTACAGTTTTCTCTAACAGAGATAGTATTTCATATGGCAAAATTCATATGGGTGCTTGATGGTTCAGGGGCATTGAAACAAACTTCTGGGTAGCTCTTTAACCACTTGATCTGTCCTTTTTATACAAACCAGTGCTGCCCTTTGCATCTAGCAAGCATTTAATTAGTGGAGGAAAGCAAAACAACACTTTCTCTGGGAAACACTAAGAAATGAAACAACCCGCAAGATTACCACCAAGCCCATTCCCAGCTACCCCACAGAAGACTATTTCACTCCAAGTGTTGTAATTTCATATTCTAAGAACTTTGATTTGCAGACTGAATTTTAAAGGAAGAGTTCCTGTAACATGCAAACTCTGTTTATCTCACCAAAACTTCATTTCTGTTTGTTCTGGAAGCTGCTTGTCTGAATCTAAAATGAAAGCAATTGGTTTGCCCTCAGGGTTTAGTACAAACAAAGATTTGGGGAAGGATTAATTTAAATGCAGAATAAGTAGTAAAGGAAGAATATTTACAGATAAAATTTCATTTTTCAAAACATTCAGGAAAAAATCCATGAACTGCAAGAAGTATGCAACTGGAAAATGAGATGGCCAGATAAGCAATAAACAATTTTTTTTTTTTTTGCTGAACATGATACCAGTTTGAATTTGCAAGAATTAACTGTGAAATACAACATGAAAAACATGTGGTTGAGCCAAAAAACCAATAGCAAGATACTTAGCTAAACTTTAGCACCAAAAAAGTCCTTATAAAGAATATATTTTTAGAGGTATTAAGAGCATGTGTACAATATACTAACATAAATGTTAATAAAGTCTCCTGAGAAAGCAGTGAAAGTACGGTTGGTTGAACTGTAAATAAAAGCTGAAAATTACCTATTAATCATAGAAAATAACACGCATAGAGATAAACATATACACTGCACATGTAGAGATACACACTATTTGATATGTACTAATGAAGAAGGTAAAGTTCTGGAGATTAAATTGTTTTGATTTATTATCTCAACAGGGTTAATTTGTTTCATATACAGGGTGTTTGTCTGGGGTTTTTAATCAACCTAGACAGTTCTCCAGTTAATTATTAAAATGCCTAAAGCTTCTGTATGTGCTTCTTGTAGTTGACATAATGGAAACAGAAGTGAAGAGTTTTTCTAAGCAATTCTGTGAACATACTGTTCAGAGCATAAGAACAGGGACATCCTACCACATTATTTGACTGTTAAGAAAGGAAGTGTGTTAAGAAGTTATGTAATTCCATCTCAGATGCTGGGGTATTAGGGGTAACATCCTAAAAAAATTAACTGTTAGGAGTTAYGAATTCATATACATGCAAACAAAAATCATTCATCCTTTCAAAAGCTCTTGCTGTGCCTAAATATGGGGATACCTCCATCCTATTGCCCAAACATTTAGATGACCTTTCAGTATCTCCCACGCACCATACCTACAACGACCAGACTTTTATTTTGCTCCTATATTTAAAAAGGATCCAGGAGAAAAATTACTTCCTGCGTTTATGGCCACAAGTCACAATAGCCCTGAGCTATGTTCGTAATGACATTCCTTATCTGTCGCAATCTTGGCTTCCTTTTGTTTGCTGGGCTTTTTGGGAACACTTTGTATAGTAATTACTCTAATCTTGTTCTTTTTCCTAAAACACTTCCACATAAAAAAATGGTTTGTGATGCAGGAGAATTAATTTACACTGTTCGAAACAAATACAATAAACTAGGAAAATTTATCGATTTCAGTCGTTGTAAACAGGGCAGATCCTGAACCCCAGAACTGACTATAGTCGGGCAGATGACATAGGCGGGAACATTCAGTAGCTGGTTTATGGTGTTTGTTTTTTATAAATAGAAAAACAGGGATCAAAATTGTTATGAAAACCCAAAAAGTGAGACAGCGTAATCTTTTCTGTTCCTTCCTTCTGCCTACAGGGCGAGGAAAGAAAAATTAATAAAAAAGTTACATCTCTGAAATGCATGCAGCTTCTCCTGCATGTTTTATGAAGTACTTCTCTGCCACACAGACTTTTCATTTAGTTTTTTTGGATCTGTTTTCTCCATTAAAACTAAAAGCAATGTAGAGTGAAAGTATTTCCCTCTGTTTTATGTACACAGTGAATGTATCAGAGAGTACACAGGAATTGTCAAACTTCCCTATACTGTCCCTGATAGCAGTCACTATCACTGTCAGAAGAAAGCAGGCAACAGTAATGAGATATCCCTATCAACACGGAAAGCTGTTCCCACCATCTGAAACGGATTCATGCCTGGAAGATATCTATCCTCAAAATAACTGTAAAAAATATGAATAATCTTGCTACCTCTACAAAGCAGCAGCCTGTTCTTTAGTCCTTTGGCTTTGATGTTACATAAAAATTCTGGACCTTCCGGTGTATTTCCAAAAAAAATCTCATTTCTCCATCACAGCACAAGATCCCATCTCTTGCTCAATTCTATTGCCTAATGATAGAAGATCGTTCTTTTTCCCAGCCGAGACACACGCACTTCTAGTGCAGGATTGCCAATGGCAGCAAACAGAAACAAATTGTACAAAGTTTCTACTCTACAACCACCCTCAAGATACATCAATGATGTTCAAATTACGCAGTGTGTTTGGTAATTAGAATTCAGAATATATTGTTACGCAACTTTCTACAGAAATGTACTAGCAATATCAAAGTAGTTTCCCTTATATTCTCTACTTTATCAGCGACTATCTACAGGCCTTTAGTGAACCTAGTGCTGCTTCTCAGCATCAGACAACATAATCTGGAAAAGTCATTCTGACCTTCCTAAAATGCCTCTAAATTTTAAGGCATGCTGTGAAACCAATCAAAAGAACGATTTCATTTTTTTCCACAGCTCCAGTACTCTGTTTACCTGTAACAAGTCACGTCTTCTTCAAAGTAATCTCAAATGTGAATTGAAAAAGAAAATTGAAAAAGGAGCTTTTTCAATGTGAGTGTTGAATATTCCCACTGGGCAAGCTGCAAAGAAAATTCAGCATAAAATAAGTTTAAATAAGCTTTATAATAATATTGTCCTTTGTAAACTCATTTAACTTTCTCCATCAAAAGCTTCAAAAATGTTATTCTCTAATATCTGAGGTCACATAAATCCAAATTCTTGTGAAAAAGTCATAGTTTTCAAAGAAGATAATGAAAAGTTACAATGAAAATGTGTTCTTGTATTGAGCAGGAAATAAGTGACCTAGTAGAAGAATTTAGATGAAACTTTGGAGTGAGTTTTCATTTTGCAGTTCACCTTAATACCAGCTTATGTTCCTCTTGTTGCTGAGTATTATTACTAATTAGAACATTAGATAGGATTTCAAAGCTAACTTTTTTTCTTTATCTTTGGCATCCAGTCCTTCTATGCCATTCAAAAAAAACCCAGACAGACCTGCTCGATTAGATCATCCAGCATATCTCAATACAGGCTGTTCTTTACAGACAGGATTTGGTGTAGTTTGTTCTATAAAAATCCACCATGTTGGGATTTCCACAACTTCTGTCAAATGTCCCTTTCTTCATAGATTTCACTCTTAAGAAGCTTTCACATATTCAAATCTTAATTTTATTTTACAGATTTCATCCTGTTGTATTGGCTTCTAGCTCAGTGGATTATACTAAATAATTCCTTTTATTCTTTGTATCTGTACATGCAAAACCATAGGCAACTACAAGTTGGTTTTTGCTTTTTTTTCTTGTTTTTTTCCGCCACTTCTCTGAACTAATAATCAATATCAGGACAGAGATGAAGGCCATGTYGCAGCTGAGTGTGAAAGAGGAGGGACAGCAAAAAGAGAGGCCACCAAGTGCTCTTAAAGTAAAGGGAAATAGCTCACAGTAAGTATGAGATACACTGGGAGCCAGCACAGAGACGCAAACTTCCAAAATAACTTACACTGCCAACTATTCTGTTTAATAAATAATTAGTAACTGACTAATCTACTTTAATTTTCCAAACTAAAAACAATGTGAAGACTTATTACACAACAGAAAGAGGGGAATATAATGTTTACATTCTTTTCACGTAGCAATATCATTTTATGTACAGTGTGCGTGCAGAATTAGATGAATAAAAACAGCAGACCATATAAAAAGACTTTGAACAAAACTGTTCAGTCTTTCAGGATGTTGGATATCTGCATTATTTTCCCCATAAGTATTTTGATTAATTCAGGATCCCCACAAAGTAGAGTCTTACTATGAATCACCTCGAGTTTGGCTGGCTTTCGCAAGGCCACAGGAATGTTCCCACTCTGAAACGTACATTTAATTGGAAGGAATTAATCAACAGTTTAGAGTGGAAGAAAAACACAGTAGACTCCATCTGCTTGACAGCTCAGTACTTTTTAGGATACTTGGCTCAATAGTAAATTGTCTTGTAATTTTTCGATGATTTCTCTACCTTACTAAGAACTTGAAATATCTTCAGCATAAAGACAACTGGATTCTCACCTCTTTTCTGTTCTTTTTTCCCTTCTCTTCTCACTCCATGTTCAACAACGTGAACTTTGTTGTATATATAGATGTTGATAACTATTGTCTAAGAAATATTTATCCAGGAATCCTGAAATGGTTACAATTTTTCCCATTAAATCATTCAAGCTGCAAGCTTTCCACAAAGGAAGGTTTCTACACTTCTGTGTAGTGGGACCTGGCAAACTCCATTACTTCCAGAACATGAATGGGTTAAATTTTAATATGTTATGATGAAGGCCAGTACTGCAGAGCAATCTAGTCATCCCACAGCAAAGAGGAACACCACATTGCAACACAAAGGTCTCTGAACAGCCTGTACTATTGTCAGTTGATATCACGTCAATGGTAATTAAATAGAGTTGACACAACTTTTGTAAGAAGGTATGGAGAAAGATGTCTCAACTTGGGAAAACTTGTATAGTTTCCTTGAGTAACATTCGGTTTTAGGAAGTATCTGATTTATATAACGCTTGCCAGTTCTACCTGGGAAAGAGACAAATATTACATGTGCGTACTCAAATCTGAAAGGAAAGGAAAGTTAATCTGCTTGAATGCCATAGAAGTAGCATGTAATAAATGGGTAGCATGAGAAAGAAAAACAAAGTATTTCTACAAAGTAATTCAGCTTCCAAGGTAGAAAGATTCCTGGTGCGTGTGGTGGATAGAAATTCATAGAATCATAGAACAGTTTGGGTTGGAAGGGACCTTTAAAAGTCATCTAGTCCAAACCCCCTGCCATGGGCAGGGACATCTTCAACTAGATCTGGTTGCTCAGAGCCCCGTCCAACCTGACCTTGAATGTTTCCAGGGATGGGGCATCCACCACCTCTCTGGGCAACCCGTTCCAGTGTTTCACCACCCTCAGCATGAAAAATTTCTCCCTCCTATCTAGTCTAAATCTACCTTCTTTTAGTTTAAAACCATTCCCCCTTGTCCTGTTGCAACAGGCCCTGCTAAAAAGTTTGTCCCCATCTTTCTTACAAGCCCCCTTTAAGTACTGAAAGGCTGCAATAAGGTGTCCCCAAAGCCTTCTCTTCTCCAGGCTGAACAACCCCAACTCTCTCAGCCTTTCTTCATAGGAGAGGCATTCCACCCCCCGATCATTTTCATGGCCCTCCTCTGGACCCGCTCCAACAGGTCCATGTCTTTCTTGTGCTGAGGGCTCCAGAGCTGGATGCAGGACTCCAGGTGGGGTCTCCCCAGAGCAGAGTAGAGGGGCAGAATCACCTCCCTCGACCTGCTGGCCACGCTTCTTTTGATGCAGCCCAGGATRCRGTTGGCCTTCTGGGCTGAGAGCACACATTGCCGGCTCATGTCCAGCTTTTCATCCACCAGTACCACCAAGTCCTTCTAGGCAGGGCTACTCTCAATCCCTTCATCACCCAGCCCGTATTGATACCAGGGGTTGCCCCAACCCAGGTGCAGGACCTTGCACTTGGCCTTGTTGAACCTCATGAGGTTCACAGGGGCCCACTTCTCCAGCTTGTCCAGGTCCCTCTGGATGGCATCCCATCCCTCAGGCGTGTCGACCGCACACTCACCTTGGTGTCGTCTGCAAACTTGCTGAGGGTGCACTCGATCCCACCGTCTATGTCATTGATGAAGATATTAAACAGTACTGGTCCCAATACAGACCCCCATGGATGCCACTCATCACTGATCTCCATCTGGCCATTGAGCCGTTCACCACTACCCTCTGGATACAACCATCTAACCAATTCCTCACCCACCAGACAGTCCACCCATCAAATCCATAGCTCTCCAGTTTAGAGAGAAGGATGTTGTGGGGGACCATGTCAAAGGCCTTACAGAGGTCCAGATGGATGACATCTGTAGCCCTTCCCATGTCCACTGATGTAGTCACTCTGTCATAGAAGGCCACTAGGTTGGTCAGGGAGGACTTGCCCTCGGTGAAGCCATGCTGGCTGTCTCAAATCGCCTCCCTGTCCTCCATGTGCCTTAGCATAGCTTCCAGGAGGATCTGTTCCATGATCTTCCCAGGCACAGAGGTGAGACTGACTGGCCTGTAGTTCCCTAGGCCTTCCGTTTTCCCCTTTTTAAAAATGGGGGTTGTGTTTCCCCTTTTCCAGTCAGTGGGAACTTCACCGGACTGCCACAACTTCTCAAATACAATGGATAGTGGCTTAGCAACTCATCTGCCAGTTCCTTCAGGACCCATGGATGGATCTCATCAGGTCCCATGGACTTGTGCACCTTCAGGCTCCTTAGCTGGTCTTGAACCTGATCTTCTCCTACAGTGGGCGGCTCTTCATTCTCCCAGTCCCCACCTTTGCCTTCAGCGGCTTGGGCAGTGAGACTCGAGCACTTGCCGGTGAAGACCGAGGCAAAAAAGTCATTGAGTACCTTCGCCTTCTCTGTATCCCGGGTAACCAGCTCTCCCGTTTCGTTCTGGAGAGGGCCCACATTTTTTCTAGTCTTCCTTTTATCCCCGGCGTACTTACAGAATCTTTTCTTGTTGGCCTTGATGTGCCTGGCCAGATTTAATCTATCAGGGCTTTAGCTTTCCTAACCTGATCCCTGGCTGCTCGGACAATTTCTCTGTATTCCTCCCAGGCTACCTGTCCTTGCTTCCACCCTCTGTAGGTTTCCTTCTTGTGTTTGAGTGTGTCCACAAGCTCCTTGTTCATCCACGCAGACCTCCTGCCTGATTTCCTCTTTGTTGGGATGCATTGCTCCTGAGCTTGGAGGAGGTGATCCTTGAATATTAACCAGCTTTCTTGGGCCCCTGTTCCCTCCAGGGCTTTGTCCCATGGCACTCTACCAAGCAGATCCCTGAAGAGGCCAAAGTCTGCTCTCCTGAAGGCCAGGGTWGTRAGCTTGCTGYGYGCCCTCCTCRGTGCCCTAAGGATCTTGAACTCCACCATTTCATGGTCACTGCAGCCCAGGCTGCCCTTGAGCTTCACGTTCCCCACCAGCCCCTCCTCATTGGTGAGAACAAGGTCCAGCATAGCACCTCTCCTCGTTGGCTCCTCTACCACTTGGAGAAGGAAGTTATTATCGACGCATTCCAGGAACCTCCCGCATTGCTTATGCCCTGCTGTGCCGTCCCTCCAACAGGTATTGGGGTGGTTGAAGTCCCCCATGAGGACCAGGGCTTGTGAATGTGAGGCTGCTCCTATCTGTCTATAGAGGGCCTCATCTACTTGGTCTTCCTGGTTGGGTGGCCCATAGTAGACCCCCACTGTAATGTCACCTGTCCCTGCCTTCCCTTTAATCCTGACACATAAACTCTCGGTCAGCTCCTCATCCATGCCCAGGTGGAGCTCCATGCGCTCCAGCTGGTCATTGATATAGAGGGTGACACCCCCTCCTCGTCTCCCCCCTGCCTGTCTTTCCTAAAGAGCCTGTATCCCTCCATCCCAACACTCCAATCATAGGAGCCATCCCACCATGTCTCCGTGATGCCAATAAGATCGTAGCCCTACAGGTGTGTGCACATCTCTAATTCCTCTTGTTTATTCCCCATGCTATGTGCATTTGCATAGAGGCATTTAAGTTGGGCCCCTGATAAAGCTGACTTACTGGCTGGAGTGGCTGGAATTCTTTTGTGCTGCTATTCAGGTGCTGTCCTGCTGACCTGTGATCCTTCTCCAGGCTCTGGGCATCTATTGCTGGCACTGGCATCAAACTGGTAGGAGTGGGATGGATTGAGGTTCCCCTCCCCTGGCAACTTCAGTTTAAAGCCCTCTTCACCAGCTTGGCAAGCCTATGACCGAAGATGCTCTTCCCCTTCTCTGACAGATGGACCCCATCAGCCCCTGGTAGACCAGGTTTCTCAAAGTGGGTCCCATGGTCTAAGTAGCCGAACCCCTGGCTGTGGTACCAGTCCCGTAACCATTTGTTGACTCACCAGATTCGACTGGCCCTTTCAAACCCCTTCCCTTTGACTGGCAGGATTGATGAAAAAACCACCTGCACTCCAGAGTCCCTTACCGCTGCTCCCAGGGCTCTGTTATCATTCTTGACTCCTCAGACTGCTCCTGGATGCGTCACTGGTGCCCACGTGAAAGAGCAGCAGCGGATAATAGTCAGTGGACTGTATGAGTCTTGGTAGCCTCTCGGTGGCATCCCTGATACAAGCCCCTCGTAAGCAGCACACCCCTCTAGAGTGCATCCGGTTGGCAAATGGGTGCCTCCGTACCTCTCAGAAGAGAGTCGCCTACTACTGTCACCCATCACCTTTTCTTAGTTGTGCCGCTTGTTATATGGGGGGCAGATCGGGATGCCTTACTCAGCTCCAGTGTCTCTCCTGGTGTGACAGGACTTTCCTCTTCAGCCTGCAGAGCAGTGAAGCGGTTCTGCAAGGGCACCTCAGGCTTTGGGGGAAGTCTCTTCCTCCTGCTGGTCCTTGCCATTGCAACCATCCATTCTTCTGCATTATTGGCCCCCCGGCTCCCTTCTGCGTGTGCCTGTGGTGGAGTTTTCGGCTGTTTGGCCATGGGCTGCGGGTCCACTGCAGACTGCGCTTAGAGCCAGCTATCTAGCTCTTTCTCCGCCTCCCTGACGTTACACAGTCTTCTCACCGCCTCCTGCAGCTCAGCCACCTGCTGCAGGAGGTCCTCCACCTGGGCACACCTTTTGCAGGCAGGTCTGCCACCTGTCCCTGTCCCAGGGGAGAGGTCTAGGCACTTCCTGCAGTCTGAGGTCTGCACTGCAGCCTCTCCCTTCAGCAGATCCGTCTGSGTGGAGGCATCGGCCAAAGTCACTAAGATTACACACATTATTACAACAATACAACTCTCTTTTCAGAAGAGTTGCTAGATGGGACATAACTAGTCAGCTGCCTTATTGATTTAACAAACTCTGCAACAAACGCATAAGAAAAGATAGTAATCACTTCACTGATCATAAGACCAATGTTTTAAATTTATTTTAAAAAAATAATATTTATATGCTCTTAATTCCATCTCTCTTTTAGATAATTCCATTGTGCTAGCTTACATGGTAGCTACCCGTACAGTGTCATCTGAATGTTTTCCATATGAGCAGATTATTCACTTGAAGCCAAGGATTATCCACTTTTGAATAGGTAAGAAGGACAGATCAATAAACTATTCGCATGCAGCACAGTACTCCTGAGCTCATTAGGAGAGAGTGGATAAGAAAAGCTTGGAGCAAGACAACTTACTGTCATGGTTTAACCCCAGTAGGCAGCCAAGCCCCACCCAGCCGCTCGCTCACTCCCCACCCCAGTGGGATGGGGGAGAGAATCAGAAGGGTAAAAGTGTGAAAACTCCTGGGTTGAGATAAAGACAGTTCGGTAGGTAAAACAGAAGGTGCACACACAAGCAAAGCAAAATAAGGAATTCATTCACTAGTTCCCATCAGCAGGAAGCTGTTTAGCCATCTCCAGGAAAGCAGGGCTCCATCACGTGTAACGGTTACTTGGGAAGGCAAACACCATAACTCCAAATGTCCCCCCTTCCTCATTCTTCCCCCAGCTTTTATCACTGAGTGAAAACATCATATGGTGTAGGATATCCCTTTGGTCAGTTGGGGTCAGCTGTCCCAGCTGTGTCCCCTCCCAACTTCTTGTGCACCCCCAGCCTACTCGCTGGCAGCGCAGTGAGAGAAATAGAAAAGGCCTTAACACTGTGTAAGCACTGCTCAGCAATAATGAAGACACCCCTGTATTATCAACACTGTTGTGGTCACAAATACAAAATATAGCACCATACAAGCTACTATGAAGAAAATTAACTCTATCCCAGCCAAAATCAGTACACTCACACAAAAAAAAAAAAGTAACCAGAACAAACAAAATGCTTTAACAAGATATAGGTCAAATATGCAATCAGAGTCAGCTCAGCCCAATTTATAAACCAGGTTGTTATAAGCCATGAAAAGAGAAAAAACTCAAAAAGGAGGGGTGGAGGCAGTCCCTCTATTCAACATTTTCCTTCTAAGGAAAGTAAAACATCATCAAATGCTCAGGGCGGGCATGTACTTTACAGTCTTTTTTTTTAAACCAATTTTTCCTGTGAAAGCAGACATATACAGACACAAACCAAACAGCGCTCTCAAGGTTTTAAGCCAAGCGTTTTTTTGAGAGGAGGAATTTAGTGAACATTTAACAGTGCACATGTTCAATTTGAGATATCTAAGCATTGAAAGAGATGACAAATTGCAAAAGTACTTCTGAGTTCACAGATACAAAGGTGTTTTCCCCACAGTACAGGAGAATTCTGTTCAAAAAGACAAATAGGAAAGCTGAGAAAAATGTTGGACGGTTGTTTGTGTGAATGGTGACCTTAAGGCAGGTACAAGGTCAGTGAGAAACCAATAATGCAGAAGATGAATTGCAATGAAAATTGCAGCACTTTTTCTTCTCGATAAAAAAGAATGAAAAACACAGCTTAAGAGCATGTATTGAAGACATTAATTTTACCGTGACCCAGATGAGAGGAGTGTATGGGTCTTAAGAAAAGTGCCTGACATAGCTTTTTTCTGGAAATGTTTGTGAAGTAGGTCTTGGCCCACTTAAACACCTGATACTGGAAAAAATGAATAAATAATTTAAAAAAAACATCAAGGACATGAACAAACATGGCCAGTAAAAGTATCCTTGGGGCTTTCTTTCCTGTCTCTGCTTCTAAAAGAAATGTAAGTTATTAGTTTACATGATGAAACTATTTTGGCTGGACAAAGGAAGAGCAGTGGCCACCATGGTCTGAGCCACTGCACAGACAACAAAAGCAGTAGTTGTATGTGCATTAAATATACCAGGAAAAGATGACAGTTTGTGACACACCAGCCTAGCTTCCACTTTGAGCAATGTGAAGGGAGGATCAAAATCCCTGAGGGCAGAAAGCTTTGTATCCCACTGGATACCAATTGGAGTGTATCATGATACTCTCGAGTCTGGCTCTGACCTCTTTCTTTCCTTTGACCAGATAAAAACAACCCAAACATCTGCAGTAACTAGAAAGCATAAAAGCTCTCTTACAAGTGGACACACCAGCAATGAAGTCCAAGACATTGTCTGACAGCTGAGCAAAATAAGTGTCACACTGTTGTTTATCTGAAGCAAGTGAGTTCTCCATGAACTGGAAGCACGTGGGACAACAGCTGGGTACAGTTCAGCATTGAATTGTGAAGATGGCTTCAAGGCAGTAGGGGTTCAGAGTGACTGTCACAGCAGGCAGAGTAGCATGAGGTCCCAGTTAAAATGATTTGGCAGATATGCAAAAACTACTGTAAGTTGGAGGAGCAAACATGTCTATTCTATGGAAAGCAAATTCATTCTCCTGCCCTGTGAATCTACTTCAGAGTGGCTTTCCCGTTATTTGAGTCATTTACCACTTTAAACACTATAAATTAAACATATTTGTTGTTGACAAAATTCACTTAACATACAGTAATTCAAGGAAATGCCCAGCAAATTTCAAGTGTAAAACAACAGCACTAAGGACTGGGAAAAAAGTCAGCTGCTGCAGTAGCAAAACCAGTAAAGATTGTTGCTGTATCCTGGTACTAGAGACTGCCGATATCCACAGCAGCAACAACTCAATGTGAATCTACTAAGTCATTGCTTACAATGCTGCTGTTGGTACGATATTCTCTCAGTTCCTCGTGTTGCTTCCCCAATATCTATAGCAAGTGCTGGTATGCTGCAAACAAAACTGAAAATGTCTATTAATGTCTATTAGCAGCTTCTCTTTATTTCAAAGGATGAATCATCTCTTGGCTCCCCGAAACTCTGAGTTAATCTTAGCCACTCCTGCACTGACTCATACTCACTATTATTATTATTATGGGGACTCCAGTGAGATATTCCAGTCCATGTTACTAGTGTCATAACACATATCTGATTCATCCCAAACAGCATATTGCCAGCGAGCACAGTATGATCCCAGGATGTACGGGACAATGGAAATATAAAATCAGAAATCTGAAATATTTTTGTTAAAGGATTAGCAACTGGACAAGGCACTTGATAGCTCTCAACAATACATTGCTGCTTGAGTGATTTAGATCAAATTTGAAGGTACAAGAGCCCCACGAAGTCCTAAGGAAATAGTGAAGGAAATCTTTCACTTGCAGGCAGGGCATCATCCACTGTGAGCTTCCCCATTCACGCTCTTGCCTCAAGAAAAAAAGGGGAAACGCACTCTGACCCTTAGGGATCATTTTCATCATTCAGGTTTCTCCAGAATCTTGAAGAACCTATTGTAAATGTGTGCATACCTGGTAATCTCTCCACTAAAGGATGTTGCTATGAGCCTACCACTATCACATATGACAGGTGCTTATAATAAGATCCAGAGCAAGCCAGGATTGTCAGGGCTCCACGCCTGAGTCTTTACAACTCCGTAACTACCTTACTAGAAACATGTAAAATAAAAGGTGCTATTCCTTAAACCTATTAGTTAAATACCCATTTGCTAAGGATTTCAGAGACAGTAGAAGTAACAATGCAGTAGCATGATTCCTTAATGGACTATTTAGCTTCAGGTTACAAATATCCTGCTGTGACTCCCATCAGTACCAAGTTTGTATCCAGGTCACAGGTAATACAGCCACAACTCCTACCCAGCTCCATAGCAAATCGATTATGTGGTCTACTGCCTCTACTCTAAAGTAGCCTTCCACTCCTGTAGAGTTTTTTGGTTTGTTTTGGGGTTTTTTTGTTTGTTTGTTTTTTCTTCAAGTCACATTTCCCTTTCCTGTTCCTCCCACTAGCTTTTGCCACTAGGAAACTGAATAGGAGACTAATCTACGGATCCATCAATACACAAGCTGGGGAGGTCATCTCAATTAAAACATACTCCTGAGCTTGCTTAGACTGGAATGCACAGACCCCTTGGAAGTGTTATTCTAATTGAAACGATTTGAATGTAAAAAATAACAAAACAAAACAACCTCATTCTATTTTTATTGGACATGGAGTTGGGAAGGATAAGACAGACAGAAGCAATAACTTCTTTCTCTTAATTACAAAAAGATACTTTTCCCTACTTTTCATACCTCCCTTTAGTAAATGAAATATCAAAAATTTGCTACTGAATTCAACACAAAGTGTGATTACCAGACAGGATGGTTCACCTGGATTATTGCACTCGGTATTCACAAACATAGTTATCACAGAGGATAAACCTAATTACTAGTACTCAGCCCTCTTCCCTCTCACAGTCAAAACCAGACTTAATTTTATTTTATTCTAAGAAATAACCTTCATTGAGTCTGATGTCCTGTTCTGTGCAAAGACCATATGCATACCCTCTCATGCTCTGTATCACTCAATAATCATTTATATTCAATGTTCTTTATAGCCTGCCAAAGGCTAATCCAGACAGGAGGAGAACTGTTTATGCAGATCTTTTGCATAGAAAATTTCACCTTAGAAAGCACGTCAAAAAGGAACTACAATATAAGAAGGTTTAAGTTACTTTGCGAGTTAGCAACCCACCCAATAATTAACCAAGATAAAATCCTGTTCAAAGCAGAGAATATTTTCATACTCTAAAGAAGTGCTACTCATGAAATCTCAGGGCTTTTTAAATTATTTTTAAACCCTTTCTGATTTCTATAACTTACCCATAAATGCATCTGCCTTTCTGACATACCTCTTATCCTCACCTTCCCCCACCCCATTCGTACCTGCTTTTTTCAGAAAAGGCTTCCTAAGCCTTCCTTCTCTTAATAAAAGTAGGCACTGGAGAAAAATTAACTATTGTAAATAGAATAGTTTTTAAGTTGTTTCCTTTTGCCCGTTTAAGCTCACGTCTTCAAAGCTCCCAATAACACCAATCTTCTGGGTTTTTTAATTCTTTTTACGGGGTCTTGGGACTGGGAAGATTATTGCTTCCCTCCTTACAGCACACAGCTTCCCCCTTCAAATTTTTGTCTCCTGTCTTCTGATGAAGCTTTTGCCACCTGAACAAATGAGAACATATACAGTGCTGAAGAATAAAAATGAAAAGGGCCAAATGAAACAAAACAGCAAATGTAATGTAATCTCAGCCAAGTCTTGCAATAATGTAGCATATAAATGTGAATACAGTTCATACAGAAAAAATAAATAAGAAAACTCATAACTGATGTAAAAAAGGTGTGAGAATCCAGACCACACAGAAGTTGAATAAGGCAAATCAGGACTTACTCAATCCATCTACCTTATCCATCTTCAAATTCAAAATTAAATAAACAAATTATTTCTTGTGTTTTGTTTATCTTTTCCATGTAACTGCACAAGCCAAGATAAATCTGTTCAGTAAAACTGAGCAAGAATTGCAGTGACCTTGATGATAGATCTGTAACAATTGTGTTATATAGATAACTATGTTTTTACTGACAAGACATTCATYTATGTACAGCGATTCTCTTGTAAGTGATAAAACACATCACTATCACTGTCAGATGAGATAAGAAAGGACAGCTTTAAGTTTGATTAAAATTCAATGGCCAATTTTAGCACGCAACTATGTGGGACTTGCACTTGAATGCTCCATGAAGTACTGACACCAATTTGATGAAGTGGTGTGTTTTGAAATAGAGCAAACTGAGCATAGAGCAGGCTGGCACTGAGCTTGTCAAGTAATTGACACACTTTGTGACTCAGCTTCGAGACTGGTCTGTCATTGACCCAATAAACCAAATGAGACAAACTGCTTTCAAGAAAAAAAAGAAAAAAAAAAAAATCTATTCTGAAGGCAGTCAGGTAAGTAATTTCCCCACACAAAGTTCATATCTGTTCCTTCATCTTCAAAATGCTGAGGAATAATTGAAAATCTTCCAGGATTAAACCCTATTTCTCTC
Organism: Phoebastria nigripes; assembly: GCA_035582835.1. Lineage (NCBI taxonomy): Eukaryota > Metazoa > Chordata > Aves > Procellariiformes > Diomedeidae > Phoebastria > Phoebastria nigripes. Next base: position 388,183 of record JAYKAV010002943.1, read on the forward strand.
ACCCTGACTTTTGTATACAATACTGAAGTTCAACCCTTTCTGGTCCACTTTTTTATGTAAACAGTTTGCTCTGAAGAATAAAATAATCCTATCTCCAACTTCCTTATGATTTTTGAACATAAAAATCCACCCCTTTTAAACCTTTCACTGGGCAATGCAAGTTACCTCATTTTCCACCGTATTCCTCCAGTCCTAATTCCCATCTAATTCCTCCCGTATTTAATTTAAATACTCGAATTATTTTCACTGGCTCACTAATAGCAGAATGCAAGGTATATGACATCTATCATGCCTGGTGTGTCATGTTTGGCTTGGCTAACAATTTTCAGCCAAGTAAACTCAATGTGGGTTTGTTATCTCTTTGATTGTAAATTCCTCAGGGCAGTGACTGAGACCTCAACAAGGTACTGAAATCTACTAAACAAACATCAGTAGTTAATCTGTACAGTAAGTTTCCATGACTTCACTGATTGCCAAACACTTTTCACTACAATTGCCAGTCAACTAGGGAAGTTCCTGAACATTGTATCAGCTTCAGAAGCTGATGCAAATTTAAGCAGCATATTGAAACTGTTCGATAACCTAGGTAACATAACACAAATCCTACTGGGCACCAAAACAGTAAACATATTTGCACCAAATCATTGGTTGTTGGGATTAACCAAACATATTCTTTTTTGGCTATTTTCCATACACTGTCAAGATGTTCCTTCCATCGTATCTCAATACACTTATGGAGATATATAACACACAAAACAGCTGTATTGCTAATCAGTAACGTACCTGTGTAAAGCACTAAAAGCCTCAACACTTCCCTGAAACCCATACAGATTTGGCTGTGCCAACCAGATAAGAAATAGGCCAAAAGGACAAAGATAAACTTGTTAGGCCTCCAAGACTGTAGCATAGTTTTTGTGCACTGCTACAACACAGCAAGGTATTCAATACAGATAAACACCATTACATTTTACATGGTGATGATAGATGGTTCCTTCTTACTGAAGCTCCCCTCAATTTTCTCCACTTTCCATAGCTGCAGTCAAATCAAGTTGTAGGAAGCCTAAGTTTTCACATTCTGGCTTTTCATTACCGCTACACTCAATTTGGAGGAAAACAGCTTACAAACAAATTAATGGGATTTTAAAGCACAGTTGAGTTTCTGTTACACTGTCAGAATGTGTTCTGTAACAATCATCTGGTTCCCATCTATTCCTCAAAAAAAACCCAAGAAACTTTCTATCACTTCTACTTCAACGATAACTCTATAAACTGAAATCAACAGAAATAATACACTAGAGATTCAATATACCCTTAATGACCTATTTGGGCAAGGCACACTGACCATGGTTTGACCTTTATTCTTTTCCAGCTGTATGTTTGCCTTTTCAGGTACTTGGGAACATGGGTGGGGGGAGCATATTTTAATCAAAGTCAAGAAAATTAAATAACTCACATTTTACAAATAAGATCACTTACCTTAATTGAAAACTCTGAAGCACTGTGTGCAAAAGCCATCTGGAGCACATATCAGTGGACAATTTTTATTATACTGATAGATTATTTATACTGACTAGAGCAAGATATCACTGGATGTGGTATGCAGAAATTCTTAGATGTCAGAAGAGCTCATTGCTGTAAGGCAATGGCCTTTTCCTCCTTTTTGGGAGAAAGAGAAAAAAAATCAGCAAATCCAGTTTAACTTTGGAAACTTTTCCTGCCATTTATTGATCCCTGACACGTATAGAAGAGCATTTATAGTTCCACTTCCAAAACACACTCTACAGTCACATTTATTGCTTGACAAGTGTTTAATCTCCAGTCTCTTTGCCTCTCCACCTTCCTTGTTTTGAAGTGCTTTCATTATTTCTCTTACAATTATACCATTAGTATAGGCAGAACCAAATTAATTCCACAAAGGTAGTAAAAACCCAAACAACATGCATGGAATATTTGTAAATCACAATTTCTATTATTTAAGAGCATAATTCTGCCTTGCTTCTAAACTTGTAACATGGACAGCAGTTAATAACAAGTAGAGGATTGAATGCATTATCAGGCCTCTAAGAATTGTATACACACACAGATAAACAGGTATCCAAGGAAAGGACCACAGGTGTATATACATAGAAATTCTGACTATACGATAATGCATAGAAATCCGTTTTCAAATATTTGGTGAGTCCAATTCAGACAAAAAGTAGCATTAACTATCCAGTTTGCAAAATTCTATTTTATCAGTCCAATACTGGTATTTTCAAAATATAATATTGCCCATTTTCCTCCTTTGTAAGACATGAAAACACAGTTGCTGACTGCTTATGATTAGTAGAAGTTCCTTACCATTTTCCAAAGAACTGGGATAATGCAACTACATTTAATTTGGAGCCTTATATTCTCAGAAATTGTCCTTTTGACTGGAAGAATAATTTCTCTTTTCTGCTCTAAGATACATCAACTTGTTATTAGTATCAAATACACTTTGTATTACAGTAATTTATTATTTTATGATATAGACTGTGAGCTAGAAAATTTATTTCGAGTGCCTAAAGATTATATTGCATCTAAATTTTAACTGGTTATTTCTAAGACTTCAAAATATTCTAAATATAAGCGCTTTCATTTTCTTTTGAATGTTTGCACCAGTTTTGTAGAAATGAAGACACTTGCATCTCACAAACTAACAAGTAGACAAAACTACCGTTCTTTGGCCACAAGAAAACATAGCAAAAAAAAAAAAAAAATCACTTAAAAGAATAACAAGGACGCAAAGGTTATTTCTTGACCTAGAAATGTACTATTTAATTGAAAAATATATCAATCCAGCAGTCATTCCCCCATATAAAGGGCACCAATATACTGATCTTTATTGCCGCAACATGATACATATCTAAAACATCCATGCAGAAATAGATTATTCACAGACCCACCTTCAACAAGCCAGTGAAACACAGAAATTAGCATAATTTTGTCACCAACTGCTCTCCTCCCAGTACACACAGGACAAATCCCTTTGTGTTTGGAATGTCCTATAAGAAACCTGAAACTGAGAATGGCAAAGAGTTTCTCTCAAAAAGGAATATTTTAGATTTCCTCTCCTAAGAAAGAATCAGAGGGGGATAAAAAAAAAAAAAGAAAWAAAGTTAATGCAGGATCTGTGTTGATATGGCCAATACTTTTTTTGCTTTAAACAAATTAAGAAGAGTCTTATGTGATTCTCCGGTATTTGAATTTGCTTACTTTCTCAATGTGGTTCCATAATGCCTTTTCTTTTCCTAGTAGTTTCAGATAGCCTTTTTGTTTCATGACCTGGCAGAGTTGCATTTGAAGTCCACATGGCATTACAGACAGATAAACCTCTTCTACATTCAAATGTGCAAATAATAACTTCTCCACTATTTAAACACTTTTTTGAAAGTCTGAAGATTCAGAGTAAGAGGAGAATACAGTGTTACATTAAAAAGTTTGTAGGTAGATTAATTTTTTATTTTAAAAAACCAGTTATTCCTAATTTTTGCTACTGGACAGTCTAAAAAAAAAGCAGTCTGGCAGAACATACATTAACATCGTATAATATCAAAAAAGGCACACAGGTCTGAAAAAAAGTCTTTGGATGCCTCTCAGCTCTGTTCAAAACAATACCTATCTGTACTGTGAAAACCCTTTTTGGGAATTCCTAGATTAAAGAATCTAGCAGATATTCTGTCTAGCTCTTTCTGGAAAGCAGTGCTAACAGCCATCTCCAGAAAGCCTCCCAGCTACATTTTCCAGTCCTTTGCAGATGCAGCAATTGCTCCTGTATAAAATGCGAAGTTCTCAAGGGACATCTGCTGGAAACTCTCTAAAACAACATGTACAAAAAGCTATGGTTTTGTCAAAATACAGTTTTGTGCTTTGGTATTCTCCAAGACACACTGCTATATGAAGTACAGGCTTTCTAGTATTTCCTTATGAGATTTGTACTAGATCTCTATGATTAAGAAGTTTTAAAAATCAGAATATGGATTTGTGGGTGCACATGAAATTTCACTCCCTGATGGGCCAGAGAGAGCATTCAGTCCTGCTGAATGAAATACACTGCAGCAAAATTCATACTGATATAAACACTTACGAAAGACACCTTGTTAAGTTGAGCAGAGGCATTAGTTAAAACCCTCAACTAACTTCTAAGGCGGGCTGGGCACCCACCCCCCAGAAAAACCTATCAGCCTCATCTTGAAAAAATGTAGGACAATTAAAAGCCAATAATAGGGTAGGGGGTATTTTCTTTCTTAACATCAAACCAAAATATTTTTTCCTCACAGAAACTTCTACTCTATATGTTTTGATGACAAACCTTAGCCCTGATTTTACCTTTGGGCTAAAAGATGCAAAAGTTTCTCATCATCTTTGGTGTTCCCTCACCATACATTATCTAAACAGACACCTCATTGCTCAGAGTGCTTATGGCTTCTAACCACAAAACAAAGGGCAAGAAAGCAGTTATATATATTTTAAATAAATGATACTAAAACCCAGTGGTAATGGAAGTTACTGAAGTTCTATATCACTCAGGATTTGACTAACTGCAACAATAAAACACTTACTCAGTAACTTTTATAGTTATAAATGGCTAGGTTATCACAACACTGTTTTGGTTTTTTGCAGAACAATTTATTTTAGCTCAGAAAAGTTAAAAAATGCACCTACACCGCCATCTTGTGGAAAGTATCCATTTTGCATTGATTGGACTTCTTCCTTTGCTGGATCAAACAACATTTCAAAAGGAAATTTCCTTTTCTTTTAGTATGCTGCTCTTACCTATTAGACACATGAACATTTTTTTACTAGGACAGTATCAGCTTAACTTGAACTCATTTTCCTACTCTATAACATAAAAAGGATGAGATAGATCCTGCACCAAACTTTCAGTTTGAAGCGCAACTCAGCTAAAACCAGTAACTGCGAGAGGAAAAATCGTATCACGCTGAATGTATCTCAGTGACCAACTTGTCGAATGTTCTCATTTTCCAGAATGAACTTTGTAAAAATCTCCCTTTCAAACACACCCTCTCCCCTACAATTTAACCTTTATGCTCAGCAGCTCCAATAAGGCCCCCAGTAACACCTGTACAACATTTCTCACCCTCAGAGGAGCTGTCACTGAGCAGACCTGATGGCCAGACTGGGGACCAGCTCTGCAGTGAATATGAAGGAAGAACCTGTGTAAGAAGCTCTCCATGACCCTTTACAGGTTAAAACACACTTCCTCCCCACTAAAGCCTGTAAGAACCACAACGTATGCATTTTTCACTCAGGGCTGATAAGTAACCATTATTCATTTACAATTAGTGTTATATCAGGTAGACTCAGCAAAAGGATAAGAACTTGTCTAATTTTCTATTTACCTGAATTTCATTATATTGAGATTGATAATGTTGAAGGAACTACCCATAAAAGTTAAAACAGCAAAATACTACAACACAGGGTACAAAACTTTGCAGCATGAATTATAACTGCAGCAAAACTACAGTTGGGATCAAGTCTGAAGTTTTGCAAATGTGCTYTGATGCCTCTCTTATGGGCTGTCAGTTTGATATATTTAACAAACATGTCATCAAGTCTTCCACACTTTCACCTGGACCTACTCTATCTTCACATTAATCTCCCTAATTCTCCTCCCTTATCCCTCTCTACTACACTTCCACAGGCCACTACGAGTATAAATATAACTTGGTGCATACTACATCCCCCAAACCGCTCTAAGAAAATACTTTGTCATTCTTGAGGTGATGAAGATTATACAGCATTTTCTTAAGACAGCGTTACTTTATTGTCCCTAGCAGGAAGACTATCGAATTCTAAGATCCTGAATGCCACAAAAGGGGCCATTTGGGAATTGTTTGCCCCTAAAACACAAACAAGCCAACCTTTGTCCATCATGTATGGGGCAGAGGAGATTACTGGGCAAAGGGGGGTGGGAGACCAACAATAGGATGGAACATGTTTTACTTGAGTGAAAACTGCAACAAACAATGAGACCCTCCTCAGTTATGATGAACTACTGAGAAAGAGAGACAACCACTATGTCTACTCTAGACCATAAACACCAGTTATCACTGGAAGAGCAAAGAGAGACTAGATGTTGGTAATCTGAGAATTCAAATATGTGGCATAACAATTAACTGCCATGATATATAGTATTTTACAAAATATACTTATAGAGACATTATCAGAGATAAAAAGATCTTGAAGTCTTAATAAAATTCTGTCCACCTCAGCATGGTAGACTTCAGAATTGGAGAAACAACAACAAATTTTCTAACTGAAAGTAGAACCACAAGCTGTCAAGGCTTTTACAGTCAGAATTGAACACAAAAACAAAGTTAATCATCTTTATGACATATAGGATCACATGCCTGGAGAGGAGTTCAATTTCCCATCACAAAATCCAGCTATTTTTTATTGCAATAATGCATTTAAAAAACAAAAACAAAACCCCAAAAACCCCCAGGTAACTCTCCATCCGCAAGTGGCTAGTTGGATAGGGACCTTCAATGCATTAATTTCTTTCACAGCTCCCGGGCTGAGCTGGTGTTTGCATTAGCAAGAAGCACAGTTCTATCAAAAATATGCTGTGTTTTTATCCTGCAAATATAAGAGCATCTTCTGCATGGCCTGTTAAATCTGCCCAGTTTTGCACGTCTGTTAAAACAGAGAAGTCAATGTGCTTTAAAACAGAGTGAAAAGGTAAAACTTCTGCTTCCACAGACAAATACTACATTAAAGTTTTTAAAAACAGTAAGTACAAAGCTGCTTACATATTTATGATTATAGGAAATAACTCTAAACATTTACTTATGTAAAGATGTGAATTAGTCCCTACCCATCCTGGTCTTCTCCCCTCCTGCCTCCTCAGGCTCTTCAAGGACAGCAGCACCACCACCACCACATTCTTGGCCCAATTCAGAAACCCTCATCTCTACCTGCTGCAGTTCCAATTGTGAGAAACAAGAATAAAATTAACAAGAAAGTTGTATGTCATAGGTTTATTTTTAATAAATAAATATTATTCAATAAATACTACATCTGATACTCTTCAGCATCTCAAGACTGTGAAGTTATTTCCTCAGAGATGTTTTGGGGAATGTACTGTTGTCCCAGGTTAGGTTAATACTCATAGCAGCCTGGGATTTTCAGTGCAAGAGAGGAAAGAGATGGGGAAATAAAGTTTGGGGGAGTTTCAAATGAAGATAGAATAAATCCAGGTAAAAGTGTGAGAAACTCTGAAAACACCTGTTTATTAAATTTCAATAAATGATAACAAACATGAAAATAACTACTTAATAGAAACATTCAGTCTTTTCAAATGTGTACACAAAAATATGTATGCATACATTAACTGTGGCAGCTCTAAGACCAAATATACATTCTGTACATTAATATGCCAGCTATCTCTGTATCTGTCTTGACCAACGCATAACATGCTTTAATGGTGTACGTAAATAAATCTTCAAATCATTTCCACTTCATACACAGAACTTGGCACAATATCAGTAAGGTTGGCAAAGAGCTAGACACTGCTGTTTCCTGGACATGATATAACATACGTTGCATACTTGCCTGTCAAATAACTCTAGCAAGCACATCATGCCTGTATGGACAGACTGGGATACCTCAGGCATTTGCAAAATGTTGTGATGAGCTAATTTTATTTCTGTGACATAAATTAAGCAAATATACGTTGTCATATGTGATATTTTCTCATTGCGCTATCACAAAATAAATGACATTTTAAGGCTGTTCCAAAGATTAATGATGAAATTATAAAATATCATGCTAATACTTTTGTCACAGTTCCAGTTTTTAGAAAAATAGGTATCTATCATGGGAGGAAGGACTGGGTTAAAGTGCTCAGAAAACCAAGATCCTCTCAGGTGCAATCCAAGGACAAATAACCAAAATATAAAATGCATTAATTTTAATAAATCTAGAAGGGAACCAACTCAATTCCCAATAAAATTAGACTGGTAACACAGAGATTTACATTTAACTATTTGTACGTGATGACTTACTCCTTGAATTCTTTTTTTTTATAAGATGTGATTATTTTAGCACAGCCAAATATGTCTGTGCATATGTGTGTCTTTATTACTGTAGTGACAGATAAACAGATAGATATATAATATATGTACAGAAATAATATTCTTGCTAAACATTTCATATTAATTCTCAGTACCAACAGACAGATATCTAATTGGAGTAATGGATGTCTGACTTTGTGAAGAGGTATTAACCAGTTTCACATACTTTAGGGCCATTTGGTCATTTCTTTCAGTGTTGTTGAATATACAGAAATATTTTCGAAGAATTCAGTGTTGATGGTAAATATGCTGCAAGGTAATTATCACCTGGCATATCCTGACAACAGACCAAATATCAACTGTACCTCACCAACTGGGCTGAAAGTAAATTAGAACTATATAATGCTACTGTGAAATGTGTTGCAATGAAAACAACTCAAAGAAAAATAAAACCTGTTCTCAGAATTCAGTTAAACCCAAAGAAATTCTATCTTGAATTTAGCTCAGACAAATTGGAAGACCTTAAGAATTCATCATATGCTGTGTGTATAAATACATACAGTGCTTCTTAATGTATTTGATAGGAAGCATATGATCGGAATCTTTCAAACCTTAGGGACAGGCATAAACTTAAATCCAGGCATGAAATATTGGAGGTACTTCACATGCCTAACAAAAACAAAACAAAACAACCCCCACCCCACCCCCCAAAAAAAAAAAAACCCCAAAACCCAACAAAAAAAAAACCAACCAACCAACCAACAAAAGACCCCGAACCATAGCGCCCTGTTATTTGTTAGGCAAATTCTGCAGATTCTGCAGTTAAAAATCAAAATACAGCAGAACACCATAAGAATACATTTCCACATGTCTAATTATATGTGAAATCCCTGACAGCTGCACTTAATCACTTCTCTTGAAAACTGATTCTAAATGGACAGGATTTTCCTCCTTACATATCATGAAATTATTTTCCTGTCTTTTCCAGTACAATAACTGTTTTTACTGTTAGATCTCCTTGTCTTAGGGAGTATGTATAATTCCACAGAATACTGCAGAAACCATTATATAGGTGTCACAGAGGGGGATAGACTAATTTAACACAAATTACCAGCAGTTATTAGGAGTAAGATAATTTGATCTGTAGATGAGCATACATTACATATAAATATGACTATCTGCCTTTCTTAAATGTTAAATTATTTTACCTATTTAACTGCAGATGGAAGTACTCCATTCTGTTTACTGCAATCCAGTATCTCATCCCTCATTTGCTGATATGAGTAGACTTGCCTCTCACTTTATAGAATATATTGCTAAAATTGTTCTATACATGCTAATGCCAAATATCCTAGATGCTTTTATTTGGAGGTCCCAGGCACTAAAAGGAAATCGTCATCCTGGAAAACTAGAGCAACAGGACAAATTCACCAAAACTGACTCCATTGTCAATTCTTAATAGTTTTCTAGTGTTCAAATATCAAATTAATGGTGATGTATTGAATAGCAGAAACTGTTTTCTGGCTTCAACTTAGACTTCTTGACTCTATGTCAGTTTGACTGTAGAGAATTAGAACCAACCAAAGAAATATTTTGAGATGATAGTTTAACTCTCTTGTTGCAATAATACTTTCTACTCACTCAGGTAACATGGTTACCAGGATAACTGTATGAATTGGAATTTATAGAGCAAAGTCATTTGGGCCCTAAATAATGAATCATTTGTAGAACATCTCTAAGGGTTCTGCTGTGCTCTGTAACACTCTCTCAAGTCTATCAAATAGCTTGCTTGGCTTTAGAGAATAATGAATATTTTTTTCAGGGATTGCACTCTTCTGTAGTTGCCTGCAAAAATTTATTTGATGTTAAAAAGCAGGTGAGAAGTTTCATGTTCCTACTTTTATTTTCTAACATTTTTGTCAGAATATAAACCAGAATGCTGATATTATGCAATGAATGCAAGCTGAAGACTAAGTGTCCTTCAAAAATCTTGTTTCTTGCCTTTTTTTAGAAGGAAAATAATAATAAAAAACCCAAGCTAGAAGTAAAAACAAACAGCACCCTTCAAGATTTTGACAAAACCACTTCTAATTCAAAGAATGCTTCTCTATCCTCATGCTTTTTTTTTAATTCATCATTCATTCATGCAGAGATAACAACAAGGTGGGTTTGCCATGGAAGAAATCTACTCTTAAAAAAATAATTTAAAAAATGAGCAGTTCTATCTAGGTTACTACGCTGCCCTTCTTCCAAAGACATATAAGCCAAGAATGAATATCCAAGAATAATGCCACCTGTTATGACAGGTCTTTCTTTTTCCTACTTTTAAAACTACTTCAGGACATCTTTAATGCTTTTCTTTTAATTCTGTTCTGTTCTGAATTAGTCGCTGTGCCACAAAGAGCAAATGGTGACAGCTGATTGCAAAGCCATCCCGGAAGACAAGTCCTGACTGCCACGCGTGTACTCAGCACTGAGGTAGGCTACTAAGAGGCCAGATGAACAAGAGCTTTTGTTATGCAGCCTCAGTGGTCTCAAAACTGCAGACTGAAACATATGGGTAGCATACCAGCACTGAAAATGGCAGGTCTGCAAATGTGCAGCATCCTCCTGATGGCCATTATTATTCTATAAGCCCAGTTTTCATACATAAAAATCTGAAGGTCTATTTTTATTGCTTTAGAGCTGGACATCAGAAATCACTTTAATATTTTAGAGCTATCAACTCTGTGTGTCTGAAAAGACCACAGTTCCATGCTCTGTTCAATAAGGATTTGATACTAGTTCACAATTTCTCTGTATCTTTTAAACATCCACCTTTAGGGGATTTTGTGCCCCTTCTCCCCACAGTATACTTGCATAATTTCTCACAGATTCTTGGGAACTCATAGAAGTTTTATATATGCGTATCAAGATGAGAACAACCACTTTCAGGTAAGTAAGAGTGGGATCTATTCTGAAAAGCTATAGACATCAAGAGAGCTAAATATTTCTGGGCTGCCTTAGGGCCTTGACTTTGCGTGTGTACCCCAGGAAAATTCCTACTTTCTACATGTTGCTTATATTAGTGGCACAATGGTACACACTCCCAATTCCTTCAGTGCTATACTCTTGGACATTGAACAGTTTTTCAGGATGCAGAAATCAGGGACCTTCTTTAAAGGTTTTATTTTTAAAGCATTCCTCCTAAAAGTTATGATTTTGTTGTGCTCAAGTCCATAAATATAGCTTCAGCCTTCAGATTGTCCTAAATCTGAAATGATTGTGGTGCTCTTTTAAAGAGATATTGTACGGTTTATTCAGAGAGTCAGTGATTTCTGCACAAGATATTATTGCCACGGACTTAAGTGGAGCAGTATCAGGCCTTACAAGAGCAGTCATTCCTGTCTTCTGTGACTTTTAAGTCCGAATTATTTTACTGGCAGTTTTCTCACAAGAGTCTTATTTTGGCACATTACAGAATGTTTACAATGTTCAAAGCATTCATTAATGTAGTAATTAAGTATATCCTACGATGTTCATTTATTTAGACACTATTTAAAAGACATAAGATCATAGTATTTTATGCTCAATACATATTTAAACTGTATATCCAAACCAAAATTTTTTATAGACTGAAGTGATTATTCTTCTCATATATTATTCTTTATTCTCTCTACATATGCAAATCTATTTATCAATCTCCTTTTCAGTGCAGCTTGAAACAACACAAACAGATGGGAATAGAAAGACAAGAATAGACCGAACAGCAGTGTTAATTCTGAATCACGATCACCACCCCTGAAACAAATTTTCCCTGTGCCCCACTCCTTGTTGTTGAACGTGGGTTATAATTCCTGCAGGTGGCCAGAAAATGTATTGCACTGAACACCTGCACATCTGTATCCCTGAAAGAAATTACAAACATGCTCACTCTCTTGCTAATGCTCTTCCTTTGAGCCAAGGATATTCTCATGCAATAGTGATACACACATCAAACAAAAAGATTAAATTAAAAAAAAAAAATTCAGTTGAATTAAGGACTGTACAAGAGCTCCAAGAGTTTAAAGAAAATCCAACAAGCCATTTCCTCAAATAAGAGAACTTTTAATTAATATACTCTTAGATACCATTCACTTACTGTGCAATGAATGACCTGTCGTAGACTTCTTTACACATAATAAAAGAAAGGGTTAAACTTGTGAGTATCGGTACTTAAACAACCTTATAAACTTGTGCAAGACTGACATGGCCATGAAACCTCTGTTCATCACTAATAAATCACTCCCTTTCTTTATTTTAATAGCACTAGCATAAATCCAAATGATAAGAGTTACTATCCAGATTTACAGTGATGTAACTGAGGTCAGCACTTGGATCCATATGTTTTAGTGCATGGTTATTTCTATGCATATTTAAAACTTTGGAACCATATAGAACTAATGAGGCTGCAAAAAAAGTTAGGTTCTACTTTTAATTTGTCTGTATGCCCGATACAGAGCATCTGTGCACAAACACATAAATGGTCTCTTTATAGCAGAGCTAGTTTGAACTTTATATTTAAAGGCATATATTCAGCAGGGGGAAAGGAAGTGCACAGTATAACAAGAACAGCAGTTTCACAAGCCACCACCAAACTGACTTGCACTACTGTCCTACTCTCTCTGTACAGGCAAGTGATCACTAGATTGCACGACAAACAAAGACGTGTGGTTTCAAGAGGTCTCATGGAATAGAAAGTAGAGGACCCTGTAGCTCAGTTCCAGAAAGAAAAAGAAACAGTCATATTGAACACATATAAATCAATCAACACCACAAACTACAAAACACGTTTGAACATCCACCAATTGATTGTAGAAATGCTATTGTTTAATTTAGCTGGGAAAAAAACCCTGTGACTATTCGCTGGAGTGCTGCATTTTACTTCAAGTGGATAGGGGAAAGGGGACAGAAAAAGGGAAGGAGACCAAGGTAGTTTTTCTGTCTGTAACCTATGGTAGGGAACTGGGGATGTGTTGTCTACACTGCTAACAGAGACAGTCAGATCACATGTCCTTGAAACAGCTTCTAAAAAGATGTTTGTCTCTATAATTTATTTCACTGCCCAGCATCGTACCGGAAAGCACTGTAGGACATGTAGGCAGAACTTAAAAAGGATTTGTCAATTTGGTTTCATTTAAGTGTTTTGTTTTAACTTAACAGAACCATGCCGGTGTGCCACTGAGATGGTCTTTCCACCATGAGTTTACCGTCAAACTACATTATTACAACCAACAAATGGAGATGAAGATCACAATGAAGAATGTAACTGATTTTATTATCTCAAATCACCTGTTAGATTGTAAGCTTGTTTTGATAGCATCTACTTTCTTTTTTGTATCCACAAAGTACATAAGGCAACAAAGCCTGGTGCATTTAATGAGATCTGAGAACACTCCTGGAAGGAAAGGCACGCACATAGAATTATGATTTCTGGAGTCCTTATTTTTGTAACCAAATCAAAACTTCTCTGCACCCTGTTTAAAGTCATCTTGCCCACAAGTTTATTCATACATCTAGAAAATCTCTGTAAACACAGCCCTCACGTGTGGAATGTGTCAGAGAACAGCAAGCATCAATTGCTTTCAAAAACATTTTTGAAGAAAGATAAATCCATTTCTTCTGCTCTCAAGTTTACACATAGGATCATGGTATTTTCAATAGGTTTTGTATGTCTCGGAGTGCCACACCTCAGATTCAAAACACTGCATAGAATAAGTTTCCCAATGGCATTTCCGCCTTTCTTCCCAAAATGTGTTTGGTTTATATAGGAAAACAAACCAACAAACTCCTAGCCCTTCGGTGCAATCCTCACTGAGCTGACATGCACCCTTCCACACCAGATTCTCACAAGCTGGAAGGATTCCAGAGAGTCTCCAAGGACAAACTTTAGAAGGAGGCCCTAGTTAAAATATTAGCAGCACATAAATTTGTCTTTTTAATGGCAACCACTTTACATTGTTTAGCACATTTAGCAGGATTTAAAGATGAATCTAATATAGTCACAAACTCTCAGAAAAAGCCTGTGAGGTGGAGGAAAAAAGCTGGTGAGAGATGAAATACATAGTCACTGCCAACAGGTCTTGAGCAAGCACTGCATGAGCAGGTGAAAAAAAATCTAGTGACTGTGAAGAGCTTGATGACAGCTCTGGGTCTGCTTCCCTTATTCAACTGTTTCCACTTATATTCACTTCTGCATCTGTTATATATTTAGGGGTGTTTTTATTAGTAGCTTTGGATCCATTGAAACAGGTGAGCATGTGTTCAAAAGACAACTAAAAAAAATGAGAAGTTAAAAAGAAAACATGAAACGGTTCAGAGAAAAGTAGATGAACAAAGCGTGCTCTCTGCAAATAAAGGCATCCACATTTTAATTGGGTCTATGCCATTTGAATAGAGATAAAATGAATAAAACAGTTTAATTTTAAAGTAAACCAGGGGAAAGTAATTTGATGCAAATTATCTCTCTTGGCAAGGACTGCCCAAGATGGATAACAGCAAATACGCACACATACCGCATGCAAGTATCTATCATACAATGATCTTCCTTAAGTAGCTTTCCCCCATCTTCCCATCCTTCTATTTCAAGATATTATTTAAAACTCACTTTATAATCTTACCTGTTTTCCTCTGTATTTATGTGTTGACAGAGGTCTCAAGTCAGGAAAGCATCTGGTATGCACTTGAGATCCAAGTGCATAGTGGTGGGGAGACGAGTTAATTCCCCACAAAATGCCTTTCCTGAACAGGAATTTTTTGGCCAAGGGTGATAAATTTATGCTTCTGTTTTTAAGCTATTCTTGTGGGGAGGTGGGGAGTGGCAGGGAAAGAAATAACACACAGATTTATCTCCAAAGTACTTCTTATCTTTTGGGTTGTATGTAAAGGGTTGGTTTGGTTTTTTGGTGGTGGGGGGTTTTTTTTTTACATATAACCTTATTTTAATACCTTAATTGCTGGTTAGGACAACATGCAGCCTTATGTTTGGGGCTATATGCAAAAGTATTAAAATAAATTATAACAACAATGAATTTCCTTTGTGCTACTGAGAGTACTTAATTCTGACAGGAACTGTGAAGGACTCCACAGTCCAATAAATTATAATTTCACGTCTAAAAAGTTTAGAGGTGCTGCAGAAGCGCTTAAGCACTTGACCAGCTCCCCCCTCAAAGGAATACAAAGGAATCCAAACATCTGTATTAAGGTGTAGTTACACGACACACTGTCTTGTCTTCAGTCAGCAAAGCCAGTTTAAGATGTTCCCATGCCTCTTCTCCTTGACCCCTGCCACTCCTTCCTTCAAGCTGCTCCCTGAAATGAGCCAATTATAGAAAACTCTTATAAAAAAAAAAAATCTTCTTTGGGGCTTAGGTGTTTTACCTACAGTAAGATACCTCTCCCTATTTGGGATCACAGATGAAAACACTCTCCAAATTACAAGTACCTACTTATTATTGGAAGGGAGACATTTTTCTCTTTTAAAACACACATGGTGATGATGTTTATTACAGTAATCCAGAGGAAATTGTCTGGGCCACAATGACATAAAAACTATGAAACTCTGGTCTAGCCATCAGGGAGCTCACAGAGAGACAGGTTACATACCCCTTGCTTTTCCCAAGACTGCTTACCTTATAACTGTACATATAATGCAATAAGTGAAAAGTTTCGTGAAGCAGGAAAAAAAATGCTCCTTATGTGAACTACTCTACAGATCGTTGGTTAGGACAGTCCCCAAAAGTGGAGACACATACTTGCATTCCCACCACTGAGGAAACTACTACATGTCCTAAGCCATAATACAAAATGCAAGTCCTGCCACCGATCTTGCAAGCAGATCAGTCCAGTAAGTGGGCTCCGAGGACATCTATCAGATCAAGCCCCAAGAAAATTAGTGTAAACGAGCTGGTTAGTTTTAGACACTGACTGGGTGAAATGCTTCTCAGAACTGGTTAGGACTGGACACAAATAGATGTACAATTCTGTGGAGCTCTGGACTATCTGAATTTTTATTTTAATGTTTCTTTTGAATTCTGGTGGCCTTTGAGAGACAGCTTTGTACGTAGGCATCCTAATTTAAGTTAATGCCAACTTTCTTCAAATTTAGTTTAATAGCTTCTTTGAATCCTCCTGTTATTCTAAGGCAACATCTTCGTTCATATCCCAAAAAGGAGATAAGACACACCTGATGTTACTAAAAAAGTAGATAGATGTTTTCTTAAAAATAATCATCATATGGGAGAGAATATATCATGATTTAATTTAATCAATGAAAACAATTCAGTTCTTGAAAGATATATGAATAATAAACACATATGCCAAGAAGAGCAAAGCATCTATAAGCATAGAATTTTGAGAAATAGAGAAAATATTTCTCTCTGAAAATGTTTTATAACAGTCTGCAATCCTGCAAATTAGGCCAATGCTTATCATTTTGTCCAAGCTACAGTCACGGTGTGAAATTAAAAGTATAAACCATGATAAGATGATAGAGTATACATATGAAATTAATTTGCCACTAACTGCATGCTAGCCTCACAAGAAGAACTGGATTTGTTTTAATTTTTTGTCACATATTTGACAAATTTGGATACCCCTGGAATGTTAAATGAGTCAGATTTAACAAAAACAACAGTTTGCCAGTTGGGGGCRGGGGGTGGTGGTGTAGCTAAAACATTCGAACTACTGATAGGTATTCAGTCTATGGGGCCAGATCAGGTCTAACCCAAATCAAAATATGCAAAGTATACAYCATAGGGGACACTAAGTCCACATTACCAACTGTTTCACCTTAAAGATCCAGTCTTACAGTGCTGCAGTGCTTACCAAGATAGACATAGCCTTACAAAAATTGCCTCTCCCCTCATCACAAGAATTCATTTTTGCTGCAACATACTTTCTGAAACCCATTCACTTTTAATTTCTTGACAATTGCCCTGCCCAGTCCATCTATACTCATCTTACCTGTTCCAATTCTAAGCCAAATGACCAGTAAAAGCCACTATAAAAGACTTGTATTGGGCACAAAATGAATTATCCTGCAATCCAGTATTCAGTATTTATACAAAACTGAGTGTGAAATCATCCATAAGTATTACAACGTAGTCTTCAAATGGTACTACTGTGTGACAGTTACACATTCAGAAAAGAACAACAAAAAAAAGCTTAGTGGGAAAAAAAAATCAGTTCTCTGAACTGTGACCAAATAAAGCTTTTTCAACAGGTTTTGAATCAATGCCCTGAAGCGCGTAAAAATGAGCACTGAGGGTTTTTTTAAACATAACAGTACCTGAAGACTTACATATTACAAAAAGCATGTAAAAAAAAAATATTTCTTCAGTGAATACAGTAAGGCTTAACACTTATTAGTTCTCTTTCCAGCTTAAGGAACTGATATGTCACATTGGCTGCAAAAGAATAAGACCTATTCACAGTACAAACTAGACTAAGTGGAGAAAAGGATACAGGCAGAGGAGACAACAGAATGTATAAATTAGTCCTGGGGATTTAGGTAGTAGAAAAGAAGAGAGTATGGTCTATTTAGAGACAGATTTGTCATCTTTTGTCAGTTCCCTCCAATACTTGAAGAAATTTGGTTTTCTCCAGAACATTTTTAGGGAGGCAGACAAAAATACTGCATCACAATGTCATTATAAAAATAAATGAAAAATCAAATACATAATTTTCATTTATTTTGTAGTTATTTTTAACAGAAAAAGTTTTACCCTCTTCAAGCAAGTTACGAAAACCACTTTTGCTGACATTCTTAATAGAATTTGCTTGCCTCTTTTGTGAAACCATAATTGATCACCCTCATTTTTATGTGCAAAACATTTCACACAGCTGTAGAAATACTGGAAAGACTTGTTGCTTTCCAGTTCCTGAAGGTATTTTAAAACAAGTATATCTCAAAATCCCATTTCATAGAGAAAATAGCTTGGATAGAAGAGATTATCCCAAGGCATATTTGTTTCTCATTCAGGAAGCAACCCATCTTTCTTAGTTAAAATATCCAAATACATTAATGGATACCTCTAAATGGTGCTGTTATGATTAAATCTTCAACGTTCTGCTGCATGGAAGGACTAGCATTATATTCTTAACAGATGTAGTGTTGGAATGGTTTTATACTCTTCAGAGAAATTGCATAGTATGATTTATCACCCTAACTCAAGTGAAACGATACTGAATGGAGTGCTGTCAGTGATTAATGACAATTTCAGCTGATTGAAATTTACTAAAGAAAGCAAAAGTTGGCATCATCGCACTATTTTAAAGCTTGGGAAAGCAGCCTGGAGTGCTGAAACCTGCCAGAATTTCTATAACTAGGCCTTCCACTATCTACTTTAAGCAAGGAAGTTACAGAGTAGATTGTGGGGCCTGAGGCCACACAGAGTGTAATTTTCATCATCTCTGGAAAAGGATTTAAACATCAGTACAGCTTTATGCAGACACAAATTTTCCAATTGATGTAGCATTACTATACAAAAGCACTCAAAGTTAAAGGTTTTCAAATCCTTGCAACTTGAAACCTAGATTTCTAACATATTGGGCCTGAATCTCTCTGCTACAAGAAAAAGTTAAGCAATAAGAATGAGATATTTCAATTCTTTGAGAAATAAATCAGTTTCCAAGTCTCTGAGTGGTGTACATAATCTGTGAGGATTTAAAATCTGCACATACTTATTCCAGTGAAATAACTTTCAGGAGGACCCGAGGCCTTTATTTTCGATACCAGATCAACAGAAAATAAAGAAGCAAGCCTTGTTCACGTTACTATAATGTCCCTCAAATGCCTTAAAACTTGACTAATTTTTTTTTTTCAAAAGGAGAAAAAGTAATTTCATTCATTAAAGATCAAATATTTGATCTTATCCCCCCCCCCTTTTTTTAAAAAAAACAACATTTTAACATTAATATTTGGGGTTTTGAAGTTCTAGTCAGCATTGCATTAACTGTTGCACTAACAAGTGTTAATGCAGTTCCTGCCTTTCCTCTAAAGAGCTATAAAAACACAGTGCTTTCAGAATTTAGGTAAGGATATAAATCTTGGCTCCAGGTGTTTCTGAATCACTTTCCATAATCTGAAATGAAACTAGTCTTGACCAACTCTGATTAAAGTTTGAATGCAGTATAGGTTTGTACTAAGTTAAACTATCCTGAGTACGTAAAATAAACGAAAAACTTACTGACATATTTACTTTCTGGAAGGCATGTTAAATGAACTTTAAAACCAAAGATTTGAAAATTCAGCTGTAAAAGGGGTATGCAAAAGTGATAAATGAGGGCTGAACACCAACCAGATCACATACTTAGTTGTAAGAACTACAGTAAGCAAGTAAAAATTCCACCCTGAAGTAACAATTCAGTTTAAGTTAGAACTTGCAGTTACTCTTCGACTTTAAGTCAATAGCTATTCTGTGGTTGCCATATAAGAAAAACACGCTTAGTGAGAGTGTAAAACAGCTCAGCGTAACAAATATAAACAATGAACTTTTCAAACATCATTCCCGAGTGCAGAGTGCAAAACTTCTTCACTGCCAACCCTAACACAAATCCTCCCAAGCCTGTACCCACTAATCATGTTTCTACTTTCAATGAGGTTATGAATGTCTCCCCTATCCCCCCCCTATCCCCCCCCCCCCCCCCCCCCCCGCCATTTCACCATCCTTCTCAGCAGCTCAGTC